>OZ012701.1:2408840-2453270 GCA_963942565.1 Maea johnstoni
GTGGCGGTTCTAACGATCCACAGAAATATTTTCATTTTTGCGGTGTCACTGCATTCAAAATTATTCAATTTAGAACATGATTTGCTTAGATATAATCAAGTCGACCTATTAGAATTGAATAAAATTAACTTATGGTTATGCTATTTCTGAGATGCCAACAATGTACCTATCCAAAGAGTTACAAAGTTAGTTTTTAATATTCTTAACCCGTGCTTTGTGTTATATGAATGTAAAGCATCTAAGGCAATCGGTATATATATCCATTGAAGTTATTTTTTCGAGTATCCAAGATTGGCAGAATTAACTATTTAAACCGTTTGTATGTTTTGTTTTGTTTTTCTGTTTTTTGTTTGGTTTTGTTACAAAAACAGAGTATCCAGCATTGGCAGAAATAACTATTTCTGTTTTCTGTTGTTGTTTTTTGTTGTTGTTTCATGTTTTAGTTTCCCTTGTGCCGATTCCGGGTCATCACAACCTGGTAAATTCACCAGATACGTTGCGTTAACGAATTATTTTTCCTAAGTGCGCACTTAGCTGCAGATTCCTTGTCTTTAAAAAGATGCCCAAACTATTAACATCAGCACTTTGCGTGCGGTCAAACACTCGAGGAACGCGTTTATGCCAGGAACACATGCAAACTAGTCGACCTCTAGCGTTACGTATCGGTGTCAATGACATCGAGACGAGAAACAAAATACACCGGTCCTCATTGGTCGAGATTTATAAGAATTTGATTGGTCAATTACTGTGTTGTACGTTTCATGACAAAAGCAATTATGTGCATTGTGCAATTAACGGTTTTTCGCCCGCAAAGTCTCGAAATCCGTTGACCTTATTTGGTTGACCTATCCATGCCCATAGTCTCCCTATAAACATACCATCTTAAGGTTAATTGATGTTACTTCAAGAAAAAAAAGAAGAATACAAATATATCGATATCCTATTGATTTTCAAATCACATTCTTGTGGTTATACGCGGTTGAATGTTCTAATAAAATTGTGTGAATCAATATACTGTCTCCAAATAGATAGGCATTTTCGTCGCTTGAGGAGTAAATGGGTTGATATAAAGATCGCCCAGTCACCTTTGGGGACAAATGTGAGCAAAAAGCAGCAACTAAGCACCTCTGCACACGAATCACAGGCGTACAAGGGCAACCTCTTCTTCGTCGGAGTAAAGGAACAGATAATTTCTCGCCCACGGTAATATTGCCCGTTGAGAAATCAAGCCATGCTGACCGCTATAAAGGTCAATAATGGACCAATATCACACGTCCCCTTACGTTTGGTGCTAATTAGGCAATAGCCATAGGAACCATTAGGATAACTAATGGTATGGATATGTTTATTTCATGAACCGTAGGGGTATGGATACACGCATTGCAGCAACATACATGTTATGTTATGTTTAGATGTTAATATGTGTATTAAGCCATGTTGACCGCTATAAAGGTCAATGATGGATCAATATCACACGTCTTACGATTTAGCCAATTATCTTGTATTGTAGTTTATTTATTATTTAAGAAGTCATTAAACATAAAAATACAATCAAAGAAGAAAAAAAAGACAATAACCAAAATGGACAAGGTACACACATGAATAAAAACAATATCTTAGTTTTGACAGCAAAAGTTACGACAAATGAAATTCTAACTACCAAGCTGAGAATGTGGTTACCTTTTTTAAGCAACTAACACTTAAAGAACAAACACAGGGCAGGTAGATTACACGAGAATGAAATAGTGAGACATGCTTTCCGTTTACCTCTAAATAGTGGTTTCCTCTTGGGAGGTACTCAGGGTAACAACTACATTTATTTTAGGCTTGCTCTATTTCATCTTTGTTCAGGTCCTAAGTACAGGGTCAAAACCCTGCAACATCTCTCCCTGATAATTGCCTCATTTAAAATACAAGCAAGTGGACCCCGTGCACAGCATCATTCTTTCCAGACACAATTCACTTGTCAATACGCTCATCAATTTTGAAGACTTCCTAAAATACATGAGGTTTCAAACTAAGAACATGGCAGCGGCAAGAGGTGGTGTCGCAGTAAACCTGCCCCAACTGTAAATCTGTCCCTGGAAAATCTCCCCGACCCCAACCCTTTGTTAAGATATGCATGTGCGGATCACTTAAATTATAGTATGTTAAAACTATCCTAGAAATTTTACTCCAGACAGGTAGAATTTCCTAATAAAACATAACCTGCGGGTTGTTAAACTTTCTAAGAAATAAATATGTGGGTGGGAGAAGATTTTCATGGTGGAGTGAACATATCCTAGAAAATATCTCTCCCAAGGGGGCAAAATTCCTAGGGTTGGGGCAATCCTTTTTTTTGGGGGGGGGGGCAGACTTCCTGTTACACTAGTAGACGCTGTTTCATGAAATTATGGAAATATAAAAAGACAAGCAGTAATGGTGGGAAAAGAGAATGAGAAAATATTAAGAGAAAGCAAATAAATAAACAATGAAATACTAAATGCAACACAGAGAAAGGGATAATATAAGTGGAAGATCACACACAAACAAAAACATGCAATTAAAGAAATTGTGGATGGAAAAGAGAGAGAGAAAACAAAGGAGAGACAGATTTATATTTTTAAAAAAACAGGATACCTAAATCTAAAAACTGAAAAAGAAATTACTAAAAGAACACAGTGAGTAGGGAAAAAGAGGAAAATAGAGTTACAAAAAGAGAGAGAGAGAGAGAGAGAGAGAGAGAGAGACCAAAAAGGCAATGCGATCAAGAGAGAATGCAAAAAGAAATAAACAGGTGAGAAAAATGAGAAATTTTAAAAATGAAAAAGGTCCCAGAATAGAAAGACAGAACACTAAAAAGTAGACATACCGAGTATGAAAAGACTTTCAATACAGGAAAGAGCATTGAGAAAGCAGGAAAAATGCAGGAAATTGAGAAAACAAAAGAGTAAATTAATGAAAATCAGAGAGACTACATACAGCATAATCAAAATAGAGGGAGAAAAGAAGAGGACAGAGAGAAGGCAATCGTGAGTGCTCCAATATTGAACTTGCATTAGTGGATTGCTACGGTATTGAACACGATCACAAAGGCAGGCATATTTGTGGCGAAAAATAACATAAGTGATTACAGCAAAATTGTATAAACATATTCAAGATAACAGTATACTGCTGCAGTGGTATTCAGAATAATGTCTAATATTAAAGGTATACTGGGAATTGAATGGGTCCGAGTTCCACTAATGTAGGAAGATTAAGAGAGAATCAGAATTTAATCAGTCAGAAAATTCAGGAAGTTTAAAGGAGAGGGAAAGAATCAACTTTTAATGAACTAAAAGATACAGGGAGTTCAGAAAAAAATAAGAGAAAGAGTAGCAGCTGAAACAATATATAAATCTAATCAAAATCACAAAAAAATTCTGAGTGAGTCAAACTATCAAAAGGTATTTCTGTGTGAGAGAGAGAGAGAGAGAGAGAGAGAGAGAGAGAGAGAGAGAGAGAGAGAACAAATTCAGGAAGTTTAAAAGAGAGAGAATCAGCGTTTAATGACCTAAAATATACAGGGGGTTACAGATACATTGTATCGTATTGCATGAAATACATTGTGTAAACAATTGTATCATATTGTATGAGATACAATTTTAACAATCGTATCATTTCATTGCCATTGGCAACTGGACCTGTGAAACGCTTCTTCTTCAAAAATGTACTGTAAATGCACAAATCTGAAAAAGCAGAAACCTTTCGGGGCCATCTACAGAGCACAATGGAACAAACCATGGTGGCAGCAGAACTCCACAGGCCCCAGGACTTCTTGAATCCTTTACCATGGGTCCCAAAAGCTCATGCTGCTGATTGCTAATTTGGCCAATACAAATTGATGCAAAAAAACTAAAAATGACTGAACCCCTGGCGCATGGGTACTAATCTAAGAGTACTCATCGAGAGCTTTCCAACACGAGAGAGTTTATAGTGTAGCAGCAAATGACCAGATTTGGGGATGGACCCCAACCGTCGGTAGACCAAGCAGCATCATACATCAAATGAAAGCTAAGAATCTCATGACTCAGCAACTGTGTGATGCCGGAACCGAAAAGTTGTAAAAACCAAGCTATTGTACTGTTTCCATGGCAACCTTTTTTAAGTAGTGAAAACAGTGAGGAAATACTCTTCACTTATTTTTTTTAGTGGCCTTCTTACCAATATTCCTAATTCAAATTACTCTTCATGACTGATAAGGTTCTTGTCTAGTAAAAAAAGTAAATGAAATATTTTGGTAGTGTTTGCACTGAGTGACCTCACATTTAGGGTACATATGTAGAAACGCGTAATAAATGAGTATATTTTGACTTTAAGTTTTTATAAAAGACATATGAAATTGTTAAGGCAAACAATATATATATTCTCAGAAAGTAGACACTGTAAGCTTTCATTTGATGTATAATATGACTCCTGGCACCTATGAGGCGTACTGAAAATACGCTTCATATATAGTTGCTGTAGTCGTGATTGTAAATATTATGACATCCTGAAATGACTGAAATGATCAATATTTACAAACTATACATGTTTTGAACTAGACACAACCTTTGCTCTCTATAGCTGTTTGCTGATGCCATTACACATGGGCCTAATTATATATCCTCCCATGTGGTTAAGCGAATAAGGTTATTGTAGGATACAATAGCTTTATCAGATACTGACATTTAAGCTATTTTGTAAGTTATGGTACTGTGAGACTGGTAAATACCAAACCAGAACATATTGTGATGTTACAAATGGCATTGTATGCAATTAAGTGGAACATCAATCTAACATGAAAGGTCTCGTAACGGGTCACTTGTTTTAACATATTCACACCCAGAATGTCAGCTTGATATTGTCGTCTAGGGGGGGGGGGGGGGAGGGGGAGGGTCGTATAGGAGATGCGTCCCACCACTGCATATGATCAGAGGTCCAAATAAACAAAAATAACAGTGGATCAAGTCCAACTTGAGGGAAGTGGTCTGGCTGCTTGTGACGTTGGGTTAGCCATTGTAACGCCCGAATACTCCGCCTTCTGCGTCCATATGGCTAGTGAGGATTTCGCCTAGAAAAACGACAACAAACAAAATTCCGTTTCCAATTAACATAGGTTGGCCTAACATGGGTCAATAGTATAATCTACCATTCTTCTATATTGCCAATCATTGGAATAGATAAAAGATATGAGACGTTGAGCTCTTTCCACTTAGCCCTCTGCTGGAGCTACTTTTGTCCAAAGCACAAGGACTCAATTCTTGAAAACAGTTTAAACCCTGTCAAGTAGGTATTCATTAGATAGCACTCACTGAGTACTCACCAATCACAATGAGTACCTATGTCTCAGGGGTTCAATCATTTTTCAGAAAGTTTGCATCATTTTGTATTACCAAAATTAGCAGCTAGCAGCATAAGGGTTCAAAGGTTCAAATGCTTATATTTTGGAGTTGGGAGTATTCAGTTCATCTCTTTTGTTTGCTCGTTATTCCCAATACATCATAACGATCCTGGCATTTATATGAGGATGTATTGTTTGTTTTTAATGTCATCCATGACGATACTACACACGCACCATTGCTTTTGCTATCTTTGATTTCCCCTTGTGACGTCCTGACATTTTTGTTTTCGAAAGCACCACGACAGCTAGACGCAACCGGCTTTCTGAGGGCTCAATTGTGAAAAGGATCTAATAATAATGAAATGCTGACTCATAATGTCTTCTTTATGAAGAAATATATTGTTTGCCTGCACGATCTCGCATTGCCTTAAATTAAAACAAAAAAAAAAAAAAATACTATGTTTTTGGCCATCTCTGCATATTTACCCTAAACGAGGGGTCACCCAGTACAAATACACCTTTAACATTTGCCTTCACTTATTTTACTAGACAAGGACCGTATTGACTGTCAAGAGTAATTTGAATAAAGAATAATGCTATGAAGCCACAAAACTAGAGTGAGATAGTCATTGGGAGAGTTTTCACAAAATATGTGTGTATAGTCCCCACTTCAGCTACTACGTATATGACGCCATAGTTTCAGTACCAAAAGGTGCCAGGTGTCTAATAATACATCAAATGAAAGCTTACAGTGTCTACTTTCTGGAAATATATATTGTTTGCCCGAACAACTTCATATGAGTCTTTTATAAAAACTTTAATGTCCAAAAATACTCCATTTTTACGCGCTTCTACATATGTACCCTAAATGTGAGGTCACTCAGTGCAAATACTACCAAAATATTTCATTTTACCTTTTTTCACTAGACAAACAGCTTATCAGTCATGAAGAGTAATTTGACTTAGGAATATCAGTTTCTGAATCCTGGGATTCTTAGCTTTCATTTGATGTATGATGCTGCTTGGTCTACCGCCAGTTGGGGTTACTCCTAAAATAAGCCACTTTTTGGGCCTCTGCTGCTACACTATTAGTTGATGTTTTAAAAATCTTTGCGTCCTTTTGCCAAAGTAGCCTTAGCATTGGAAGGATTAAGCGAAACTAGGACAATTCAAAGATGGGATGGCCGAGCGTATGTGTTAACTATCCCACTCTGAGGCGTGTTTTACGGTTAGGATAATGTAAAAGAGAAGTTGTCCCCAATGATTTGTCTTAAATGGGGTTAACGGTCAAACAAGTGTAATTGTCCAATCAGATCCCTCAATTTCAATCAAGGGGTCACTGCTGCTGGGTCAAAGGTAGACTTAACAATAGCGTGTGTGAATTTAAACAAGCGTCACGTACGTGATTTGGCGCCAGTTTCTAGGGAACACAAACGGTGCACTTCACAACAAACGCGTATTACCATTGTTGAACTAGTGCACAGGTGGCCTTTGACTGACCTAGTCTAGCTAACTAACTTTACGGTAAAACATGTAAATGTCTCCTTTTTATCGTTGGAGAAACAGGTTCCATCACTCGTGGATGGAATTAGGAGGTATCCTGCAATCGTGAGTGATTTTGTGTCTTGTGACTCGGCAAACCTCGTCCCAAGACAAAAAATCACTCACACGTGCAAGATACCTCCTCTCTCCATCGTGATGGGACCTCTAAGTTACTACTGTTAAACAAGTACTGGTTACGCAAGGGCGCCCCAACAGGTCTAGACCACTGCACCAAATCGAAAGTACATTGACAAGTTGTATTTGAACACTGACCTTTTACACACTTCTTTTGTTCTTGACTTTTGATTTGCTTCTCTACCGCATATTTAAGTAAATTTGTCCGTACTAATTCAGTTTAAAGGACAATTGCACATTCAGGTTCTTATATGCTGAGAACACACACTTTGATATGTATATTGTATAGTCCATGTTCACCTGAATACTGTTTGGCTTCCCTTCCTGTCAAATTGCGCATGACTGGCACCCCCAACCAGCTATCCAAGCTGAAGTACATGGGAGCCATTGTATCCCACAATTTCCTGCAATACTCCATCTGACAGCCAGTTGATGATGTCATTCATGTACTTCCTGTCTGCATAGCTGCCTAAATCCTGTGTGGTGTGCTCATGAGACCTGGACAGCGGTGTTGTAAAAATGGTGATGTGTGCTGCTGATTGATGCCTTAACAAAGGTGACAGGGGAAACAGAAACGGAATTTCCCTTTTCTCCATTCCTAGCCCAAGGATTAAACCCGAAAAATAGAATTCAGTAGCAAGATGACTATTCAACATTGGGACAGGATGGAGTTGGACACTGAACAACTACACACTTAGTGATGGCCAAAGAGTTTGTCATAAACATTTTAGGGAATCTTGTTTTGAGGCTGAGCTACACACAAGATTTGGATTTAGGGAGCGTAAATGACTGGTGCAGTGCCTACAACATTCAATTGTAATCCCACAAAGAACTATGTTTAACAATAGAGAAGACAAAGGACCCAGAAGCGCACAAAAAGAAAGCAAGATCTGTAACATTAGGTTGTTGGAAAACAATTTCTCTTTAGAGGGTACGACTAAGAAAGGGAGAAAGATCAAGGGACCCTTTACATTTGTTATGGATAAGTTTGCTTCTACCAGACCCCTTAATTTGTTGATTATTTTTTCTATGCCCTCAAAATCAGGGTCATATAACTCTTTATTTCGGTAGCATTGATTGTATGACAGCTGGGAAAGATTGGTATCAAATGACTTCCCTTAAAAAAGTCCAAAATCCCGAAACTAAACTTTTAAATCTATCAGGGAAAGTATTCCTCAGATTGACAGTACTAGCCATGTCAATTGCATAACCTGGCTGATTGATTATTAGTTCCTCAGATTCACTTCAAGAAATGGTGAGAGCAATCAACAAAATTGTGTTTTTGAGTGTTTGCAACTCTGGGAAGTGCTTTCAATTATTGGTATCTACCCTACTTACCATTGTATCCCTTTTTACAATGAAGATGTGTATCAATACAAACAAACAATACTTTGAAAGCAGTGCACTAACTGAATGTGGTCTAGAGCGATGGGAAGGGTAAGGATTTTACTGAAAGGTGACAGCTTAAACATGCAGAATCTAGTGTGTCTATGTAAACTCAATACATATGTCATATGATCTCTGTCAAGTTCCATCTACTAGAAGAAACAGGACACAATCTATTTTACCACACTTTCACCCCCAGTGTAGTAGTGACAGCTATTGGTGAGGAACAAAGTTTTTTCTCGGGGCATGCTTATTCTCACCACCAGTCTCTATATGTATTTGTATTTGGATTTGGAATTTTGTTTTTCGTCACATTTATGCCAATTATGGCTAATCCGTGACTAGCCAGTTGTATATAGTGACGGAAACTGGAGTACCCGGCGAACACCACCGCCTAACCCTAAGTCACTGGAAACCTTCCCACATACCCAGGTTGGGATTCGAACCCAGGCAGAGGTGAGAGACAGTGTGCAATCAGTGGCGGCGCCTAAGACCACACGGCCGTCAGAGCAGGCCCTCTCTCTATATGTATACCTATGCCAGAAAAAGTGATTACAACCAAAACACCATATCAAAATCGATATCATCTCAGTGATAATTACAATGTGTCTGTACGTGAAATGCTCACCTTAAAGGCTAGGCCCACAATACCTACAAACCTAGATTTTGCAATTACCTTGACACGAGCACGATCGTCTCATCAATCAGGAAGTTCCATCGAAATAAACTTGCTGTGTACAAGGCAATCATTTGTAGGGTCACATGACTGCAATCAAGGTCTCCTGATACCTTTGATGTATCACCCGGTAATAGGTGCGAAATGGACATTCCCAAAATACTTGTCATGGCGAACTGTATATAAATCTTCTTTAACTCGTGCACCTGAACTTCAAACAAACAGGGCGTCTTGAACGTAACAATAATGGCGACTAGAATGGATTTGAAATTCACGTTTAAGATTTCATAGATATGTATATATATATATATGGGCTCGATCAAGTTGAAGTTAGCATCTAAGACAAAAATTAAATTTTATAGTAGCAATATGTATCTTACATATTTGGAAAGCTAGAATTCTGAAGTTTCTGGATCTTTAATCAGATTTACTGAATTCCCATTTATGAAAAAGTTATGAACATTTTAATGCAGGGTGTTTGTTTGTTTGTTCAACACCTTTCTGACAATAACATTTAACAAAATGTTAAAACCACCATATTTTCTTGTAAAACCATCTTATGATCTTCAACATTGCTTTAGATGATACAATTATACCTGGGAAGACTTTGCCAAGAGATATGGGATTGAATATTATGTTTTTGGGTGTTTTTGATGAATTTTAAAATACAGTGATCTGTGATTCCGTAACATGTGATTCCGTAACAGAAAAATAGCATTTTTTTAATTTTTGAAAATGTTCAGATTGGGTCATTACCATGAAACTTCATAGAAAAAAGCATTTTAACACTAATTTAACTATGAGGGGCACACTTTTGAAAAGTAAATTTTCAAACAGTGTTTTTGTGGGGGTTAAAGTTGGTGATTCCGTAACGTTACGGAATCACATATTTGATAAATTGACTGGTTCAAGCCTATAGATGTCTTGAACATTCTTTAAATGGAATAGTTTGTTATCTTAACTTTAAGTTTAGTATTAACTGATAGTTTCCATATTTAGAATGAGACATTGTGCACAGTATTTTGAAAAAAAAAAGTATATGTCCATTATCGAGTAGTAGTTTCAATATGGCATCAAAACGCTTTGGACAAGGACTAAGCTGTAGATGAAGTTTTTTATAAACAAGTAACTCACATACAATTTTGAGAAAGGTACAATTATTCAAAATGTGTCATAGCACCAAACTACCTTTTTTAAAACATTCACACAGTTTTAAAGTAGAGTATAATTAAGTTGGCCAGCAGGGCATCTCAGCCTCATTTGGACAGCCACTCCCTCAAAAATCACCCATCAGGACACCCAAATAATTTTGTGAGAAACCCTTTAAAAGCACATTTTCAAATATATAAATGAATTGTTTTCACTCTAGTTTAAATTCAGTGACTTTTTATAAGGCATTTATTTCAAGAAGTACATGCATGTTCATGGTTATAATGGGCCATATCGACCTATTCAAACTGTTGCGTACAGAATTTTAGAATGTTGAATTCAATATTTTCCCTCAAATTCAGGAAAACTTGCTCCCTCATTAGGCTGTCTTATCCTATAGTAATATCATTCTTGAACCCTATTTGTTCAAGACTTTTTTGTAAGATAGTAGATTTTAGAGAATTTATATCTGTGGTGGACAGGAAAGCTCTTTGATAGAGATTTTAGATACCTTCACAGAAACAGAGATTCTCCTTCAAGTAAAAAAGAAAACCAAAGTTTAGCACATGGTCAATGTAGCCCAGATCCCAAAGTCTCTATTTATGCATACATTTTAAAACTTGACCACCCGCATTAAATTTTAGAGGAATTTATTCAGTGTTTCAGATGGAACTTACACACTGTTGAGGACAGGAAACTTTTGTCACAAGTGTTGAAGGGGAAGGATTCAATACATAAAACTTTCTCAGAGAACAAAATTTTGTTACATCACTCAAAGATACAATATAGTCATATTGAAGACTCATATGATACTGTTTTATACAAAGCCAGTCATAGCTAGATCAGCAGTCTAAATGATTTTAAAAACAAATCTGGGATTCTCCATTCCCCCAATAGACATGTATGATCTACTCCAGAAAAATTATCCAATAGTTGATTAAAAAGATCACAAATGCATGTTTAAAATGAATCATTACATAGTTATTTAATAAGTATTTAGCAAATTTGGCATTAACTATAAATGTTCATAATTCATTCGTAACTCAGCTAGTTAATATCAATTGGTAGCTGTACAGATGTGTACCTTGACTGACACCTTCATCCTGTCTGCAAATGCAATGTCTCTATTCACCTCTACATCCTTAATCCTGAAGCCACCCATTCAGTTAATCAGGGTAGATGCAATTTCCCCCCGAATCATATCCTCCTTCCCCAGACTAAACAATAAGGGGTGTTAATGAGAGGGGACAGTGGAGGAAAAACAGAATCCACATTGTCTGGGGTATACCAACATCCTCGATGTGTACAGGAAGTGATATAAAACTGACCAGGTAGTGAGTGAAATCTACCTGAGAATGGCATTCTGCCAGAAGGTGACATCATGTTTTTCAAAACCTTTTCAGATTAATGGTCTATTTGTAAGAAGCTTCAATGTTAAATCAATTACAGCTTATATAAGTTAATTGTCTAACAATTGCCCTTGTGGGAAAGTGGTCCCTCTAACATTAGACATTGTCATCTGTTACCTACCATCAGAGACGTATAAAACCCACTCTCTGCTGCCATGTAATTCCTAATTAAGTGCTCCCTTCAGTAAAAATTTATGTCTTTATATCAGTACACTAACTTAACTTTTTATTAAAGCAGAAATTTTCACCATAGTGCACTCTTTTAATGAAAGATATTGATTGTTACAGAAAATGTGATTCCGTAACAAATGGTAAATGTGATTCCGTAACAAGACCATCTGTCAAAGTTTCTTGAATAAAGTTCACTTTAACTTATTCAACTCCTAACTTTGTAGTGGAATCTGTGCAAAACAAATTTACCTACCACATGATAAAGAAACTTTTGGAAAAAAGTGGCAGGAACAGCATGAAAGTGGTATTTGATTAAAGTGGTAGAAAACAGATGGTAATTTTGAGTGATTCCGTAACAGTCATGTTTTTACCCCTTTTTCCCCAAAAATCATTTTCTGGGGAAGTTGGAACTTGGTTCATTTAAAAGAACTTTCAAAGCCCTACACAACCATATAAAGCATGATTTCCTAACTTTTTCCATTGAAAAGATATCTAAGCTTGAACAGCAAAAGTGTGATTCCGTAACAGCTTGATCGAGCCCATATATATATATATATATATATATATATATATATATATATATATATTTGTGTGTGTGTATAGACAGATAGATTGGGATTAATGAAGTGGTAGCAGTGGATGCCATGAATATTTCCCTCTCGAAAAACGTAATCCCATTTTTTTTATCTCTAATATACTGCCTACCTGTCATCTATTAACTGGAACCTCTTATAACCGCCTCAAAATCCCATGTTCCCACTAGGGGTTTCCTTATATTTCAAATTGCACAAGCTTTGGCATAGAACACTTTTCCTTTTCCTTTTTTACTTGATTACAAACACTAACACCTGAGGATATATTAAAACAAATCATCAATTTTTGTACCAGATAAATCATAATTGCAAGTTGTCTTATGTCTGAGTAACATCTTAAGACATTTTCTGTGAAATCAAGCTCATGCTATCAAGACTAGTGAAAGCGTTATCTAATGGATGCATATTTTACCAAATATATATTACATACCTCTTTAACCATTTTTGTTCTAGATGTTCTTTTATATTACTATCATATGACGTTTTACCCTATAAATGGCATGGTATTTAGTAAGACAAAATATGTATGTTGTATTCCAAAGACTTCCCTAATATATATATATATATATATACTGTAGAACACGAAATTCACGCGTGTCCCAAGTATAGCGAATTGGGGAGTTTTGCATCATAACGTATCTTTATGCTAGCGAAGATAGCCGCCACTGACAGCGCCAGTACAGTAATAAAAAGTACAGCGTTTTTATATATAGCGAAGCGGAACCACACGCTAAGTACGCTATATATAAACACACGCGGAAATTTCTTGTTCTACAGTATATATATATATATATATATATATATATATATATATATATATATATATATATATATATATATATATATATATATGTATATATATATGTATATATATATATATATATATATATATATATATATATATATATATATATATATATATATATATATATATATGTATATATATATATATATATATATATATATATATATATATATATATATATATATATATATATATATTCTTTATTGACTGTAGGTGTCCTACAAAATACATATAATTAAGTAACAAAAAGTAGAACTCAATTAAATACAAGGAAAATGGATGAGAGAGAAAAAGAATATTTCCAGAGAAACTAGCGTTATCACAGAGTTTATAGCGAATGTGGGTTCAGCCGCGATAGGAAATGCGGTCGGAAACGAGTAAGTAGAGAACGAGCCAATTCCAAAGACTTCCCGAATACTGTTGTATTTTGTTCATATTCTAGCTTATGCAATCGTGTTATAAGTCTTTAATATTGGTTGCCCTGCAGTGACTGTATCAGGTTGTCTGATTATCACCCATTAGAACAGAGGCGATGAAATTCCAGAAAATAGAGTGGAAATATGAGCAGTGCAATTTTGAATAAAAATTGTCATTCTTTCCTTTGCATTAACCAGCTGAGGTTCATTCGTCGAGCACACGGTTTTAGAACTAATAGCCTGCATTCCCCTATTACTGCAACAGGTAATATAGACGTGTGTGCAAATGTATATATCTACCACCCAATGTTAAAAGTGAAAAACAATATATATATATATATATATATATATATATATATATATATATATATATATATATATATATATATATATATGTCTTTGTGTGTGTGTAGGTATGAAGGTAAGTCTGTATGTGTTTTGTCGTGTGTGTGTGTGTGTTAATTGCAAATAAATCATGATAAAAATAAGAACAATTGTGCTATACTTGATCCACCTGATATACTAGTACCTGATTATGTAGGTGATCCGTTTCTATTATGTGTATGTTTACCATTTCAACAGAAGGGGAATATTCAGTGCATTGGTTTCCTTGTAAAACGTAAGCTCCCTTGATCACTTCAACGCTGATGCACGTCATGGCTCTGGCAGAGCAGAACATTACAATGACACCTGCGAAATTTGAAAAGTTACTTTTCATCGGTATGAATATTGACTATTCTCTCACTGAAAACACATTAGGGGGTTGATGTTACCCCAACCAAGCAATATTTGATAAATAAAAGCCCTAATGGCAAGTTGGTATACAGGATATACCAAGAAGATGATACACAATGGTCTGGATATTATTACTTTTTTATTTAAACTACCTTGAAGATCAAGCAATAATATGTTCTTGGTAAATTACAAAGTAGCCATTGAAGCCATAGAAGCTATAGCCGTAGAAGCATGTGCTGTGCCCATGTGCTACAACTGCAAAATATGCCATACAAAAATTATTGCCTTGATGAAATAAGGGATAAAATTGTACCCATTGGGAAATGTGGAAAATAGAGAATTGATTATTACTAGATGGAGCATTAGTGAAACTTCCTAAAATATGATTAATTATGATCTAGTTTACGAAATGTTTTATGAGAAATTATATACTTAGATGATACTATATTTATGCAACCATGTTCTCCTTTTGAATTCAAATCTCAAATCTTACATTAAAGGTCTGTTCACACTTCAGTGAAATTATCAATATGGCCAACAGAAGCATACATTTTCAAAATGCAAAATGGGAAAAAATTATAAATGATATAGTGTATTTCGACCAAATAAAAACTTTCGACTCTGTAATAAGACAACACAGTGTATTTATTGAGGTATATGCAGTTATATAGGTATATGAGATATATATATATATATATATATATATATATATATATATATATATATATATATATATATATATATATATATATATATATATATATATATATATATATATATATATATATACAGTTCTACACAAGAGACTAGTAACTCAGACCTTTTTAGTGAAAATTGGCAAATCAGATTCTGAGTCCTACAGCACACGTATTGCTTTATTGTCCCACAACCATTCATCTCAACAGGAATATTAAAAAAATGGGTAAGTAACTATATTCAATCTCATTACAAAATATGTGAGTGGGATAAAGTATTTTGCAAGTCATCCTTCATAAAAAGTAGTAATATACATGAATATGCAAACTGGTAAGCAAATGCATGTCAACTTAGTTGAATACCATGTTTATCAACAACTTAAGGCTTATGAACACAAGGAAGACCTTAACATGACCATGCCGCAATTTTATGAGAGGTGGAATATAGTGTATGATTCGTTGAGGTACTTTGAAAATGGATATTGAAATATTTTCCATTGTATTTGCTATAACAAGCAATTATCATTTATAGTGCCTTTTACATTGTAGTTAACTTATACATGCTCTGAGGATTATGTGTAGTAATGATTCTGTGTGGTTATGATTATGTGTGGATATGATTACCTGTGGTTGAAACACAATATGATGACGCATATGTACTCACAGATGCAATAAGAATCCTTTCTTTGAAAATTAAAAAGGATCTTATAGAAAAAAAAACATGCAAGTAAAAGAAAGACTACCCTTTGAATGTGCGTGTTTATGTGACCATGCTTTGACTTTGATTACTTGTTGTTTTTACATAATATCTGTTTTATACTTCATGGCAATGCACGTCAATTTCCATCTTATTAAGTTAGGATTATATATATATATATATATATATATATATATATATATATATATATATATATATATATATATATATATATATATATATATATATATATATATATATATATATATATACATGTATATATTTATATATATATATATATATATATATATATATATATATATATATATATATATATATATATATATATATATATATATATATATATATATATATATATATATATATATATATATATATATATATATATATATATATGTATATACACACTTCAAGCCATGTCGACCCAAAATATATGTGGGTGGGTCAACGTTTACTTATCCCACGCTTTCCCCGAAAGCAGTCACGTGGTTGTGACGTATGGAATGTAGGAGGTGTTGTTGATTACATCAGATGGGCGGATTTATCGGTTGCCTTGATGCTATAGCTCTTGTATAAATAATTATGTCCTCTTAAATCTTAATGAACGTTAAAGTAACTACTAAATTGTTCAAGATCTGGACACGGTGCCAAGACTTGCTTCTAAATGACAATGTGAGATTGCATTTCATCAACTAACACTTTATATCTGAGTTAACGTATATGTCTTACCAAAAGATTATTTGAAAGAAATATGATAACATTTAATGGATATTAAAAATCGTTATCATACACTGTTCTTGGAATAGCTCAACGTGAAAACACACGATTTCGGTATTTTCCCATATGCACAAATATGTCAAAATCTATCTCATCAAGTCATTGCGTAATTTTCGACTTTTGTTTCTCAAGCACACACTTGACAAGGCACTCGTCGTCGTCGTCGTCGTCGTAGTAATAGTAGTAGTAGTAGTAGTAGTAGTAGTAGTAGTAGTAGAGGTAGCAGCAGCAGCAGCAGCATCAGCAGCAGCAGCAGTAGTAGTAGTAAGTAGTAGTAGTAGTAGTAGTAGTAGTAGTAGTAGTAGTAGTATGAATTAGTATTTGCAGCAGCAGCAGCAGTAGTGGTAGTAGCAGCAGCAGCAGTAGTAGTAGTAGTAGTAGTAGCAGCAGCAGCAGCACCAGCAGCAGCAGCAGCAGCAGCAGCAGCAGCAGCAGCAGTAGTAGTAGTAGTAGTAGTAGTAGTAGTAGTAGTAGTAGTAGTAGTCGTGGTGCTGGTAGAAGTAGTATCAGCAGCAGCGGCAGTAATAGTAGTAGTAGCAGTTGTAGTAGTAGTAGTAGTAGTAGTAGTAGTAGTAGTAGTAGTAGTATGAATTAGTATTTGCAGCAGCAGCAGCAGTAGTGGTAGTAGCAGCAGCAGCAGTAGTAGTAGTAGTAGTAGTAGTAGTAGTAGTAGTAGTAGTAGTAGTAGTAGTAGTAGTAGTAGTAGTAGTAGTAGTAGTAGTAAATGCAGGTAGTTTCCGTAGATTCATTTTCAGCACTACAGTTGATGGCTCTGCAACTCTCTCTCTCATTGTCTCAGAGGGAGCATTGTCTACTAGTGGGAATCCCTAATGATGGAGATCAGTCATCCAGTCGACTTTAACAAGGAGAGGATAATGGTAGTGTTGTCACATCCATAGTAAGACATCCGAAGGAAAACTGACAATCAGCTTTAATCGATTACAATAGTCTCGTGTTGTTGTTGAAAGCGAGCGGTTTTCCACAGGGCAATTATCGAAACATAGTGAACGACTGTGGGAAAGCAGCGAATAAAATGACCAATTGAAGAAATAAACGAATCAACTGAACTAATGGAGGAGGTACGAATGAAATGAATGAGTGAGGAAAAGAGGGAATGAAATGAACGAGTAAAGCAATAAACGAATCAACTGAACGAATGGAGGAGGTAGCGAATGAAATGAATAAATTAGGAAAACAGCGAATAAAATGAGTGATGGAAGTAACGAATTAAATGAACAAGAGAAAGAAGTTTCGAATGAAATGAATGAGTGAGGAAAACAAGGAATGACATGAACGAGTAAATCAATAAACGAATTAGCTGAACGAAGTATGTGTCGAATGAAATGAGTGAGTGAGGAAAACAGCGGATGACATAAACGAATGAAGGAAGTGAATTATGTGAATGAGCGAAGAGAATAACGGAAGAAATGAACGAGTGAATATAGTAACGATGTGGTTGAATGTATTAAAAGGTGTGGCATCAAATGAATAAGTAGCAATATATAAGTAATCAGATAAACAAATGCAATAAGTCACACATGAAATGAGTGGGGGAAAAGAGAAACGAACTAAGTGAACGAGTGTAATGAATGAATGAATTAACTAAAAGATGAGATTAAACGAAGTATCGAAAAAAGGAAAGAATGAAGTTCACGAAAAATAGTTGTATTTTGTATTTGTATTGTAAGCCTAAGTATATATATATATATATATATATATATATATATATATATATATATATATATATATATATATATATATATATATATATATATATATATATATATATATATATATATATATATATATATATATATATATATATATATATATATATATATATATATATATATATATATATATATATATATATATATATATATATATATATATATATATATTCAAAGAGAGAGAGAGAGAGAGAGAGAGAGAGAGAGAGAGAGAGAGAGAGAGAGAGAGAGAGAGAGAGAGAGAGTATCCAAAAACGAAAACAATTTTTAAAGTGAATGTGGAAATGGGTACCATCAAAAATGGAACTCCCAAAGTGAAGGAATGGAGGTGATGCGGGCCTGGCACAGATACCGAGAAGAAGCGGGAGGGGCCGGGGATTTCCTTGACTAGCGTAATAAGAGAAAAGCGATCGATTTGTTAATTTTGCTGCCATCAGCCCCGAACGTACATAGCCATGGTTAATGTTTCGCCCTTTGATGCTCGCTGAGGAAACGGAGAAAGCAGGAAAGAAAAATCTCTGAACGATACAACACTCCTACGTATTTGCCATACACTTCATTAGATCTGTTTAAATAACGGTTGCGAGACCGATTCATTCTCCATTCAGAACCCTTAGCAGCATGCAAACGCCAACTCTTGCTTTGAGTATCTATTCAAACGGCACCCAGAACCTGTCATGTTTTGATAATGCTTTTGAATAGAGCATACATTTGTTACACACTTTTGTGCCGTTGTAATGATAATTCATTCGATAAATAGCACACAGATCTGTCTCTCTATCTATATTGCTATCTATACACACATATACATATATATATATATATATATATATATATATATATATATATATATATATATATATATATATATATATATATATATATATATATATACATACATACATACATACATACATACATACATACATACATACATACATACATACATACATACATACATACATACATACATACATACATACATACATACATACATACATACATACATATATATATATATATATATATATATATATATATATATATATATATATGAATGAATTTGAACATATTAATGACATTCAGATTATCAATATGCGTCATTGGCAAATTAGGTGCAATAGCTCTGCCACAATGTTAAAGATAGTGAACAAAGGTTCCGACAATTTCAAAAATTGCATAGTTCTTACTCAGCAATTATCAGAAATAATGATCATGTGCATCATGAAACTAGATTAGTATTCGTATTTTAAGGGTGGCAGTTCTAGATTTTACCGTGATTATTTAGGTTGGGATTGGATAAGAATATACCTATGGTATAATTCAATACTTGAGTAATGATAATCTACCTCTCCAGATATAGATGAGGATGAAAGCTATAAGAATTATCCAAGTGGTACCCAAAGACCCGGATTCACAACCCAGCAACATCTGGCCGAGTGCAAGACCCCTCCCTCCCTCCCCCTCGGCTCCCAACGACTCGCCCACGTGGCGGAAAGTGTTAACAAGGAGAGAATGATCAATGATCTAAGCGACCTCTAGCAGCGTGCAGGGATTGACGCCAGGCACAGTTTCTCGGATGTCCCTCCCTTCATCAATACTGAATACTCTCGCCTCCACACAAATGCGTACAACATCCGCAGATTCGACACACATCGCGCATCGTCTGGTCGAATGATGACGTCACGCGCATGGCAGTTTCCCGCCTTTTCAACTTGGCACGTGATCGTGACGTCATGGTAACCAGTTTTGAATCACGACCTACCCACATATATAGGTGACGCGCTAACTCGGCGACAGAAGCTAAAAACACGACACGGATATTTTTGGACAATACAAAGGACTCGTCTGACCAATCACAAAGCAAGTTAAGAAGCAGACGAGATGTCACTTCGATAAGAACGGTCCGCAAAGAAGAAAACTGATCTTTTAAGCAGCTCGTGAGTGAAATCGCAACTCTCGAAGGTCGCAGGAGGAGTAGCAAAGGCGGAGAGGTGAAAACAGTGCTGAAACGAACGCTCAACTAGAAAACAAACACACGAAAATGCTACTTAGAAAAGCTGTGATTATGTCTTGTGTCTTTATGACTCTAATTTTAACAACTTTTGTACAGACACATCCAGGTAAGTGTTGTCAGTGTTGTATCGCGTCATATCGTATCGTACCGTTTCTGGATGTGTGTATCATACTATTGTTAATAGTATCTTAATGTAAAATGCCATACCTATGCAATATATATTCAAATATGATATAATGTGAATATAATGTAATATGAAAAGTATATATTACAGGGATATATTGGATCATACTACTGTTAATAGAATATTAATGTAAAATGCTATACCTGTACAATATATAAATTCAAATATGATATAATATGAATACATTTATATAACGTAATGTGAAAAATATATATTACAGTATAGTTATTTCTAATTGACTTTCAAATATCGTTTCAAAGATTGAGCTCATATCACGTTTGTGAAATGAAGGATATTATTTCATAATACAATCGTGAAAAGGAGAAGGATATCATATCACCACTGTGAAATAGATAACACGGTTTGATATCATTGCCATGAAATAGAGAAATAAATATCATATCAGCATCATTAAATGAAGTACTCCACCATTGTGAAATGGGAATAATGAATTTATATCACCATTGATGAATAGAGAGTTCGAACCCGTATCACTATCGTGAAATGAAGATAATGGTGATGTACAATATACGATTTCACCTTGTGAAATAGAAAATGTGATATCTTATCAGCACCGTGAAGTAAAATATTCAATCCCATATCACAATCATGGAATGGAGAATACGACCCCTTATTAGCATCACTAAATAGAGATAACCATCGTATGTCGTCATCGTGAAATGGAAAACCTGATATCATATCGCCGTAATCGTAAAATATATACCTCTGTCTCTTATCACCACCATGAATTCAGAGAACTCAACTTAATTTTAACTTAAATGGAGAATCAAATGGCTAATTCGTTCACATATTGCATTATTGATATTAACTATTGTTGATGTTATTTATAGCAATGCAAGTCTATTTGTGGTATATACATATGCTCTAATCAATATTGTCCATATTTGTATCCTAACCCAATAGTACACAGTCTACTGAGGAAGCTATATGCACTAATGTTAATGTTATACGCAATGCACATATAAAGCGCAATGTATATATACATATATATATATATATATATATATATATATATATATATATATATATATATATATATATATATATATATATATATATATATATATATATATATATATATATATATATAACTTAATAATGACATGAACGTGAGAAGCACAAACAATTTAAAATGCGAAGACGAACGATATACAGTGGCTTGATGATTATTATAGGTAACTAGCCAACTGTTAGCGAAAAGTTAGTTGGACTCGAGGGGCAAGGATTTCAACATAGAGAGAAGTGAATTTTCATATCCAACTATTGCATCAAGCATGATAACGATACCAGCAAGCCTTCTTGACAAATCCGTGGATGTCCACAATATCTAAATGAAACACTTAATTCCGTATCACATGAAATGCGATGCTGCATTGTTCCCAGTGCAAATGCAACGGACGTACAGTTCCTTAATACCTCCTAATGTTTGTATTAAAAATCACGTTGATATTTAGCGTGAATAGGGTTGATCACAAAATGATTATGATATCCTGCAAGGCAAGTTCGTATCATGACTCAGTATGTGTAGTATCAATTACTTCATGATATTCAGGACATTCTCATTGGAAATATCCGCAGTTATATCTCAGTCTTTATTGGCAATTACTTTATCAGTTTATTGACACTATAATGACAATATTCAAACTGCAAGGTATACTCTATATTTCACACACCCGTCATATTCTTCCTTTCCGGTAAACGGCTTAAAGAACACGAGGTCATTAGTTCCTACTCTGTCGGTATGTGATGAGGATTGTCGATATTTGGAACAGGTGAAACCGCTTAAATCTTCCATGCCTGGCTGCTGCAATACTAATGGGGCAGACATAATGTGTACGTAGAGGAACATGTCTACGGGACTAAGTCGGGATATTCAAACATTACAACATTAAAACGTTATCTGTACAACTATTCTCTGGCCGGCCCGTTCATTCATTGAACCATTGAATTATTCCCAAGAGAGTAAAGCGTTTTGGGAGTAATATTCAAGCCATATTAGGGTATTTGCTATTACAATTAACGTTCATATCCTAGGTTCCCACGGGGAAATCGGGGAAAATAGAAATTAGCTTGACTTAGATATAAACACACACACACACACACACACACACATACATATACATATATATATATATATATATATATATATATATATATATATATATATATATATATATATATATATATATATATATATATATATATAATTTGTGTGTTTATATACAAAGAAACGCATATACTCGTAACATTAATCTGCAAAGCCGTGTTCCAGTAGATATATGTATATTTCACGAGGAGTTGTACTGAAAATTGCTGTTTAATCAGCTGCAATCCCATACATTGTCAGTACCCACGGAAAACACAGCTAGTAAATTAAAGTTCTTGTGGTGCAGGGCATTGATCTGCCAACCACAATATAAACAGCCTAGTTATACACACCAACACCACAATGACACATTGCCTTATGCATGTGAAGGCCTTTAGATATTGGACATATGATGTGATGTTGGAAAAACACCGTTTTAAGGAAATATTGTCTTATGATGTTATATTCATGAAGTATACAGTTCTTGAACAAATATACATTCACTGATTTGTCAGATTCGACTTTCTCAGTAGACATACTGCAATAATAGCATGCTGAGATTTAGATTCACTGTTATGTTCACTGTTATGTTTACATTTCCTTTCACAATCTGTTTTCTATTTCATTGTGTTTTGTCCCACGCCTTCATAATGAGCTCTAGATACCATAGAGCTAGTTAATATTAACCTAAAACATAAAAAAAATCGCATTGAAAACACATCTATTTCTGGATGAATTTATCGAATACTACTACTACTACTGCTACTACTACTACTACTACTACTACTACTACTACTACTACTACTACTACTACTACTACTACTCTTGATAATGATGATGATGAGGATGATGATAATAACACTAATGATTAATAATAAAAATAATGATAATAATGAAAATAATGAAAATAATAATAATAATGATGATAGTAATAATGATGATAATAATAATAATGATGAAGATCATTAATAATAATAATAATAATAATAATAATAATGATAATAATAATAATAATAATAATAATAATAATAGTAATAATAATAATAATAATAATAATAATAATAATAATAATAATAATAATAATGATAATGTTATTAATAATAATAATTACAATAATAATAATGATAATAATAATAATGATAATAATAATAATGATAATATTAATAATAACAATTATAGTAATAGTACCATTGAGCCTTGGTTTAGCCTTTAAGGTTTGTGAAAAAGTACGATAATTGAAATTCGAAACTCCATAATTTGGCAAATTAGTATTTTCTTGTTTACCCGTCGGGCCTACCTAATGTTGCAATCTATCTCTGGTCAGAAGAAATAAACTAGAAATGGAGTATTTTAAAACATACAAGCCGAAGTTGACCTTTTGCGTTTAAAAGTCATGTTCCTATTTCAACCACACGTGTTTGCTAATCATGCAGTTGATTGGTTAATTTAGAATACTGTTGCACAAGTGACACGAAGTTACCAAGAACCCGTGTAGTGGTGAGAGACAGTTAGCAGTCAGTGACAACGCCTTAGACCACACGGCAATCATGGCAGGACCCAGAGTGTGCCAGAACGAAATAAAAGCCTAATTACATATATTACCTTTTTTATCTGTTTGACTCATGTATTATTTCACTGTTTCCGTCTAGAATCAAATCGAAAACTCAAAAAGGATTATAGAAGAATCGAGCAATTTTGCAAAGCAATGATAGTCTAAGAATGAAATGTCCAGTTTGTTCATCGAGCGTCAAATCTACATGCTAGACTTAAATGTGGCATGGATTCTTCGGATTTTTTAGTCATTTTCATATATTAGCCATCTCTGGAATGTTTTGGCAATGAAAAGACAAAATGAATTTGTTCAGAAGGCTAGGACTTATCATAATGATCCATAATTTACTTCACCGGGGTTTTCTGTCATAATAGGTCTTAGTTGTGAAAGGGAGAAGAATTTGATAGGACCCGGCGAATGTTAAATACTTTTTTTAATTTCGTATATTGCAAAATGTGCAATATTTGTTTATTAACTTGATTTACGCACACACATAAGATGCACATGAACAGTTCCAATTTGTACAATTATCTCACATGGCATACAATTTTTTATATTGCCCACCATTTAGATTCATCATATCTTTTCTTCCATTTCATTATAAATTGGTCAAAATTCATTTTATATCAGAGGAATTGTCCTCCATATACATTAGCTGAGATAATTTCCATATGATTTATATTATGCATTCGAATTCGTTGCCCTCTTTTCCCGAGTAACCTTTTTGGTGTTTGTTCACAATCACACCGACAATTTTATTCTCAACCGATGGATTCCCAAATATTTGTCCAAGTTTCTTATTTTATTCTATGATCTATATGAATCTTTATCCATTTATCACCATAATTCAAATACATGTCACATTTGGGTAGGAAAGGAACACATATTTACAAATTTCAAAACTTTCATTAGATTTAATAGCCAATGATGTTAAACGCTTGTGAGTAGTAGCATATAATACTACTCTTGTGGCGGCCACTCTGTTATGCATTATGAAAGGTTTATAAGTTCTATCTTCTTCCATAATCCCATTTATCATTTGTCATTCTTATTATCATTTGGTCCTGTGTGTGACCCCTGATAAATTCGGGAACACGCTTTATCTGCAATGCGAATTTTTTGGAACAACTACGGAAAAAGGTATTTTTGATTATTTTAAGTCCATAACATTTAGTTAAGGACCTACCCCTATTCACTGCCATTTTCATTTAGTGCTTCAAACCTGAACAACATAGATATATAAGCAATGGTTAGGGAAAACACTTGGTATGATGTCTTAGGGGTATGCATTTTTTGGAAGGATTTAATGAGTACTGAATAAACTAGAAACTCTTTCCACACAAATTTGTAAATTGGGGAGACACAATTTCCCCTAATTTGCCATCTGTTCTCTGCTTGATACTTTACTAATACAGTTAAGACTCCCAGTCTACTTCCCAAATCGCATTATTGCCCTACACGTGTAAATAGCTTGTGTTTGATCACTAAGATACACTTTCCCTCGCCTATTCCGTTCGTCGGAGGGCTATGTTGTAATATTTGCATTATACATTGAGAAGTTGGGATATGCAGGCTTTGCATGTTATAACTTAATAGAATGCTTATGAAACATATCCCGCGTAATATTAAGGTTATATTGGAAATGTACCACTGCGACACTATTTTGCAATACTCTCTCTATCATAATGGCGAAAAGCAATACAGACGTTCCGTGATTTTCCCTTATGGCATAAACGGCAATTTCATAGACATGTCAATACATCGTATCGAAAAAATCAAAATCGAATACAAAATACTAATATATCAAATTGAAAAATAGTTAAACAATGACATTCCTAAAAATAGACGAGTGATAGTATATTTGGTCATAGGATCGCCCCACTAGAAATTTATCAGATCGGAGAGTGTTCGTATTCCTTTGAAGCTGTGCAGGGATTAGTCAATGCAGTTGAACTTGAATGGCCCTTCAGGATTAGCTGTATAACCAATACTATACTACCACACCACGAATGCGCATGCGCAGAGGCTAAGACTGAGGGATGAGCTGTCCCATCTTTTGATGTAGCCGCCTCGGGATGAAATCTTAAGAAGTAATCTATTTATAACGCAGCACCCTCTCAAGGATGGCATTGATCAGTATGTTTATACATTGCATACCAGGATATCAATACATACAAGGCTGGGCAATATATCATATACCACATAGTGATACCAAAGGTTACTGAGATTGGTTCAATGTTACAAAGTGTATTAAGTACGAGTTCGAGAAAAAAACAAGTGCAAAAGGGCAGTGACATAAAGAAAGAATAATATGATATTATATACGGTTATTATATGTGATACTTATCATATATAAAGTAAGAATAATATGATATACTATAGGGTTATTATAAGTGATACTTATCATATATAAGAGAAGGACTTTAGTTTAAATCCAAATGTAACACTTTATTTGAATAACTAAAAACTAACAAAAAATGTACTTCAAAAAATTAGAAAAATACCACTTTAATAGGCTTTAGATCTCGCTAAAAAATAACAAATCTAAGTGAAAACCTACAAATATCTTTATAAATTAAGAAAATAATCACTTTATATAAAAAAGAAACATTTTAGAAATGAAATTAAAGAATGGCAGCAAAACGAATAAACCAGGTGAGAAACTAGAGGGAATATGGGCATGCTATTCAAAATTATATGATAAACAATAGACATCAAATATAGAGAGAACTAATTTTATGGGGATAGGGAAGAAGAAGCCCAAATTAAATGACAGTGTTAAAATGAAATTATACTATGATATATTACTAGAAGAATTTGAAAATGCAATAGAAATCTAAAAATGATAATACTCATGGACCATAATGATATTCTAGTAGATCATAATTGATGTCATAATTGCCATAAAAGGGGCTGTAGACAGGGAGTTCCCGTTTCCCCATACGTTTTTGTATTAGTTGCAGAAATCATGGCAGCAGCTATAAAAAATATTGAAGGCATTCAGGTTTATAATAAGGAACATAAATAGTCTTTTTATGCAGATGATTTAATGATTTATCTGTAGTAGAGACATTTATTTCCTGCACCAGTCAACCGGACGTCTGCAAATGCCTGATTGTAAAAACACTTGTGGTTAAAATGCCAATGAAATAACCCAAGCACATCAATGACACATATAGCTTGCGAATAGAAGCTATATTCAGTTGTGATGTCATTCTACAGAAAACTGGGCAGCACTCAGGTGTGCGGTCGCGTAATATGCAAAGGCTGTCCAAGCATTTAGTGCACGAATTAAATGCCGGCACTCTAAGGGAACAGAAATATATAAAGCATTCATATTTATTATAAAGAACACAATTGATCATGGAATGTAAATGATACGAGACTATTTCTAGCAGCAAAATAATAAAATTTGAGATGCGTGCTTGATACTGTGCAGGAATTCCATCAAGTCGTAGCGATAACAATCAATCTAGACAAAATAAAGATAATTAGTCTACGGAGAGTATTTTGTAATGTACACGGCCAAGTACCAAAAATGGAAAATGGCGTGATTTATTGGTCTTAACAATGCAGAAAAATCTTTAGGAAAACCATAAAAAGCTTAACCCCCACAAGAGGCAGACCTTATAGTGTGCAATACGATTTGCCACCCACTGCGTAACCAGTTATAAAAGAAGGGGGATGTGTGGATCTGTCTATGGATAGTCTGCATCTAAAATATCCCTTGGTCCTCTTTGGATTTGAAAGCTCTGCTCTTACTCTCCCTCTTTTTCTTTTTTCACATAGAAAAAAATATGCTTTGCTTTTTTTTGCTAATATAACCTCTGTGTGTCGATGTGTCTTTAAACACTTATTTATTGATTCATTCCATAAAAACCTTATGACCAAAGTCTGTTTCGGAGTGATATGTACTAGAATCGAAGTAACTCTCACTCTTCAGTTAATTTGTTAAGGGCATTGTAAATAAAGGCAAACACAGGGTAAAGTTGCAACGAATTTTATCGTAGGGCATTGAAACGCAATTGGAATTATAGTGAATGCTTTCCTACAAATATTTGATGCTGACTGCTCGCTGTCTCTCATCACTGTCTGAATACAAATCCCGGCCGGGGCAAGTGAGAAAGTTGCCAGTGACTTGGGTTTAGACGGTGTTTTTCGCCGGGTACTCTGGTTTCCTCCATCAGTTACAGCTGCCTAGTCACGGCAAACCAAAAGTGACAGAAATCAAAATTAAAACTCCTACAACTATTCTTCTATGTATCATTTGTTTGATGATAACTCTTTTAGGGGTTCGCCGGTATGAATGGATTCGTGGCTTTTGCAGTTTGGTTCTCTTTAGTCTCTGTTAATGTTGTTTTAATTCTATTTAGCATTATTCTCATCACATTTAAGCTTATTTATGAGTCGGCTCATCTTTTATCAAACAAATGTATGGATATTTAGAATTTAGGTAAGAAACAAGAAATTTGTTTCTTTAGTGTATAGCATTCATGTTAGACTCACGGCAAACATTACCATAGATATTTCATGTTAACAAATTTCCATTATCAGGTCTTTCAACTCTGAAGCAGTTATAAACTATCAGCACATTCAGTATTAAGTATGCGTAGAGGAATAGATGGATATTTAGGTCTAGGTTGCCCGTGTTAAATTTGTATTCTTTATGGAACTTAGAAAACTTAGGAACTTAAAAAATTTAAACCTTGCTAAATCAAGATATTACATTTCATATTGAACATTGGCCTGTAGTATATAGATTTCCTGGAATTGAAAAACATTCGTATTTTCAAGTCTTGAATAAACTGAATATTACATTTTAGTCCTCTGTTTGAATGAGTTCTATTCGTAGGTGACGAGAACTTTTCTACACTTCATCACAACAACTTACCCTTTATCACGAAATATTATTCAATGTGGAATCATAAAAAGACATAGAATAATCAACAACAATACGAAAGTGTGATATTTGGCTCATCCTGCCACTGTACCCTACTAGTCAGGCGTTCAGTAGTTTTTAAGTCCTTGTTCCTATACCCATAGTGCTAGCCTATACTATTTGCACTCGTATCACCTTTTCTTTCTTCATGTGTATTACAATTTGTATTTTGATTGTTCTGGCAGAGAGTCACCGCCAATAGCAATACCAATATGCACACACTGCTTATGTGGCATGCAACATACAGGGTACTCACTTTTACACCACTAGACCCCTGGTAGTAACACACACACACACCCACACACACACACACACACACACACATACACACACACATACATATATATATATATATATATATATATATATATATATATATATATATATATATATATATATATATATATATATATATATATATATATATATATTGCAATGAAATTGTTATTTCATGCAAAGAATTCCGATATCACATACAGAAGTACCATTGATATTGTAGGTAAGCAAAGATAGTCTAGACTTAGAGTGATCAGGGAAATCTTTACTAATCGACCGGTATTAATCACATGTTACGGATATTGATACATTTGCATGTCGCAGTACCTATTAATTAAGATGCATTTTAATTATTCAGTGCCACAGTGCAGTGGGTTCAATATATAGACTCCAGACATTTACGTAACTATAGTTGACTTTGATATTTTGATTATCCTACTTGTAGTGCACTCTTAGTTGGTTTAATGTGTTTAACTATTTGCTTTGTTCCCAGTATTGTATTGTCTTAAGTCACTATACAATGTCGTTATGGATTAATCAAAAAACACACATCGTTCATATTTCCTAAGTTAGCGACCAATACATAAATGTACTCGTTCATTCCAATGTGAAACGGGTAGGCTTACATGTACCTAGTTCATTGAACGGTTATGTGATCTTTTAACATTTTTCAGCCGATCTGCTTAATTTGTGAATACTAGCACTACATGAAATGCGTTTCAATGTTTTGGGAATGCATACTCCTACACACGTAGGTTCTCGCCATATGTCATTGTAAGCAAAAATGAAGGCATGAACCATGTTAACGTTTGAAAAGGTCTATGGTAGTGCTAATACAATCCAGAGGTTATTTTGTACTCGAAATCAACCCTGTGTGTTGAATTCAAAGGAATGAATGATTGAGCGAGTGAGGAAGTGAACGAGTTGTCGAGTGAGTGATTGATGAAATGGATGAATAATAGAGCGAGATAGATGTGTGTGTTTGTGACTTCTGCAATGTATGGGATGAAAAGGGCCTGGCAATTAAGGGAAAAAAGCCAACATGTATAGCGCATGCTAAGCATCTGTGTCGTCTGAAGGCGGATAACACACATCGTGGAGTTTCCTCTATAGCCGAGTGGTGTGTGGTACTTTAGGTCGACTGTATGTTGTCTTAAGCAATTGCCCAAAAGGTCGCACACTACATACATACATACATACATACATACATACATACATACATACATACATTGTTCATACACTACATACATACGTACGTATATACATACCTATATACATACATACATATATACATACATACATACATACATACATACATACATACATACCATACGTACGTACGTTTTCACGTACATACATACACACATACATACATGCGTACATACATACATACACACATATACATTCATACACATACATACATACGTACATACATACACACATATATGCATACATACATACATACATACATACATACACACACATACATACATGCATGCATGCATACATACATACACACATATATACATACATACACGTATACATACATATGTACATACATGCCTATGCAATGTATGCACCCAGATTTTGGAATGAGCTCCCTGACAACATCAAGGCTGCTGATAGTTCAGCCGAAAACATTGCTATTTTGAAAGGAGTTTATTTGACTATATGGACCATAAACATTTGTCCACTGACCGTTCTTTAAAGCGCTTTCGAACATGACAGGTGGAAAGTGCGCCATAATAAATATATTATACATCGATTTCTGTTATTATTATACATACATACACACACATATATACATAGGGTGGATGTAGAGATCAAGGGAGCTCTATTGGAATGTTGATATGGATTAGGTCAGTACCTTATAACGTATGCGCCGGCTATGTGTTGACAAATTAAACATTCAATTATTCACGATTTATTATATTTCAAATAGGAGCAATACTAATAAATACCGTATCGATTGTTTCTTGCCAAAGGCCTTCGGGGATTTAGGTCGTCACGAACCTTCTGAAAATGTGTCAAATCACCTTAAGTCCACGTAGTGAATTTGGACTTCTGCCAGTTATTAATATCACGCTTATAAATTGATGATAAGGTCTTTATTTGTCACTCTTACAGATGGCCAATAAGCTTTCTATAACTATTTCGATAACGCCTTTGTAAACATTCAGTAAGGCCTCACAACATTTCAAACACTCAATGAGCTACTCAAAATATCGTTCATATTTTTCATATCCATGTTTTTCCTGGTACTCCATTTTCCACTTCCAACAACAACTGTCTAGTCAGCATTTTTCTAGTCAGAGAAAATGAAGATAAGCAAAAATACCAGTACATACAAGCACATTATATCGAAAATATTTTTTTTTGGAAAACCCACTAAAACTGTAAGCATTTCGCGAGAGATGTATTTATCATATGCGGAATTTTCAGTCATACATAGATATGGCAGTAGATGCATATTGTATTCCATTTACTATGTATGGCATAACATCATATGAAATTACGACAAACAAAAACACAGGTACATAATCGTTTTTGGAATGTCCGTCTGAGATGTTACATGCATGAAAATGATATTTCTATTCATGAAAATGAACACCATGCCCCCAAAAATTTCATACATGGCACACTCATCCATGAAACATTCGAGGCAAAATGTATTTTCATGATTGGATTTATTTCAATTCATATCATGCATGAATCTTTTTTTTCATTCATCGAAATTTAATTTTAATGCATGAAATTTTCATGCCACGATATTTCATGCCTAATACTTATTTGGACAGGTCCATAAAGAGCCCATAACGGGCCCGTTACGGGCTCAGAACCCATTGTAACGTGTCCGTTACGGGCCCGTCAATAAAAAATCTTTTAAAATAAAACTTTGAAAATGGACAATTTGGCTGTACGGGCCCGTAAACTTTTACCTGTGTACGAGATGTAATGGGTATTTGTCATACGCCTCCCAAGGTCCTCAACGGGATTTGTACCTACTCTGTAGTATATATTCGAGTGAATATGACATGGCACATTAATGTTAAGGGTGCCTACGAGGCATTGGATCGTCTACGAAACACTACTCAAACGGTTAGCTGGCACAGTACTTACTGTGCAACTCTCCGTCTATGGTACGGTACTTAAAACCACTCCTGTCTGGAGTGTACCTTACGGTTCGACACTGATGCAACATTCCCGATAACATGCGAATATTTGAGGATATTTTCCTCTATGCATGCTTAACTCCTGGAAAAGCTATTGAGGAAATACACAGCGCATATTATACTATTAACATGTCATCCTGAGGTACTTACAATTTAGTGCCTGTATTACATGCGAATGTATATATATATATATATATATATATATATATATATATATATATATATATATATATATATATGTATATATATATATATATATATATATATATATATATATATATATATATATATATATGTATATATATATATATATATATATATATATATATATATATATATATATATATATATATATATATATATATATATATATATATATATATATATATATATATATATATATATATATATATATATATATATATATATATATATATATATATATATATATAAACCGATCTACGTACACTTTTAACGCATGTATGATGTAGTAGCCCCCTCCTGTGGGGGAACTGGGGGAAGTGGGGGCGTGTTTCGATGGTGTCGTAATCTGATCAGAGGCCCTCAGACAGAGTGATCCTTCACCAAGACCCTGTGTTGACAGTACACACTGAGCAAGCATGCTGTAGCCATCTTGAGTTGGTAGGTAATCCCTCCTGAGGGGATAGGGAAATATTTATTTAGTTCTAGAGACAATATTGTACTGTCTTTTATCGGTTCTTGTATTGAGTTCCAGCGTACGGCTTGGGAGGGGAAAGGCATGTACAATGGAAGGGTTGATACTGTTGAGAAGGATGGAGCACTGGTAGGGAAATACAAGGTAGCAATAATTATGCTGGTTTTGCCACTGGTAGGGTAGGATAAAGGAGTATTATCAATAGGTCACGTCATTGTGATTGGTTGCATTCATTCGCACAGATGTAGGCATACATGGACACTATTGTTATTATTAGTATTATTGTCATTATTATTATTATTATTATTATTATTATTATTATTATTATTATTATTATTACTTATACTATTATCATTAGTAATATTTCATATATCATATTTTTACTATTATTATTGTTATTATTATTGTTATTATTATTATTATTATTATTATTATTATTATTATTATTATTATTATCATTATTATTGTTGTTGTTGTTATTATCATTGTCATCATTGTTATTATCATTGTTGTTGTTATTATCATTATTGTCATTGTTATTATTTCTATCAAAAGTGGCAGTACTGCTACTACCATCAATAGCGGTAGTAGCAGCAGCATTAGTAATAAAGTGGCAATGATAGGGCCAGTAGTAGTAATAGCAGTAGTAGTAGTAGTAGTAGTAGTAGTAGTAGTAGTAGTAGTAGTAGTAGTAATGGTAGTTCCACTACTACTACTACTACTACTACTACTACTACTACTACTACTACTACTTCTATTTCTGCTGCTGCTGCTGCTACTACTACTACCACTACTACTACTACTACTACTACTACTACTACTACTACTACTACTACTACTACTACTACTTGTCCTACTATTGATTCTCTATAACTTTTGCTGATGCCACTGCTTTCAATGGTAGTAGTAATAGTAGTAGTAGTAGTAGTAGTAGTAGTAGTAGTAGTAGTAGTAGTAGTAGTAGTAGAAGTTTGTCTGGTGTTAGTAAAAGTTGCTTTACCTAAAGTCCTACTGAAGTAGAGTGGAATGATTTTTGTAAATTCGATACGATCTACTTTTACCTCACCATGTTTACAGACGAGCATTAGGGATGGCGATTTCAAAAAGATCAGACTGCTGATCTTTTCATGATTAGAAACCAACATCTCTACTTCCAAATAACGTACCATCTGCTAGGAAAAGGCAATTACCAACTTACCCCCCACTGAACTATGGACTCGCTGATGCTGTGCAAAGGCTAAGGTTACGTCTAATCCATCTTGATATATCATTGTTCAATGATTGTTTTGTTTTGTTCATATGCCTATGTATCCAGTAAGCTTCTGACCTTTTGATCTTCATTTGGAATTAAACATCGATGATGATTCTCTTCAATCCGATCTAATTGTATTAGAAATACTTATATTCCAGCCCAGCTATTAAGAAATAAATATTTCTTGGCGGAGATTTATTAAGATTGCCATGTTTATTTAATTTTAAAACGGGCTGACGAGGTACAAAGGTCAGTATAACACTCAACATCGCTTGAATGTATACATTGGAGATTGTAAAGAAGACATGACAGCGATAAGCAGTTATGTCGGTTAATTATGTGCTCTGTGTTACGTTTGTGTTCCCAACATGGACGAGCTCACGATTTGAACATCTCAGCTCGAGGTCGGCGAGTTTGCCCAAGGGCTCGAGCCACTCGAGTTCGTGAGTGGTGAGTGCAGCTCTAATATGTATATATATATATATATATATATATATATATATATATATATATATATATATATATATATATATATATATATATAAATATATATATATATATATATATATATATATATATATATACATATATATATATATATATATATATATATATATATATATATATATATATATATATATATATATATATATATATATATACATACATTGACATACAGGGAGGGAGGGAGAGAGAGAGAGAGAGTGTGTGTGTGTGTATCTGTGTGCCTATGCTATGCCAAGGATGGTCCAATGCAATGGGATAGGCATGTGAAACACTCCCATTCTGGGTAAGGGTGGGAACCTCGCTCACCATCACAGATGCTACTGACTCAGTGAGTAAGCACTGCACAACGTGTAACAGCTTCAAAGCAAATTATGTTGTTTCCAAGATTCAGTTATAAGTGCATCTGTCTCCTTCCTGGAATTACTAGTTTATTAAGTTCATAAAGTCTCGTGTAGAATAGTTAGCAGATGTGGCTCTTAGAGTTTATCTTGTCAACAATGAGCATGACAGTGATTTATATATATATGTGTTTATATATATATATATATATATATATATATATATATATATATATATATATATATATATATATACATATATATATATATACATATATATATATATATATATATATATATATATATATATATATATATATATATATATATATATATATATATATATATATATATAATCTTATAATGACCCTGACCCTTCACCTCTGAGTATGTCATTTCCTGTGTAATCAGGTCAGTTCAAAGGTTGCTTCCCTAGCAAAGGTGGCAAAAAATGCAGTTCATTACAAATAGAGGGCAACATAGTAGGTATAAAAAGTATAGCCTTGGGGCTTAAGGCTGGAGGTGGTGTTAGATTTCTCAATTTAGCATGGTGGCTGGATTTGCTGTAGCTATCACCATTTTTTCTGTGCGGCAGACGTCACACCGTTGTGTGATGCATTTGTAGGGTGGTGCAAAGTGTACACTGTCCCATATGATTTGCTATTGCTGGTTGCTGTCCTGAAGATCCTGTATGTATTTGGATAGCTCGGTGCCGTTTTTGCAGCTCTTTGTTTTAAATGATTGGTAGTGGCTATAGTAGCGGGTCTTGAAGGGGCCCTCAGTTAGTCCATAATAATGTCGAACAGGTTTTGGAGGGGCTGTTACAGTGGCTTTGTACACAACATACTTGGCTAGGCGTTTGCAGCTTAGTGGGGTCATTGTCAGGCTTACTGCATTTGCAGGTGCGGGGATCGTCTGCAGGCGCAGGTTTAAGGATCTTAGTATTATGGCCACTGATGATTGTGGCCATGTTGCCCATACAGCTGTCACTGGTTTTCACGTTGTTTCCATTGAACAGTTTGTGATATCGGTGGTGATGTGAGAATCCACAATCCACAAGATCCAAAAAAGTCCTGGCAACGTTGGTTGTCCCGCATTGGTTGAATGGGGGGTTGAACCATATAACATTGCGTTTGCGGTTTCTTGGTTTTCTCCGTAGCGAGGAGTACTCTATGTTATGTTGGTGACCATTATTTCTGAGGGCTTCTTCATAGATGGGTTTTGCCTTGTTGAAAGCTTGACTGTCACTTGATGTGGAGCACAGTCTGCTGCAAAATGCGTTCGGTAGATGCTTCAGGATAGTGGGTGGATGGTTGGATTTTGTGTGGATGTAAAGGGGTTTATTGTTTGGTTTACAGAAAGGCCAATAGTGGCTTGTTGGCAGATCAAATGTGACGTCCAAGAAGTCTCTTTGATGCAGAAGGATCTGGATAATCACACGCAGGCCACAGTCTTTAAATGTTTGGATAATGTCCATTCTTGCCCTGTTGTAAAATGTATATATATATATATATATATATATATATATATATATATATATATATATATATATATATATATATATAAATATATATATATATATATATATATATATATATATATATATATATATATATATATATATATATATATATATATATATAGGCAACTCTGCTTAATCTGGACATGTATAGTCCGGATTTACATCTAAGCCGGACAAATTGAAAGGTCCCAGTCCCTTTACACATAACTCCTTTACGCATAATACGGATAGAAATTTAGGGTCCACATCAGTTTGAATTAAGCAGAGTTGCCTGGAAATATATACATATATATATATATATATATATATATATATATATATATATATATATATATATATATATATATATATATATATATATATATATATATATATAATTTGCCAAATGCCTGGTTGGGTGGTCTTTTGTTCCATCTGGGACATCAGATCTTTCAGGCGAACTCTTTCACACATTATCTGACTCATATGAAATAATTTCATCACATAGTAACATGCTGAAGACTTATATCGAGTGATATTTGTTGTTCCAGGTTGTTATAATCCATCTTAATATAATAATATATGATGATAATGATTGGAATTTATATAGCGCCATTTCCATTCATAAAATGTTCAAAAGCGCTGTACATTGTCATAGTTTGAGTCATAGTCAACAACGCCTCAATGGGCGAGCCTGAAAAGGTGTGTGTTTTGAGACACTTCTTGAAGGCCTGACACGATGTAGAATCCTTCTGGTGTTGTGGAAGCGCATTCCATAATCTCGGTGCACTAATGGAGTAAGCGCAATCTCCAAATTTGAGTCTAGTCCGAGGCTTATCCAGAAGGCCTTTTGCTTCTGATCGTAGATGGCGTCTGGGTTCATATGGCACGAGCAGCTTCTTGATGTACTTAGGTGCAAATCTTCAAATAATTATTTTTAATGTTACATATCTTAAGAGTTAAGTTTTAGTTTGTCAGACAATGTGTGCACTCTTGATCCAAATGAAAAAGATACTATGTGAGGGATTCTTACATCTTAATGTGGCTGATGGGCTTAATTTGGTCGTATTGGGAATGCTTTCTGTTAAAGCATACCCCCTTTCCCTTATAATCAAATCAACTGTGAATGTCTAGGCCATCACTGAGCAGACCAAGACACGAAGTATCACACAACCACTCATAGTTTGTTTTGCATACAAGCAGGGAATGTTGCTGGTCCTTTCTTTATCGGATATCACCAAAATATGGTCGCTGCAACATGCATTTTGGGTATCAAATGTCAACCGATTTGCTTGAAATGTGGCATAGTCATCGCTCGGAGTATGGCAGACGGAGGAAAGGGTATCACACTTACTCCAATTTGTTAAATAGCTATGGAATCTGGGAGTTGAAAAAGACACATCTTCTCATTTTCATTTAAAATTCCGAGAGAAATGTTTTTAAAAATTGAACGGATAAAGGATTAGACAGGATGTGATACCCTTCCCTCCGTATTGCTCTTTCCCGGGTCTATAATTGTGCTTAGGAGCATCGTTTAAAACACTTTGCATGTTTTGCAGTTATTTACCCCAAATATCACTCTTTTATACCACAAATCACCACTATGGGAAGTGTATTTTGTGATACGTAATGTATTTTTCATGAGAGGACCTTTTAAACAAGTTAGGATAAAGTTTCAAATAAAAGCTGGGTAGAGGGAAACGTTTACCTTTACATGTTATAGTCTTCTGTCTTCCTGGTGACTTTTCTATTACTCAGAAGTAAAATGGACGTGGCACAAGGTTAGTACATGGGAGACTGAGAAAATGCTTATAAGATTAACAGAAGAATAACAGTTCTACGACTACTACTTTTATTTCTTCTACTACTACTACTACTACTACTACTACTACTACTACTACTACTACTACTACTACTGCTGCTGCAGCTGCTGTTGCTGCTATTACTACTACTACTACTACTACTACTACTACTACTACTACTACTACTACTACTACTGCTGCTGCTGCTGCTGCTGATGCTACTGCTGATGCTACCACTTTTACTACTACTACTACTACTACTACTATTACTACTACTACTACTACCACTACCACTGCCACCACTACCACAACCATCACAACCACCACCACCACCACCACCACCACCACCACCACTACTACTACTACTACTACTACTACTACTACTACTACTACTACCGATGATGATGATGATGCTGAAAATAGCAATAATAATAATAATAGTAATAATAACAATAATAATAATGATAATAAAAAAAATAATCATAATAACAATAATTGGATGTTTAAACATTAATTACGATGATGATAATGAAGAAGAAGATCATGATCTTGATGATACCCATCAGTTTCGAAATTGCCTATGCGTCTACTCGGTGACGATTGGTGTTACACATAACTGCAACAACTGTGCTCATCTAGTAGGGAGCTGGCATATCTCCTCTATACATACCCTAGCCCCTGAAGCGAGTGTCCTACAAGTGGACAATAGCTACTAAGTGTAGACTCACTGACCTGTCTCCCACTCTTAGCACTTCAAAGGACACAATATCCAAATCAATTATCAATCGATTTCACTCCTCGCATTCTATTGACATACTGGGGAAATACCTCTTGATTGGTGAACTTGTGATCTCGAATGTTCACATTGTACGACATCGCCAGAGCAAATATCGATGCTCGTGGTGATTTTAACGTTAAATGGCCAAATATTCGTCGTCGTCTTTGCGTGGGAATGTAAGGTGACGTCACGCCTTCTCAAATCTGTGAACTATGAGACCTGACCAACGCAGAATGTTTCAGCATTAGGTTTCCAAAGAGAATGGCAAAATAGAGACTTGAAAAGAAGAGTTATGTCATAACACATAGCCGCGTGATCTTGAGTATTTTCAATGACCTTTTTCACATATCGTACTTTTGAATTTATTTAAATTTTTCTGCACTCTTTGTGAGGTTAAACATACTTTTGTATGAATGTTTCGATCTAAGCACATGTATGCGCAATTTGGAGGTTTTTTTGTCACTTTTTCTGCCATACTGTGGCTTAGTACTGACTAGCCAGTTATAAGGATACAGTCAATACCGAGACATACATAACTAGAGAATCTGACGCCTGCGGCCCCAGCATTACAAACTATTAGCCAATATCCAGAATATTGCCAACTTGGCGAGTGGCAGAATGCTGAACCTATTAATGTCCTACGGACGACGTGCTACCCTACTGCACGTCGGATGCCGGGGTGGGTCTAGCCAAGCACAGCTAGACAAGGTGATTATCCGCTTAAGTGCATTCAAGTCATGTTGATTATAATGCAACACGTGTGAGATTTATGAACATGTGAATAATTCATACCCTAAGAATTCCAATGCAACTAATTCTGAAGTGTTGATTATCAGGTAATTCATTCGATTGCTATCCATTACATGAGTGAATTATAAACTTACATGAATTATTAACCCCTCATAGAATTTAACTGCGAATGATATTGAAGACTGGATTTTACTTAATGAATTGTATTTGTACTTGACTAATTTAACTAATTATCTTAGTAGTATATTACATGTGAGTAGTATATTAGTTAATGCCACAGTGGGAATCGTCTAATTGCCATATATGGTGTTAAAATATTGACCATATATGGAATGTCGCAAAAATACCATTTTCGCACGTAAGATGATTCAAACGCCACATCTTGCAAAATTTTACATCACAAGTTAGAATTGGGAGGAAACGAACATCTTAACATATTAATAATTTAACTGAAATTGGATTGTTGAATGGCTAATGCACCTTCGAGTCAATCATTTAACCTATTGCAATCCAGAATATTAAGGGTTATTTGTTAAGGGTTATTTGATTAACCCATTCATAGCCAGAGCACTTGATGACCATTCATTTGACCCATTACCTACCGAGAATGTATCAAAGGTTGTTAGGTTAATGCAGTCATGGCCACAGCACCGTAATCTTATTCATTTAACCCGTTGCCACCCATACTTAATTATCTAATTAACCCATTCATGGCCACATGATCCATGACTACTCATTCAATATATCAAAAGTTGTTGAATTAACCCATTCATTGCCAGAGCACCTTAAGTTATCATGTTAACCCTTAACAGCCCTAAATAAGTTAAAGGTCATTTTATCAACCCATTCATGGTTTTAATTCGCCATTTTCCTCCACCAGTCACAATTGACTTAGTCGCAATATAGGGTAAAAAGTGACAAAAAAACAAATTTCTACTACTACTGCTTTATTCCAAATCCAAACCGATTAAAGCAAGTATTGTATTGTATTGTTTATTGACCATATGGGACATATGAAATCACAAATACACTATATTGAATAGATACATTGTCCGCAGCGCACATAAAGAAAGAAAGAACATAGAACTTCTTAAGTTACATATATATCACACTATAATATAAGACATAAAACAGAAAAGGTACCTGTTACAGAATACACTAAAACAAAGTACAGTACAGACATTTAGTTCCTGCACCAGTCTACCGGACGTCTGTCAGTGCCTGGGTGTACAAAACCCATGGATAACATATCAAAAAAGACCCAAGCACTTCAATGACATTAACATAGCTTGCTAATGAAATCTACGTTCAATTTGGAGGTAATCCATGCATCCATGTCCATGAAAATATGTGTCAATCGGGCGTGCGGTCGTGTAGTATGACCGGACTGCCCAGGCATTTAGTGCAGGAATTAAATGTCGGCACTGTACATTGGAGCTTTACGTAGGTTGACAGACAGCTTACTGGAATCACTAGTGAGCCTTATATGCCCCCTCAAAAGAGATGATCATCTACCTCTAATAATCTCCCTGTATATCTTATCTAAACCCAAACCAGCAGTGATCCAAAATTCTATCATATCCTCATCATCCACACCGGTCCTTGATTTCCCCTCTTTGAGCCAAAACGGCAATTTGTCTGGTTTGAGATATATTTGGCTGCTAATGTTTTGGCTCAAGACATGTAAGATACTGTACAATTTACCTCTGAATTTCAAAGGCTGAACATTGGAATAGAATATGCGTGAATGTGAATTGTAGAAATATCTGCTTTTACTCAGGTAGACTGAGTAAGGTAACAGAGATTAGCTTTATATGATATAGCAATCTGATGCATGTATTGCTATATTGATTAACCACCGACTCATTACGCTCTGTTATGAGGAGATCATGTTGATTTGGTGATTTTAATATTTAATTATATTTTGGTGAAGTGGTATTATTACCAAAGGAAACATTATTGTTTCAGTGATTCCATTGTCCATTGCTAATGATCGGTCTGAGATATGCGTAGGAGGTATAGACAAGCTGGTATAAACCAGACAGAAGTGAACTTGCAAAATCTGTGCGAGGTAAGCTTTGTCCGACTTATATGCATAATTTGTATGTATTAGAAACGGATTGGGCCAAAATTTCTATCCGAGTTAGGAAAAGACATCAAAGTAAATCAAATCCGTGGAAAGCGAAGTGAGACAAAATTCTCTCTCTCTCTCTCTCTCTCTCTCTCTCTCTCTCTCTCTCTCTCTCTCTCTCTCTCTCTCTCTCTCTCTCTGTCTCTCTGTCTGTCTCTCTCTCTCTCTCTCTCTCTCTCTCTCTCTCTTGTCAATTAAGGATACCATTGATGAGATCGAGTGTCAAAATATGTGCGTATAAGAGTGGTCCGTCTCAGGTGCAAATAAGGAATGAATTGGCACCAGAGTCTTTATGCGAATTAGCCAAATAGATAAAGAAAAATACACAATTCAAGATAGAGGGTAAGGTATCTTAAGAAAACAGCCAAACACAAAATGCACATGCAAGTCCTCCACTTCCATTCCTACACAATTGCAACTTATCCGCCGGGGCTGCCCCGATAGTCGAGTGCTCTAAGCCTCTCCAATAGTCTCCTACTTACCATTGAATTATATAAATATACAAATTCATATTTCCGAGGCCTTTTCTTCTGTAATAGTTGAGTTCGGACACCCGACTTGTGTTCAATATTTAAAGTTTGAGTTTCTGCGTTATTTCCTCTTTTGCTTTTCGTTATCTTCCTTTGTTGTGTGTACTTGTGTACTTGTGTATTTCTCAAAAAACAGTCAATAGACTTCATGTATATCATACTATACTATAAGGCTTTCCTATTCAACTGCTTGCTGACTCTTTCTACCATAGTTGTTTGATTATCATCAGCAAGCCCAATTTGTAACTAAATCTCTTGCTATAAGACCAGAAAATACATAATATTTGCTACAACTTCAAACTTTGAAAGAAGAAATCCTGTGGTCTGATTAAATTAATTTATTACTGACTACTGACCATTCTCTCGGGAGCTGAAAGGGAAAAAACATATCTGTTCCGGAGATGTTTTGTGGGGAAAGACCACCTGATACAATTATCACCACCTGCACAATAAAACAGCAGCAAAACAACCCACTAAAACAATTAGGATGATCTGATAGTTTTTTTATTTGTTTTTCAGATAGACCTTTTATTTTCTATACAAAACTATGCTTGACGCATACAAAGAATGGTTTGGAATTTAGAATTTTGATTATCTTCAGCTTTTCACCATTGTAAGACTAAATTCTTACTAGTCGATGGCAAGGGATAGAGGAAAATGGAATTGTATTGTATTGTATATTTATTGACTGCATGTCAAATGCAAAATTTCGCATATACAGAATTTTGTGTAGAACCACAACATAAGGTGTTCAAGACATAACAAACAAAACGAAAAGGAAAGTATAAATTAGTATACGTAACATAATACTTAAATATGCAGTTTAGTATTGTATTGTATTGTATGTTTATTGACTATACACGGTTTTACAATATCATACGGATACAGTTTACAAATGAACGAAAACTAAACGTAAAGTAAGAATAGAACGGAAATGTTATGAAATGGATTCCAGAGCCAAGCATAACCTATCCAGGCTAAAGTGATTAACCCTTGTATAGAAGGTGTTGTATGAGAGTGAGTTTGATAGTTATGATACCAGGCTACCAGGCTTGAATCACCGCCAGACAATGATACGTATCAGAAGCGAGGATATTTCTGTTGCAAGAAACGGTGTTACTCCTCTTACGAAAGGGGTTATTTATTTCCGTGTTACATGGGCGAGCCGAGTGCTTGTCACTTATGAACATATTTAATCATCTGATTAGTAAGAAAATCAATTAACTCCCACTCAAGTCTTGGGATATGAAGACCAGGCATTATGATGATAACTTTTACATAGAGGCAACGTTTTCTAGATAATATTCTCGGTCAAAATGCTCTCGCTTATGAATTGATGAATAATTATATTATTGACAAACTGAGAAGGTGTCAACTTATCTATTGATCAGACGAATCATATATATATATATATATATATATATATATATATATATATATATATATATATATATATATATATATATATATATATATATATATATATATATATATATATATATATATATATATATATATATATATATATATATATATATATATATATATATATATATATATATATATATATATATATATATATATATATATATATATATATATATATATATATATATATATATATATATATATATATATA
>OZ012701.1:2453470-2498470 GCA_963942565.1 Maea johnstoni
TATATTTCCTGTTGGTAAAGTCAGACAAAAACAGTGGCTAGCATCACTGAAATCCTGTCCTGAAGCATGCAGTTCTATGTTCATACATACATTGATATAGATAGATAGAACTACTGATACTGAACTAATCTTATGGATTTTTGGCGTCATGAAATAAGTGCGTATCTCGTGTGGCGCAAAAATGCACTAATTACCCACACGCACTTATTTCCAGATTTACAGTATATATATATATATATATATATATATATATATATATATATATATATATATATATATATATATATATATATATATATATATATATATATACATATATACATATATATATATATAATATATATATATACATATATATATATATATATATGTATATATATATATATATATATATATGTATATATATATATATATATATATATATATATATATATATATATATATATATGTATATATATATATATATATATATATATATATATATATATATATATATATATATATATATACTATACAAATATGACATCCCTGTTGGGTTGCCAACATGATTATCTACCCCAAGTGAGCATTGTAACCTGAAGGTGACAATGCTCACGAGGAGTAGACTAGCATGTTGGCAACCCCACAGGGATGTCATATTTGTTTTATTATACGGCACCTTCCCCCTCCCCCTGGGCACCCCAAACCCATGACAAGTTGAAACTTACAAACCTCACTCGGGCAGTGCAATTTCGGAGCAGCAGGTCTCTATGTAAACATTTATCCACATCCCATATTGTTCTTTTTTTGTAGTTTGTGTTAAGTGTTTGTTTTAGATGTTTGTTTTGGGTGTTTATTTTTTTGGTCGCTTCTTAGCTCTCAGTTTCTCATCCTTTCTTACATCATAAGGACGTAGGGACCAGGAAATGGTATTCCCTTCTCCGTATGAATAGTCCTATTAAAGGGGTATTTCAATTACCAAGAGACCATAGGAAGAAAAAATGTTTATACGACGCTTTCAACAGCATTAGGTCATATCGCGCCATGATAGGAACTCGGAACCAGGAAGAAATTCCATTCTCTTCAAGAATAGTTCCAATGGGTCTTTCTTATGCAGAAGAACCATAGACAGCCTACACAACGGCGCACATTTATATAGCGACCAGGCTAACCCGCCTATGGGGATCCAGCAGAGACTCGAACCTGGGAACTCCCGCGTAGGAGCCAGCCATCGTTACTACTATAGTACACGTAGTTGGAGCAGATTTTCTTTTAAAATTTATCTGTCGTACTCAACGCACGTCGTGACTATAGTGTGTCTGACTCGAGTTTGGCAACCGCTTTTTCCATTTCTTCTTTGACAAAACGTTCGAACTTTCAATCCAAACTTGCCAATAATAATGACAGTGAACATGCAAGAAGCACACCAATTCATTTCCACGCACATGCAACACTACCCTAAAGAAATGTGCAGAGTTGTTGTTTGGGGGTGGGGGTGTTCGTATAAAGAGGCGTTTATTGTAGTGGTTATTTGAACAGTGGGGGTTGAGCTTAATTTACTGTTTTGGGGTTAAATTTGGAAGTTGGTTTTAAGGATTTTCTCTTTAATCATAGAACTTATGCACAAACATATAAAAAAAAAGTTGGAACAATTAAAGGTTGCTTCTCTGTTCACGATCAACTTTGTGTAAACGTAGCAAAATGTTTGCAATGAAACGTATGAACCCAAAAACTAAAACTAAACTGAAAACAAAAGAACCCCCACCCAGCCCTCTTCCAAGAAACAAGGAAAATGGATAAAACCCAATCTTAAAGAGACCTAAAAGGTAAAGTAAACCAAGGCCAAGCCAATCACATGATCCGATCAACACGCTGACGTTTGATTCTCAAACCCTTTTTTGCAGTAATTGTTCCAATTAATTTAGCAAGAGTAGTCAACATATGCTGTATAACCATTCTGATAGAGTGTTTAGTAATTTCTCAGCGTACATGGCTTGATTAGGCCTTGATATTTTACTTACAATCTAAAAAAACAGCAATTTAGCGCAAGACCCTGAAAGTGTGACCTTTTGACCTCCGCTGACCTACTTTTAGTGCTATTATCTATTGGTCACTTTTAAATGATATAGGGCTTTAAGACACACATTTGAGTGGTAGATAGTCATAAATAAACTATTCTGAAGAAAGTTATTGGAAGAGAAGTATCCCCTACCCTACAAATAAGCTTATGAAACTTGTCAGACCAACGCATAGTTTTTGGTCTAGAAATATGGCAAGACTACCTGATACAACATGCTATCACCCCAATTTATTATCTACAGACATATATCTAACAGAAAAGGCATATGAGGCTTTGTCCCTCTGAGTGGTATCAATCATAAAAATTGGGGGGTTATCCCATGGACTAATCACTGAACATGCTGTCATAGATCACTGACCACTAAGAATTTTTCGTCACCTTTTCTGTCCTATTAAGTCAAAGTTGTGCATAGGCAGTTATAAGTGGTAGAGGAAACTGGACTAGCCTGTGAAATCCGCCACATAACCCTAAGTCACTGGCAGCCCTCTCACATGCCTCAGGTGGGATTCAAAACCCATGCAGTGGTGAGAGACAGCTATATATATATATATATATATATATATATATATATATATATATATATATATATATATATATATATATATATATATATATATATATAAATATATATATATATATATATATATATATATATATATATATATATATATATATATATATATATATATATATACATACATACATACATACATATATATATGTATATATATATATATATATATATATATATATATATATATATATATATATATATATATATATATATATATATATATATATATATATATATATATATATGTGTGTGTATATATATATATATATATATATATATATATATATATATATATATATATATATATATATATATATATATATATATATATATATATATATATATATATATATATATATAAACACCTTCAACCACACCACTATTGAAACAGACCTTGAACACTGAGAATAGGGCTGACTGAACACCAATCATCTAGACAACGGAATGAATGAATGAATGAATGAACGGATGGCACATCGACACACAGATCATTTAGTGCCATACAATATTATCAAAAAGTGGTCCCGTGTTTGTCATTGTTAAAGAAAAATGACAAATTTAGACATCGGTTATAGATCACTGAACAGTCTTACATCGGGAACATATCCTGCACCAAGAGGTGTCTTATTATAAAAGGGGAATGCTGTATTAAAGGTAACAGCTCACCTTAGATAAATACAAGTGGATATGAATCCAGCCGCTCTTACTGAACAGGCTAGCCTCAACGAATAGCCCAAAAGTTGTGCTCTGCGCATATTGCAGCACAGGTTTTTTTGGTACTCGTAACAATACGAGAGGCCTGATTGGTCCTTGTGCCCTCGTGATCTCACGCTGATGTCAGATCAGAAACCCCTGGCATGTCCAGCCCTTCACTATATCGCATATTATAATTGGTCTTTCGATACATATCCATTCTTTTCTTCATCTAAGGGCTCACTGACCAGAGAGGACACAGGTTCGTAAATTGTGATATATGCTAAATACCAGCTAGTTGACATGCATTCCAATTCATTTAGCATGCATACCAAATGAATTTCCATGCATGCCGAATAGAGTTATTTGGCATGCATCACAATTCATTTAGTATGCATGCTAATAAATGAATTGTGATGCATGCCACTTTATGTAGAATGCATGTTAAATGAATTGTCATGCATGCTAAATACCAGCTATTTTTCATGCATGCCAATTCATTTAGCAAGCATGCTAAATGAATTGCCATCCATGCTAATTCATTTATCATGCATGGTGTATGAATTGGCATGCATGCCAAATAACATTATTTGGCATACATGACAATTCATTTAGCATGCTTGCTAATAAATGAATTGTGATGCATGCCAATTTATTTAGTATGCATGCTAAATGAATTGTGATGCATGCCAATTCACTTAGCATGCGTGCTAAATGGAGCATTTCTGCAAAAACGGCCTTCTATACGTTCCGTTACCAGCAGACGTCGTATTCCGTCGTCTTAATAACATCATATGGAAAATAATAAAAACCGTATGTTTCTATGAAACTAATGAGCTGGGGCTAAAGGACCAGCAATAAACCTAAAACAAATGGGTACGGTCACTATTACAGGGATTAACCCTTAGGCTGCTGGTGGCTAATCTGGCCATTGCCAAATTATGCAAAAAGACTGAAATAAGCCTGAACCCCTGGCACATGGCACTATTGGGCCAAATGGGCCCAAAATCCCCACTTGAGAGCATATATGGGCATATCTTTGTGATTCATTTCATTTTCTCACAACTTTTAGCCCCAAGATAGCCAATGGGGATAAAAAAAATACTAAACCCAAATGAACTTGATTGACCTTGGATGACCTTGAAATGACATTTAAAAACATCATTCTCTCAGCATGTCCCTCTTTCAATCACATTTTCTCCTCGAAATTGTGTGAAAATGACAAATCTGCTCTCATACTATTTCGAGCAAGCCTTTAGAAAATACATTTGCAAAAAGATCAGTGCAAAAAGTACAAAAATGACTAAGGTTGAAATTGACATACATATTTTCTCTTCTACTGGCGGCAGACATGTACGGCCTTCCAAGATGACAATCACATAACTAGTATGAGCCTAGAGCGTAGATATCATTTTAGATCATCCCTAATATCTGCATCTGTTGCAACGATATGTTCACCGAGCATCCTAGTCAATAATGAACAGGGCTGCTACTAGACCCGGTGTGTGTCTCTATCCAGGCCAACCTTTTTGTTTATTGATGTTTCTGCTATTGGCCTTTCAGAGACACGGTACCACACAATAGTAAAAATCTGCCGTCAGTCCGGTGAATTCACCGGAGTGGATTTCTCGCGTCTAAAGGCGAGTGTTACGGCCAGACTTATACCAATGAATTGTGTACATGTTTGACTAGTTTATTTTCCCTAAGTCGGCATGCAGGTGACAATGGTTGAAGTGTTTTATAATCATAGAAAGAAGTTCTGAAGCGGCAATTTTCGCCATTTTAAATTGCCGATGTATGCTAAAGGCCCCCGGGTGGGGGGGGGGGGGGGCACTTGGGTATTTAGGGGGGTGCATACGTTCGTTATCAAAATTAAAAGATACCCCTAAAGCACTGATTTCTGGCCAAAAAAGCACCCTTATTTTAATAAAACGCTGATTTTTTCCACTAAATAAACACCCCTTCTTTTATCAAAACACTGACATTGGATGAACGGGAACAAGAATTCTAACTTAAGATTTTATAATCCTCTGCTAGTTTAGCGGCAGCAAGTGGCGGCAGAAAACTCGGAAGCCCAGTCACTTCGGTAGTCACTCGGCGTCAGAGCCGCGTATATTTCGTGGATTGTAAGGGGATTTTGACCCCCATACTTCGTACCTGGGTACAAAAAAGTACCCTTCTTTTAGAAAATCGCGGACATGCGGAGGTCTTAAAAAAGACCACTTCTTCCGCGAAATACGTAACGAAGGTGCGGCCCCCCTCTTTACCTGAGTGCCCCCCCCCCCCCCCCCTTGGGAAAAGGCCTGACTTATCGAGCGCCTGCCAGGACATTAGAAGCGTCTGTTATATGCGTACAAGCCCTGCGGGGAGTCTGCTGGCAGTTAAATTGCACTCAGAGAATGGAGTTATATCCAAAGGAAAATATGAAAATATTAATATCACTGATTCTTCAGTGGCAAGACAATCCTAGACAAACGATGCGAAACCAATTATCTTAAATCATTGGTTAATGCAGGTGGTTAATATGGGCTAACAGTCAAACATGATGCTCTGGACATGTCAAAGCCTTCACAGTAGTCACAAATAGGCCCTACCATCCAGGTGCATGTAATATCTGCCTAATAAAGGCATACTTTGGGCTAATTTCAAATGGTGAAAATGCAAAAATAAAAACAAAACAACAACTATTGATTTATAAATTTGTACTTGTACTGGAAAGTACCCGCCCTGCTATTCTCCACAAACTCTGGTCATTCAGTAAAATTTACATATTTGTTCGTAATTTCATAACGCTACGAGTACTCTCGAGGGTAGCGTAGTGAAGGTATCGCATTCTTCACGAACTGCGATCTTGCAGTTGGTAGACCCTGCCTGTGCTGCCGCTCAGGAACACGTTGAGACCAGAATTTGGAATTTTCATTTTTTTCATTTTTTTCTGCGAAATTGCGGCTAGGGCGTATTTCGGCAGTTGTAACAGGTGGAGGAATTAGAGAAATCCTTTTTTTTCGTTTGGCAATTCTTTTAATGAAACTATGAGTATTCTCGAGGGTAGGGTTAGTGAAGGTATCGCATTCTACAATAACTGCGATCTTGCAGTTGGTAGACCCTGCCTGTGCTGCCGCTCAGGAACACGTTGAGTCCAGAATTTGGAATTTTCATTTATTGTCAGTTTTTTCTGCCAAATTGCGGCTAGGGCATATTTCGGCAGTTGTAACAGGTTGAAGAATTAGAGAAATCCTTCTTTTTCGTTTGGCAATTCTTATAATGAAATAAATATTAGATAACACATATATACCTGCGACCACACACTTGGCTAGCTAACTTATGTACCAAAAGTCAAAAAGCTCGGCTAACAGATATGACATTGATAAATGAGATGTTAAACCGGCTGAAGCACATGTCATTTGCAGTCGTCCTAGTTATTCTCCACGAACTTTGGTCATTCAGTTAAATTTACATATTTGTTCGTAATTTCTTAATGCTACGAGTATTCTCGCGGTTAGGGTAGTGAAGTTATCCCATGCTAATGCAATCTTGCAGTTGGTAGACCCTGCTTACGCTGCCGCGCAGGAACATGCTAAAACTTAAATTTGGAATTTTCATTTTTGGTCAGTTTTTCTGCCAAGTTGCTGCTAGGGCGCATGTAAGTAGGTGTGGATGGGAAACCAATCTGCCGCTTGGTTTCAAGTCTAAGGCATCCCTCTTTCACGCCCCAGCAGGGACTCAAATTCAGACAGGGTTGAGAGACAGATAACAGTCATTGGCAATGCCGTAATGCATACAGCGGGCCGCGGTCAAGGTCAGAGGAGCGTGTCGGGGCGAACCACCGACACACCCTCACCCAATGTTAGCATTCCCCTCTTACTCCCGATCTGATGACAAATCGAGAGGAAGCCCGGGAAAGCGCAACAATCATCGATTGTGCTTACCCTACTGTCCTAATGATGCTACTTATATAGGTAGATTGGAGTACAGTAATGTGCTTAGTAGTTGACCAAATGTTAACTTTTGCAAGTTTTTTGATCAAATAAAACTGTTCAACTTTAACTTTATCGAAAATGTAAATAATTTATGATATTTCCATTGAAAGAGATATTCTTAATTTTGTCACATTGCCGAATTAGGTACCTTATAGTCCTCTGTTGGTGTATTTGCATCTTGTTATGTCGCCGCTCATGGCTATTAATAGAGCACAGTTCCGCATTTGTCATTCGTCGACCGTGATTGGGTCACATTTTCAAAAAATATTTACTTTGCGTATGCCACGATATAAAAACACATTTGAAGTTAGTTAGTGGTATACTATTTTTATCTATCTATTAAAGTGTTGATAACTGTTCTAATGTAATACTTTTGTTGGGAAATGTTAAGAGCTGGTTCTTCATCTCATTTCAAGCATATCTAAAATGACTGGAGAAGAGTCAGCAGGAACCAGTGACTTCTCCTGAAAATGTGTTTTTAATATAGAGGGTAACAAAAAGGATGGCCTGGATAGAGACACAGACCGGGTCTAGGCTGCTGCGGCTTCGAATCTATAATCACCCTTTCGCATTTCTTACACACAGTCACCGGAAAGAAATATGCTCGTTCTTCTACTCGCTTCGCTTGTTTATTAATCTTGGTCAAATAAAGTGTATTGTCAGGTCCAGATGAGGTATACACATGTTATACATACATGTATGCAGGTAAACATCTGGCCATTCATTTGGCTTTTATTGAACCAAATACAGCAATAAGCTCGCGAAGTGCTTGCGATAGTGGGGCTTGCGGGGAATGCCATTACAGGATATGGCCACACTGCCTACCGTCCTGGAAACTCCGCTTCTGTAGTCTCCAGGACGATGGCACACTGTGATACAGCCGTGCTTCCTGTTTAGTCGACCCACTCGGGAACGCTACCTCTGGCAGGCCCGGACATTCTGGTTGTTATGTGTATTGGCGGGGGTGTCAACACAAGGAGTGAGAGCTTTACAGATTTCCACTCGTTGAAGAAGATTGAGTATATTATGTACAGTGGCTGGAATTTCTCACGGTACTACAGACCAAGCTGCTATGGACTCTTCGACAAAGACAATCTTCATGAGGTGCATGAAGGCCCTCAATATGATAGTTTTTTTCTAGGATGTTCCTGCATTTGTACAAATTAACACAATAAAAGTTTATTTTCAAATTCATCTATCATACTTTTGATGCCCACATGGATTGAAAATATGGTTTAAAGGGGAACTTGGGGAACATTGCAGGAAATGTGCACATAGGGTACCGTCGCGGCCAATCCACTTGTGGAGTGTCGCCGGCGAAGGCACACTGCGCTGCCGCTGTGCATCCTGCCATTTGCTCTCCCCAGAGAACGCTATCTATCAGGCAGCTACTAGCGTGCAGGTCCTTATCTTTATGGGTCAAAGCAGTCAGCTGTGGCAGTGTAGGAGGGGTGTTACCGCAAGAATAGACAGTCTTAAAGATTTCCACTTGCAGTGGAAAATTGAGTATAAAAGCGGTTTTATTGGAAATAACTACAAGAAAAGTGGTATAATTAGGTAAGGAAGTATATGATACACCGGCTTGCAGCTTAGTATAGGAGTTTAAGCGTGCTCTTGAGGGTGAAAGTTGTAACTAGTGACTTTAAAAAGTTCTATGTGACCATTTCCTGTCATGAAGAACAAATCATAGGTTTATATGAAAGTTCATGAACATAGCTCAACATCTCTCATAAACAGGGAAGCCCTAGAGCTCCACACAAAGAGAAATCTAAAATTGTAATTAGTGAGTAGCACTTCCTCGGAGCCAAGGCCGACGCCATTGGGAATCTTGGTCATCAACCCCTGCTGTAGTCAGTGTTATTGGGTAGCAAAGGAGCTTAGGGGTGCTTGAGATAAGCACAGAGCTAGGGGCAGGAAGTGATCTCTGCCACCCAATTGAAAAACATGGCCGCAGCCAGTGGCTGCCAGGGGCTGGGCAGGATGATGGCAATATGCAAAAATCTCCCCTCATGGGATCACTGAGAGAACAAGAAGGGCAGCATCCTGTTCTTGAAGTTCATTACTATCATATGAGCTGATATGTATGTGAGCCTTTAAAAAATGTGCCGCGGGGGGCGGGGACTATGCAAAATAGTGCAGAAGGTCGGTGCACTATCCCCGCCCCATTCCCCCCCCCCTCCCTGGGATTCAATTGACTGGGGCATTAGGTGGTGGTTTACGCCGGTACTCCGGTTTACTCCAAAAGGTACAACTCACACACACACACATATATATATATATATATATATATATATATATATATATATATATATATATATATATATATATATATATATATATATATTTATATAAATACACGAATTAGCCGCTATATGGGAGATAAGGTGACGAGAAATCGAAATCCCTAACGTCGCCTTCAACGCCAGAATGAACTGGTCATAAAGTCTATCGCGCTCTCGGTGCGTGGGTACATAGACTGACGTTTTATAAATGTGGTACCTTAATACCGTCAACTGGCCAGCCTGATCAACACGGGCCAGTGAGCACAGACAATCACCCCTTGCCACCTGTACCACAGGAACACACCTCTATACCCTGGTACCCCGGCCTGTCTGAATACGTCTCAAGGTCAACTACGGGTCGTGTCCGGACATTAGCCGCGAACAACAGCTGACTGAGGCAACCCTCCGCCGTGCCATCCATAAAGGTACCCGAAAAACAGCCCTACGGCAGTCGGCACCCTTACTACTGGAGGGTTGAGCTCGTACAGATATAGCACGAGGAAAATGGCGCCGCATACTAGGTACCTGATCTGCGCTGCTGTGGTTTTAAGCGTGGCAGTTCCGTCCTTACAAGCACGTGAGTAAATTATATTATATTATGTATTTTGTAGCGATTCGCAGCTCGACTATCATGTAAAATATGGTGTCCAAACATAAAAATCTGGGCACATGCAATCAGGTAGGACGGTAAAGATCGGCATCCGCTTTGGGTCGTGTGCCGGTCACACCACTACGGGGTAGCCACCAAGTGAAGTGCATGGTCCCCTTTCCCAGATCTCTACCTATTTCTCCCCCCCCCCCCCCACACCTAGGGGTTGCGACGTAATCCCCACCCCCTCCCCTTTTTAGTGGTGAGGTAAACCCTTCTCACATTTCAATTTTCTTCCTCGTCCCCGAAGCATTCATTCGGCCATCACATTATTGAACTCCAAGTCAAATATTAACAAATACCTGTTCACATGGCATGTGAACAGGTATTTGTTAATAGTGGGACCCTTTCCACCAGGTGTATACACATGGTAAACTTGCTAAGTGTATATAAACAGCTACTTCAAAATGTAAAATCAATCGAAAATACACACACACACATACATCTAATCAACAACCTCACCAACGCAATCAGCACCCTTCACCACAACATCTGAAATGTGAAACCAACCAGGGAGAATCTATTGAGGTCCCTGAACCAACTGAATAATTAACACCTGATGAATCAAGTCTTGCGCACGTGGGTTCGGGTGGCGGGTTAACCGACAGCGATGTACATAAATGAGTATTAGAGTCGGCCCCAGCTAGTGGCAGGTTCGTACGTGCAGAGATATAAATAACCTATGAAATGTACATCTCTGGTATTTGCGGTTAATTGTCCTAGAAGATTCCATACAGACCTCAAGACCCTTCCATAATGCGGTCATGGATCCAAAACAAATAAACAAACACACATCATTCCATTAAGTAGGAAAATCTATGTCATGTTTAATACTGTGTAACTGTATATGATAAAAATCACTGAGCTGAAGCAAGTTTCTGTGCATACAGATAGTGAGATACGCCTTAATATCAATAATGCGCACATGGATCAATTACTAATTTGATATACGATCAAAATTATTTCAGTTTGTATTTTGATGAAATCTGTATCAAACATACGTCTGTAAAATATCTAAAGGGCATACCTGTCAACATTCAACCATCCCAAATCAGGAGATTTCACGCGGTTCACTTTTGGGGCTTCTTTTGCAGCATTTTGCTTAGTTCCAACCCTGGCCACTAGGAGTCAGGATAGTAGTTAAGCTTAGGAGTATGCCATTATAGTGATGACCATACAGACATGTAAATGAAATAACTTTAATTTTATGGAGCAGATCACAGTTGCTGAATGGTGATATATTCCATCATCAAAAACACACACAGATAGCTTTAGCACTGAAAATATCAATTAACAACAAATACCAGTACTTCTTATGTTCAGCAAATTATGAAGGTTTTGGCACTTTGCTAAAAATCAGGTTTAAGGCATACGGCTACCTAGAGTATTTGGAGCCTGGTAACATAAAATATGACAGAAAATATATATGACAGCCTAGAAATTTAGGCTACCTATTACCCCGAGGTAGCATAAGATCAGTTAACATTTTTTCCGACATGGATATCTAGTGCACAACCAGTTCCTCAGTAGGCCATGTATAAACTAAACATGCGTGTACCATTATGTACACAGGTTAGTGATGTTCTAAAGCTATTTAGAGAGCAATTTTAAATATGTAACCTTATTTGTCTAGTCTGAACTGCTTAGAATCAGGGAAAATCGGATGTATATGCCAATTACACAAGGAAAATGTCGCCTTTAGAGGAGGCTTTTTTGATTTAAAGTCTATTTGTTCATCCTCAATCACCGACGTATATATAGCTCTCTGCTTCAGCGACGCGTATTAAACCTACTGACCACTGCAGTTGACTTGTTACAGCATTCCGCTTTGATGGACATGATTCTAATCATTGTCAATCACTGATCTACTTGCTGGGAAACGGAGGATTTTTAAAAATCAGCTAATCAGTAGATTTCTTCAAAGCAGGTGCTCTTTTTTTTCTCAAATTTTGTCGTATCTTCCTATAAGATCTTTTCTACAGGTAAAATACGGTAATGCCTGTTTTGTTTTCTTTTTCTTTTTGAGCGATAAACCTTTTTACTTTTTGTGATCACATCTCTTTTTCTTTTTCCTCTTAGTAACCAAAAGGAATAATTTTTTACCGACCCCATGACCCGATTTTCAGTCGATGTACGGAACTGACTGAAAAGCCGGTCTATTTATACTCGGGCCAGGGCACTTTTGTTATCTTTCTCTTAGTGTTCTAAATGGCTTATATTACTTTCCTCTGCCGTAAAGTGTCAGTCTTTCGTTTTCATCCAGTGCTATATAACCAATTATTTTACTTTCTCTGCCCTATGCGAGATTGTTTTCTTTTCCGTTACTCAATGTGCACAGTGATCAATGTCTCTGATGTGCATTAGCACTGCGTTTATGTGTGCTGTTACTTTTGTAATTTTGTTATTTTTGTAACTGTATCGTTTTGATTTATGTGTATATGTTTTTCGTCTCAGCAGAGATGGCCAATAAAATACTATACTATACTATACTTTTAGAAGTCACCAAATTTGGGGTCTGAAATCAGGAGAGTACTTCCCAAATCAGTAGAGTTGACAGGTATGAAAGGGCATTGCCGGCCATGCTACCTGAAACGTATCAAGTTTAATATGATTGCGCTGAGCCATATGTGAACTGTCGCACGCTAACGAAACCTCTGTGATACGCTACGGCGTTTGCTACAGATACACAGTTTTATATACATTTAGGACATTTCCTTAGGACTGTTCCATTTATTAAAATAAGTTAAAGACGACCGGAGGAAATTTTGCCCTCCCCCAAATTCTGAATACCTAGGACTTCATTGTTCCATCGTATATAAATGAACAATTACAAAACAGAAAGAAGTATTGTATTGTTGTATGTTTTTGGCTGTATGGTTCATGAACAAAATCACAGCAATATGGTCACACAGAATTTTTAAAGTCACTTGTTACAACTTACAACCCTGAAGAGCATGCTAAAACTCCTATATTAAGCTATACGCCAGAGTATCGTATACTTCCTAAACTAAATATACCACTTTCTTGTAGTCATTTCTATTAACCTCTTTTATACTCAATTTTCTGCTGCAAGGGGAAATCTGTGTGGCTGTCACATCTAGCGTTAACACTCCATCCTACACTGCTACTAGCTGGCTGCATTTGACCCATATAGATAAGGACCTGCACGCCAGTGCCGGCCAGGTGGGTAGCGTTCTCTAGGGAGTGCGAATGACAGGAAGCACGGCTGTATCCAGTGTGCAATTGTCCTGAAGACTCCACTAGTGGAGTGTCCAGGACGACTGGCATGGTGGCCACATCCTGTAATGAATATGTTAGCGTAACTTAAAGGAACACAATACACGGAACAATAGTAAACAAATACAACAACGGAAGGTAACATAAGAGTTGATAGAGTTAACTAAATAAGTATCAAATAATCTTGCGTGACTGTTTACAGACAGATAAGCAAGAAAACTTTGCTTACCTCTGACTTGCCTTCCTCAGAATTTTGCGTACCCCGGACCAAAGCCAAAGGATACACCACAACTTATCCCTATCTACTTAAATATCAATAACATGACTAGCATTTAATTTCCGTCACCTCGGACAATTTTGCTTGGTCCCATTTTGTCTGAGGAAGGCAGGGTTTTCTCTATCTCTCTGGTAGTGGTATAGTCTGAAATAGCGTACTCGCTAACAGTCATGGTGATGATTTTCTGTTTATTTAGACCTAAAAAATGTTGTTTGATTCCTGTAACCCTACCCTGACAAGTGTTTATTCCAAAAATCCCTACCCTAAAGTTGTTTGCCCTCCCAGCTCCCAGTCAACATAAAACATGCATAAAACACACATTTTTGACCAAAATAATAATGCAAAATTTTATTTTTTACCAAACTACCTAACCTCTTTTTTTCAGACCGTTACAGGAAACAAACAATATTTTTTTCTTGGCTTTAGCTTTTTCTGGGCGTTTAATGAATATGTTATGATCTCTAAGGCAAGAATAAACAGAAAATCATCACCATTGCTATTGGAGTCGGATATTTCAGTATATCTCCGGGAAAAGCAGAGGAAAGGAGAGATGTCTCTAGAATAGATAGTAAAACTTCAAAGAATTCTGATGGAAAGAAATAAGTTTGGTTTTGATTAGCCTAGCGACTAGGCTTCAATCTTTTTACCCATTTACATGTAATCCTGAGTGCCTGGGGGGGGGGGGGGGGGGGGGGGGGGGTGTGCCTGAGTGCTCGCACTTGAATTTGGAGTTTTGATATGTAGTCTTCTAATTGGTGGTTTACTTCATGCAATTCCCACAAGAGGGGGTTGAAGATGCAGTGTTAATGCTTCTCATCCACAAGTATTTCTTAGAAAATGCTGGTTATAAAGATAAAGATGTTGGTTAAGAGGGTTTTCAAATATTTTCCCCTTCTTGTGCTTTGGATGAAGTAGCCACAGCATTGGAAGGGTTAAGGCAGGAATGAGTCAACGCATGAAGTCACGACCCACCGGGACTAGACTTATCAAAGAGATCTTAAATCTTAAATTGACAAAGTATTTGAGAGTTAGTTGTGAGTTGGAATTTGATTTACATTTCTCCTTCAAATATTTATTTTTCTGAAAAATACCATCATATCATCATGACAGTCAGGCAAACTTTGGGCGCTTAGGACATATAAATGAGTCAAAGCACGATGTCACGATGCAGCGTGACTAGATTTCTTCATCAAAGAGTTTTTTTTATAAACTATCGTGATCCCTTTGAAAACAGTTTTTTAGGTGCTGCTATTTCTTTTTCTGTTTCACATAAAAGAAAAAAATAGGTTACCTTGGATGGATTCTGATTAGAATTAACATTTTTCGTACCGTTACAGCAAACAAACAATTTATTTTTTTAGGCCTTAGGACATAAATGAGTCAAAGCACGAAGTCACGATGCAGCGTGACTAGACTTTTTCATCAAATAGTGTTTTACAATCTATTGTGATCCCTTTGAAAAGAGTTTTTTAGGTAGTGCTGTTTCACATAAAAGAAAAAAATGGGTCATCTTGGATGGATTCTGATTCTGATTAACCTATCCATTCCATGCATCATGAAAAATTGTCTGGATAATCAAAATATTTTTTAAGATAAGTAAGGGAAATCACATATTCACAATATATTGGAAGGATAGTTGTACATAGGTTAAAATCTTATCAACATTTCTCCTTCACATATTTGTCAAGGCATGAATGATGTCATGACTTACACACCGTGACTGTGACTGGACAGTTTTCATCCAAAGATTTTTGGTGACCTACATCAATTGTATTTTTGTTAGCCCTTCAGGCTTTCAGTTCACTTATAAAAAAAGGCTATCTGAATGCCTTTATCTATTTCTAATACCTCCCATGAGGACAGACTCTTGGCTTGCTCAATGGTGTGCAATAGGAGCTGGCACCTCCCAGCTGGAAACCCTAAATTGGGGTGGCACCCTTAGAAAAGAAAGATCTGTCTGTGGATATACCATGCAGACATAAATTCATCTAAGAGATGTTTTGGTCCACTTTAAATCTAAAATCTCTGCTCTTATTTTCTTTCCTTTTTTTCTTTATCCCTAAAGTAATTAATTATGTTTTTTCATTGTTCGTTAAAAATGAGGCCTAGAAAAATATATTTTTTGTTTCCTGTAACAGTCCGGAAAAAATAGGGTAGGTAGGTCAGCAAAAAAATGTTTTTTGCATTATTTTTTTGGTCAAAAATGTGTGTTTTATGCATGTTTCTCGATGATTTGGAGTTGAAAGGGCAAAAAAACCTTTAGGGTAGGGATTTTTCTGAATAAAAACTTGTTACGGTAGGGTTACAGGAAACAAACAACTTTTTTTTTTAGGCCTGACGAACAAACACTTTTTGGTAAAATGTAATGGCACTGAATGGTCTTTTTGTGCCGATGTGTCTTATAGCTTCCATTCATTCATTCTATCTTTAATCATTTAGGACCACCACTGCATGGGTTCGAATCCCGGCCTTGGCATTTGAGAAAGTTGCCAGTGACTTGGGGTTAGACGGTGGTTTTTGTCGGGTCCTCCGGTTTCCTCCACTATTTACAACTGGCTAGACACGAATTAGCCACAATTGGCATAAATGTGACAAGAAACGAAATAAAAAATTTTGAATCATTAAGGAATGTGGGAATTTGTGGACTCATCTGTGAGCACATGAGTCAAAATGATGGTGAGCTCATGAGTTGGTCTCCCTCTCTGAGTGCAGCTCTCACTTATAGTCATAATTTATAGCATTACTATGGCATAAAATGTGAGGATCGTTGAAATTCGAAATTTTGATGCATAGTTAATAAAAAAATCAAATGAGTTAAAATATCACTTTCTTTTAAATATTTGTGATGTATTCACTTTACATTTTTTAGGCCTAAGAAATAATTGTCTGTTTCCTGTAACCCTACCCACCCTTTTGGCCCTACCCTAAATCTTTTTTATGACACTTTGAATCAAAAACATGATCTTCTGAATGAAAAACATGAACAGCTCACTAAAGTATTTCTTAATATGAAAACATTTTCCTACCTTCCTCCCCTTAGCCTATTTTTTTTTGTTTGGGGGGGGGGGGGGGGGGGGGGGGGGGGTTACAGGAAACAAACACTATTTTTAGGCCTTATAATTCAAATCTATAATATTTCATTTTAAACCTTTTTTCCATGATTTCAGTTCGCTGGTGTACAGCTTCGGCGGAGGAACAGGTGAAATGCAAGCAGATGACTAAGGCGTTTGCCCTCGTCCCTGGAACAGTAGCGCCCTCTGTCACCTGCGTAGAGGTATGTAATAGCTGATCAACCGGGAACGTAAACAATATTTGGTTAAAATCCAATGCCTCCACAGAGACTATGAATACCAAAAGTTGGAATAACTCTTGGCTTACTACTTAAATGGTCCATAATACTAAGGGTAAATCAGTTTCTAGCCTGCTCCCAGGCCATATTTCAATGTCCTCCCTTGTGGATAGATGGCACTGCGGTACACTAGGAAGTCAGTCTGAAATATGTGATACCGACTAAAGCTCAAGTGTGTCCCCCTTTAGGATTAATTCAGAACTAATCCTGGAGTGAAATCAACTTGAAGGTTAGATCAGTGAAAGAGCCAGATATCACAGACTTGTAGCAAGTCTTATAGTCAGTTTCATAAACAGAGTTATTTGGGTTTCCTGCTATCTTAGTTACAAAGTGAAGAGCAAGCTTATCTCTTCGGAGGGGGCCTGCCCTGATAGCCATGTGGTCTAAGGCTTTGCTACTGACTGCTAGCTGTCTCTCATCACTGAGGGCCTGCCCTGATAGCCATGTGGTCTAAGGCTTTGCCACTGACTGCTAGCTATCTCTCACCACTGAGGGCCTGCCCTGATGGCCATGTGGTCTAAGGCTTTGCTACTGACTGCTAGCTGTCTCTCCCCACTGAGGGCCTGCCCTGATGGCCATGTGGTCTAAGGCTTTGCCACTGACTGCTAGCTGTCTCTCCCCACTGAGGGCCTGCCCTGATAGCCATGTGGTCTAAGGCTTCGCCACTGTCTGCTAGCTATCTCTCACCACTGAGGGCCTGCCCTGAAGGCCATGTGGTCTAAGGCTTCGCCACTGACTGCTAGCTATCTCTCACCACTGAGGGCCTGCCCTGATGGCCATGTGGTCTAAGGCTTTGCCACTGACTGCTAGCTGTCTCTCCCCACTGAGGGCCTGCCCTGATAGCCATGTGGTCTAAGGCTTTGCCACTGACTGCTAGCTGTCTCTCACCACTGAGGGCCTGCCCTGATGGCCTAGTGGTCTAAGGCTTCGCCACTGACTGCTAGCTGTCTCTCACCACTGAGGGCCTGCCCTGATGGCCTAGTGGTCTAAGGCTTCGCCACTGACTGCTGGCTGTCTCTCACCACTGAGGGCCTGCCCTGACGGCCATGTGGTCTAAGGCTTTGCCACTGACTGCTAGCTGTCTCTCCCCACTGAGGGCCTGCCCTGATAGCCATGTGGTCTAAGGCTTTGCCACTGTCTGCTAGCTATCTCTCACCCCTGAGGGCCTGCCCTGATGGCCATGTGGTCTAAGGCTTTGCCACTGACTGCTGGCTGTCATTCACCACTAAGGGCCTGCCCTGATGGCCATGTGGTCTAAGGCTTTGCCACTGACTGCTGGCTGTCATTCACCACTAAGGGCCTGCCCTGATGGCCATGTGGTCTAAGGCTTTGCCACTGACTGCTGGCTGTCATTCACCACTAAGGGCCTGCCCTGATGGCCATGTGGTCTAAGGCTTTGCCACTGACTGCTGGCTGTCATTCACCACTAAGGGCCTGCCCTGATGGCCATGTGGTCTAAGGCTTTGCCACTGACTGCTGGCTGTCATTCACCACTAAGGGCCTGCCCTGATGGCCATGTGGTCTAAGGCTTTGCCACTGACTGCTGGCTGTCATTCACCACTAAGGGCCTGCCCTGATGGCCATGTGGTCTAAGGCTTTGCCACTGACTGCTGGCTGTCATTCACCACTAAGGGCCTGCCCTGATGGCCATGTGGTCTAAGGCTTTGCCACTGACTGCTGGCTGTCATTCACCACTAAGGGCCTGCCCTGATGGCCATGTGGTCTAAGGCTTTGCCACTGACTGCTGGCTGTCATTCACCACTGAGGGCCTGCCCTGATGGCCATGTGGTCTAAGGCATTGCCACTGACTGCTAGCTGTCTCTCCCCACTGAGGGCCTGCCCTGATAGCCATGTGGTCTAAGGCTTTGCCACTGACTGCTGGCTGTCATTCACCACTGAGGGCCTGCCCTGATGGCCATGTGGTCTAAGGCATTGCCACTGACTGCTAGCTGTCTCTCCCCACTGAGGGCCTGCCCTGATAGCCATGTGGTCTAAGGCTTTGTCACTGACTGCTAGCTGTCTCTCACCACTGAGGGCCTGCCCTGATGGCCATGTGGTTCTAAGGCTTTGCCACTGACCGCTAGCTGTCTCTCACCACTGAGGGCCTGCCCTGACAGCCGTGTGGTCTAAGGATTCGCCACTGGCTGCTAGCTGTCTCTCACCACTACATGGATTCGAATCCCGGCCTGGGCATGTGAGAGAGTTGCCAGTGACTTGGAGTTAGGAGGTGGTTTTTGCCGGGTACTCCGGTTTCCTCCACTACTTACAACTGGCTAGTCATGAATAAGCCACAATATGGCACAAATGTGACAAAAAACGAAATTACAAATTACAAAATCAATTGCTTCTCTGCAAGAGGGTGAGAACTCCTCAGTTTCCTAAATATTGTACAAAAATCATTAAAAGGCTCTGGATAGACACTCAAGGAGATGTTTCTAAAGTTGTAAGTGAATATAGTCTAGTCCAGGAGATATATGTCATGTAATTTGCCAAGCACATGCAGTTTTGAGTTCAACTAATGAGAAAAGTTGATTGTAGGTGACTGTCTGATGCTTGCTGATTCTCTCACTTCCGCCTGGGCTTGAATCCGGCTTGAGGCATGTGAAAAAGTTACCAGTGAGATTTCAATAAGCCTTATAAAAGGTAAAGTTCCCTTGAGGTACATGTCCTATAAATCTTTCATGATACCCTACTTCCATCTGGTATCATATGCTTTCTTAAGCTCTATGGGGGGGATGGGCTGAATCAAACTGATAAAGGTATTGGGATACTCTACACCAGTGACACCTATTGAGTATAGAACAAAGTAAAATCATTTATAACAATTTTCCTGATGCCACTGCCAATTTTGAAAATGAATTGTTACAAAAACAGATTTCTATTTAATATGTACCATTACAACTATATATATCTCATGAGACTTTAAAAAGTGATGAAAAATTGAAATTCCACCACCCTCCATCCCCCAGGTAAAAAACTATATCTTGGACCTCCCAGGTGGCCAGGTGTTCTAAAGTTACTGCCTTTGACTGCTCGCTGTCTCTCACCACTGCCCGGGTTTGAATTACGGTAAGAGCATGTGAGAAAGATTAGGGCTCCACTCACAAACTGGGGTGTCTCGAGCACTTGGTCAGGCTTGCCAAGCTCGAGCTGAAGTGGTCAACTCGTGAGCTTGTCAATGTTGGAGCACAAATGCAACACAGAGCACCTAGCTAACACACCCTCTTATAACTGCTTATCGCTGTCATGTCTTGTTTACAATCTCCAATGTATACAAGCAGTGTTGAGTGTTATACTGACATTTGAACCTCTTCAGCACATTCTAAAATGAAATAAACATGTCAATGTTAATAAGTCAACACCAGAAGCTATTTATTTTGTAATGGCGATTGAAAATCTGCGTTTCTGTGAGCTCATGAGCTCACAAGTCAAAAGGGTGGTGAACTCATGAGTTGATATCCCTCCGTGAGTGCAGCTCTAAGAAAGATGTCATTGACTTTGGGGTAGTTGGAGGTTTTCACCAGGTACTCCAGTTTACACTGTTTAGTCACAAATTAGCCTAAATATGTCAGAAAAAAGGGAAGAAAATGAAAATTCCTAATTTTAAATCAATCTGGTTATCCGCTGGACCTCTAATATTGAACTATTTAGACCATGAGTAATTTTTTGGTGTTGCAGCAAAAAGCTCTAAAAGAGTTTGAATGTTGTATCCTGACTTTTTGACATTTTCTTGTTTTTTAGGCTTATCAACGCTACTGGAATTCTGACTTTTTGACATTTTCTTGTTTTTAGGCTTATCAACGCTACTGAATTTCTGACTTTTTGACATTTTCTTCTCTTTTAGGCTTTTCAGCGCTACTGAATTTCTGACTTTTTGACATTTTCTTGTTTTTCAGGCATTTCAGCGCTACTCGTGCCTCCGTATGATAAATGAAAGCATGGCGGACGTGACTTCAGTCTCGGACACGGAGATGTACGCTGGCGGGAAACTCTACGATCTGGTCCCATTCATGCACGAAAAAACAACTACAGGTACGTATTGCTGTCAGTCTGAGAGGTATATACAGAGAGAACGTATACAAGAGTTTTCTTTTTGAAGGCAGAGACCAGATTGAAAAGCTTATAAGTCAAGGATGGAAGGAAGAAATCCTAACATCTTAAGGACATATTGCGACGAGATACTAGAAATCAGGAACCGGCAAGAAATTGCCTTCTCTTCACAAACAGTTCTAAGGGATCTTTCAGTTCCAGAAGTGCCATAGGCAGTCATCCAAAACACCACACGTTTATATAGCAACCAGGCCAACCCGCTTATGTATTGCTCTCATTCTGAGAGGTATTTAACCCATTAACACTCAGAGCGGCCAAAACAAGCCTGACAATTTTGGAAATATTTCTCTAACAAAAGCGTTTTTTGGAAAATAGTTGAAGTAGAAATGTTAAAGAGAAGTCAAACAACGACTCCCCTTCAAATATTCTGTGAACTTTCACTTTATTCACAAGTTATTTTCAAAAGTATCAGAGTAGCAGACGATAGTTTCTAGAGGAACTCTGAGTGGTAATGGGATAAAGAGAGCATGTATGCAGGATGGAAGTTCTTCAAGCTTTTCCCGGCCTTCATGTATGAGAAAAAAACTAGGGGTATGTATTGGTGTCATTCATCGGAAACAAGTACAGTTACGTCACTTACGTGTTACTGTCATTCTGAGAGGTATGTATGTAAGAGGTTTCTTCTTGAAGTCAGGAACAAGGTACTGGAAATTTTGGGGATGGAGGTTTGGGATTGTTTGCCTCTGTGTTGTTAACAAAAAGAGGTAACTTATTGTATTTCCAAAGATACTCAGGCCTTTTTGGGCTGATTCAAGCAAAATTAAGAGTTAATTGGTGCTTATTTCTTAATTTCAGATCCCAATGCGGAGACGTTTCGCTACAAGGCTGTGATTGTGGTTCGGGCGTCCGACACCAGCATTAACAGTTTACGGGACCTGCGCGGCAAGAAATCGTGCCACACGGAAGTCGGCAAGACCACGGGATGGACCATACCCGTCTCTACTCTCTACGCTAAAAAGGTAAAATGTCAATAGGATCCAACTGAAAACAACAGCTATTGTATTACCCCGCATACACCCCGCACTTTTATACACTGCAGCACCTACGTCAAGGAGGGGGTGCGTGTTATCTACGGGTACATAAACCAGAACATTTTTACATCGATGCTATGGACGTGTGGGGCATGGTCGAAAATACTTTGGTGGGTTTGTATTGTCTATTGGCCTGTCACCATGACGACGTTATGATGATTGCCATTCTGATACCCTGGATGTACCAAGTCATGTTTAAAAATAGACTTTTCCCCTATTGTTAATCGATATCACTTGCAGAGTGACTCTGACGGAGCATTATAAACACTGTACGATTTAAGCCTCTAATTCTCAATCAACGCGGGTTACGGTACTGGGGTCAAGATTCCCACTACCCAACTCTGCCTGCGTGTTATAAACAGGGCATTGTATTTTACATATGGGAAAGGGACTTGGGGAGGGGGTGCGTATTATCTATGGGGTGCAGGGTGTATGCGGGGTAATACGGTACTTAACCCTTCCAATGCTGAGGCTACTTCACTAAAACACACGGATGCAAAGATTTTTGAAAACCATCTGAGCCCTGTTGTGTTGGTATTATTTGGAGAGTTCACGCTGAGTACTTGCAGATGAGTACCCATTTGCCAGGATTTCAATCATTTTTCATTTTTTTGCATAATTTTGTATTGGCCAAATAAGCCATCAGCAGGATAAAAGGTTAACTAGGGTTCGGATGAGAAGAACTTTTTTTCGCATAATTAATCAATTCAGTTCGATTTCCAGGCCACATTGATGTGATTTTTAGTGAACAATTAAATACTACATGTATTGCGTCTTTGCATGGATCATCAATACCCCTCTCCACTCTGTATGTGAAAAAGGTACAAACTCACGGAGATCAGACTGAAAACACTTTTAGACAAGCAGTCTCCTTAAAACACCTTTTTAGACAGGCAGAATAATATTGAGAATAATAATATAATAGCAGCAACAATTATATGAGGAATTTTAGATAAGACCATGTGATGGGGTATTAACCAAACCTACGAAATGGCAAAAAGAAAAAGTGCAAATTAATCTAAAATGCAGTTTGTAAAGTATTTGAAGTTGCTGGACTGACAGAAAATTTGCAATAAGCTGATGAAATTTTCAAACATGCTAATTAGCAATAAAACCTTTTAACCCATTAACACTCAGAGCAGCCAATAGAGGCCTGATGATTTTGGAAATATTTAACTTAGAAACACATTTTCTTGAAAACATTTGAAGGAGAAATGTTGATCACAAGTCAAACAAGAACTCTTCTTCAAATATTTTGTGAATTTTTGCTTTATTCAAAAGATATTTTCAAAAGTATGAGAATAGCAGACAACACTTTCTGGAGAAACTCTTAAGTGTGAATGGGTTAACTATGGTGCAATTGGAATAAATTGATTTTCTAATGAGAGATGAAACAAACTTTTTTTCTGGGGGAGGGGGTACTAGTATATCTCAACCATTCTCCAATAGCATTACTTTTCAGCCGACCTATCTCATTCATATTAATAGGAGTGATCTGAATAACAGCATATATCCTTGTAATATACATGTTTGTTCAAATGAAATATTATTTAAAGAGCTAGTTGTTTTGTGTGGATTAGGATTAAAAATATTAAAGGGGTGTCAAATATGTCCTGACTATTTTAGTGATATATTTTTGATGAGAGCATATTTCCAAAAACATATCAAGGAATATTTTTCAGAACCAAACTGACAACTCTCCTTCAAATCTCATTTGAATTCATGCTTATTTCTAAAGTTATTTTCAAATATATCATCGATCCAGATGACACTCATCAAAGATATCTCAATGCAAACTTTTTTAATATTTCCTCTGTTCCAGATCATGGCAGCAAGCGACTGCGACAGCAATGTCAGGAATGTTGCGAATTTCTTCAGCGCAAGTTGCGCCCCTGGTGCCTTTTCCGAGTACTACAACCCGGACAATAACAACCCCGGTAATATCTGCGGGCGGTGTGCACAGAACAGATGCCCGACCGACGATGAGTATGCGGGCTACGAGGGTGCATTTAAGTAAGTTCCACGGTAATATTATCTCATTTACACTCAGAGCAGCCAAAAGAGGTCTGACGATTTTGGGAATATTTTACTCAAAAAGCATTTTCTTGAAAACATTTGGAGGAGAAATGTTGATTAGAAGTCAAAGAACAATTCCCCTTCAAATATCTTGGGAACTTTTGCTTTATTCCTGAGTTATTTGCAAAAGTATGAAAGTAGCAGACGATACTTTCAAGAGGAACTCTGAGTGTTAATGGGTTATTATACACCTGGTACTTTATTTTCGCTGGTTATTCATAATACAATTTGGCACCAGACTTTTGTGTGGAAGATAACAATATAGACTCACAAGGCTTAATGTTGGACCATAATTTTTAAACCATCAAACATGAGGAACCTGGTACTTGATTTTGGCTGATTATTCACAATACAATTTGGCACCAGACTTTTGTGTGGAAGATAACAATATAGACTCACAAGGCTTAATGTTGGACCATAATTTTTAAACCATCAAACATGAGGAACCTGGTACTTGATTTTGGCTGATTATCTACACTACAATTTGGCATCAGAATGTTTTGTGGAAAGTAACAGTATGGACTCCCAAGGCTGTTGGACCACATTTTTAAACCATTAAACATGAAGAACCTGGTACTTGATTTTGGCTGATTATATCCACATTTTGCATTCTGCACAGGGCTCGACACTATCAGTGAACCGCTGGCCCCAGGCCAGTAGAAATACCCAAATATGGATTCGGGCTAGTAAATACAGAAGTCCTACAGGGCCAGTAAATATCAGGGGACATTCTTGTTTACAAGTTTTCCCTCACATCAGGCACATCAAATGCCTGATAATGTTATGAGAAAAAAATCTTAGACGAGTAAAAATTTTGCATGACAAGTGGATCCTAGTGTTCCTACTGGTAGGGCTGTGCTCATCAGCCATTTTGTTGCGATACGATTAATTGCCTAATTTTTCTCGATGTCGATTTTCTCGATTCGATTCTGTCCCGCGCGGTAGTGCTTGGAAAAGTGTGGTGGGGGCCGGACCAGCACCATGTAAAATACATTGCGTAGCCCTCTCCACACTTTTCCAATTACTACCGCGCGCTATAGTATCTATCGTAGTGCAGTTTCAATGGCGGCCGGCTCAGCGCCGCGGTCTTTTTAAAGAATAGGGTAGGCTCTTTTGTATTTTGGGGGTAGGGAAAACAATGGAGGTAGGGGGGGCGTATCGAGTTCGGCAATCGATATCCTCTCATGTTGAACATCGATCTTACGACTTTGCCGATCACTCGATGTCGTGCCTATCAAGCCCAGCCCTACCTACTGGGCCAGTAACTTTTTAGTTAGCGTCAAGGCCTCATGCATTTGTGTGGAAAATTATGATTTTGACTCACTCTGGTTAATGTTTATTTTCAGGTGTTTAGTCCAGGGTCGAGGTGATGTTGCGTTTGTTAAACACAGCACTGTACCAACGGATGCCAAAGGAAAATTCACCTACGACCAGAGCGACTATCATCTTCTCTGCCCCGACAGTAAGTGAAGATTGATTTACTTCTGTTAAATGATCTAAATTGTCTAATTATCTAAATTATGTAATCATCTGAATTAATTCGATTATTTGAATTGGTTGATTATTTGATTATTTCAAATATTCGAATTATTTAGTTATTTGAATTATTCAATTATTTGAATTATTTGATTATATTTTACCCGATTTTAAAAATTGTCATATGGTTGCTGTGATTTTTATGTAAATCACTATCATGACTATGGGAAAATGTGTATTCATAACATATTTTGGTTAAATTTGTTAGCCTGGACAGTAAGTGGAGATTTCTTCCTATTAAATTTGAATTATCAAAAAATCATTTTAATTATTTATTTTTTTAACAGAATTTTTTTTACGTTGTTTTCCATCTGTTAAATTATCTTAATTAATTAGTCATTTGAATTTTGTCTCCCCCCTTTAAGGGGAGACATATTGTTTTTGCCACAGTTCCTGTCCATGTCTGTAATTGTCTGCAAGATATCTCAAAAACCGTTCATTGCAATCTTTCCAATTTTTCAGGGATCCTTTCCTATAGCACTTAGATGTATTGATTACATTTTGGTAACCTTTGATTATATTTCATGGTTATAATGCAGGGTTCGACTTTTCCAGGGGCCCAGGGTCATATGCCCTTAGGTTTTGTCTACTCATGTTCAGAAATCATGTTTTGGACCACTAATTTATTATCAAAAGACCTTTTTGGGCCCCTTACCTCAAGACTAAGTGCCAGACCCAGTAATGGGGTACTTTTGGTTCCAAATTCCTATTCTGGAACAAACTGGCTTCTCTGCAAGATATCACAAAATCTGTTAAATAAAATCTTTTCAAATTTTATTCCAATCACCTCTCATTTTATCCTTCAGATACTCGTATGAGCGTTTCGGAGTGGAACCAATGCAACTGGGCTGTGAGACCGTCAAACCCCTTAGTGACACGACGCAATAACCCGGATCTCAAATCCTACAAATTTCTCCTGGATAACGCGGTCAAGACGTTCGGACCGGGAACGGCAAAAACTTTCAAGTTGTTTGAGTCGCAGGGAGGCAAGAATCTTCTCTTCAGCGATGACACTAAGACGCTCAGTGATACAGGCTCCAAGAACACATACACCTCCTACTTAGGTAAGTACAGACATATAATTGCTCAACTGTTGGACCGGACATCTGCCAGTGTCTGGTTGTACAAACACCCATATTCCGTGATAATAATGGCAGAAAAAGTGACGAAAAATGAAATTTCAAATTCTAAAGCGACATCTTCTTTAGTTTCCATCCTGGCCACCAGGGGTCAGTTTGGTACAGTACAGATATTTAATTCCTGCATCAATAGACCAAATGTCAGCCATGCAGTGCCTGGTTGTAGAAAAACTCATGGGTAACATCCAAAAAAATAAGCCCAGCACGTCAATGACCCACCTAGCTAATGCGAAACAAAGCTGTGTTCAGTTGAGCTGTCATCGATGCCTAGGAAACTGAGTGGTAATCGGGTGTGCGGTCGTTTATCATGCCAGGGCTGCACACGCAATTAGTGGTGCTGCAAGTAGTTATAATTTCTATTTTGTATTCTGATGCCCTATGCTAAATGCATGAATAGTTTCATATTTTTATAACATAATCAAAAACAGACTCTGGTTAATTTGCTCCTTGGATTAATTCCCTATTCTACAGTATTTTTTCGTTATTGTTTCAGACGAAGGCTACCGTAACTCTATGGAGAAGATCTACCCCTGTCAGCAGGCGATGCGCTGGTGCGTGATCTCGGAGCCGGAGGAGGATAAGTGCCAGGATATGCGGACTGCACTGATGGCAGGCAGGATCACGGGGAGCATGTCCTGCGTGCGAGGGAGAAACGCCAAGGACTGCATGGAAAAAATTCGCCAAAACAAGGCGGATGTCGTTACGCTGGATCAGGGCGACATCTATCTGGGTGGCAAGTAAGTAAAAGAAGAGCTTGGGCCTAAGATTTTGCTTGTGTTTTGCACCTTCAAAGATATTCAGGATCTGATACAATATTGTTAGCAAGTACAGTCAGAACTTGGATCTAGATTTTGTTAGGATTTGCACCTTCAAAGATATTCAGGATCTGATACAATATTGTTAGCAAGTACAGTCAGAACTTGGATCTAGATTTTGTTAGGATCTGACACCTTCAAAGATATTCAGGATCTGATACGATATTGTTAGTAAGTACAGTCAGAGCTCGGATCTAGATTTTGTTAGGATTTGCAACTTCAAAGATATTTGGGATCTGATACAATATTGTAAGTAAGTACAGTCAGAGCTCGGATCTAGATTTTGTTAGGATTTGCACCTTCAAAGATATTCAGGATCTGATACGATATTGTTAGTAAGTACAGTCAGAGCTCGGATCTAGATTTTGTTAGGATTTGCACCTTCAAAGATATTCAGGATCTGATACGATATTGTTAGTAAGTACAGTGAGTCAGAACTTGGATCTAGATTTTGTTAAGATCTGACACCTTCAAAGATATTCAGGATCTGATACGATATTGTTAGTAAGTATAGTCAGAACTTGGATCTAGATTTTGTTAGGATCTGACACCTTCAAAGATATTCAGGATCTGATACGATATTGTTAGTAAGTACAGTCAGAGCTCGGATCTAGATTTTGTTAGGATCTGACACCTTCAAAGATATTCAGGATCTGATACGATATTGTTAGTAAGTACAGTCAGAGCTCGGATCTAGATTTTGTTAGGATCTGACACCTTCAAAGATATTCAGGATCTGATACGATATTGTTAGTAAGTACAGTCAGAGCTCGGATCTAGATTTTGTTAGGATCTGACACCTTCAAAGATATTTGGGATCTGATACGATATTGTTAGTAAGTACAGTCAGAGCTCGATCTAGATTTTGTTAGGATTTGCACCTTCAAAGATATTTGGGATCTGATACAATATTGTTAGTAAGTACAGTCAGAGCTCGGATCGAGATTTTGTTAGGATCTGACACCTTCAAAGATATTCAAGACCATTGTTAGAAAGGGGACAAGAGTGCTAAACTAGGAGATGTCTTATTTTGAGTGTGTCACCAACGCCACAGCCTTAACCTATTAATGCTCACAGCAGTCAAAAGAAACCTGACAATTTTGATGAAATCTTCCAATCAAAAGCATATTTGGGCAAATATTTGAAGGAGAAATCTTAATGAGAACACTACCAACAATTTTCCTTCACATATTTTGTAAAATCATTTTCAATTCAAATCTTATTGTCAAAGGTATGATAGATCCAGACGACAATTACTGTAGAAACTCCTAAGAATTAATGTGTTAATTTCAGGATGGACGGTATGCAGCCAATCATGGCGGAGACCTACACAACAGATGCTGATGCCACAAATTATTGGGCGGTCGCGGTCGTGAGGAAAAATAATCCCTCAGTCACCATAAACAACCTCTATGGTAGGTTTGGCTTAAGATTCTATGTAATAGTGTTGTTATTTTTTTCGATTCAATTACTGACATTTCGTTTAATTTCAATAATTTTGTTCCATTTTTGAGAGTGCACGAGTAGAAAATATTTATCATTTTACATGTATCACTTTATATTTTTTTGCTATGATCCTAAGATTCCTAAAAGACAAAGACAAAGTTTTCTCATCATTTGAGCGAAAATTGAGTTTCTCATCATTATTGGCTAAAAATGTCAAACAGATTATGACAAAGCGCAAAGGACTGGTGATTCTTTTATCAATTAATTGACATAACAGTTGACATAGTTTCTTTTCTGATTAATTTAAAAACAATTCTTCCTGAAAAAATAGTTTTCTCCCATGTGTTCATTTACATATCAATTCATTCATTCATTTATTCATTCAGTCATTCATTTACTCAACCATTCATTCATTAATTTCCTTTTAGGAAAAACGTCTTGTCACACCGGAATCGGAAAAACTGCCGGATGGAACGTTCCTGTCGGTTTTCTCATGCAGAAAGGGAACATCAAGGTCAAAGGTTGCGATGTCGCGCTGGGTGTCGGGAAATTCTTCAGCAAGAGTTGCGCGCCGGGTGCTCTGGACAAGAGCTATAACCCGAGCGGACGTAACCCAGAAAACCTGTGCGATCTCTGCGGAGGACCAAGTAGATGTCAGCGTGATAATAGTAATCCATACTATGACTACCATGGGGCCTTCCGGTAAGTAGAAAGTACCGATCTGCACATTTAAATATTTTGCGGTATGACACAATATCTGACATTTTCTTCATTATGCGATACCTTAATGATATTATTAACAATACTGCCTGCCTTCAGGAACCTAATTATTTTTTGAAAATATTTTCGTAAATTTCAATTCTTTATAGGGACCTGCTAGCAATTAGGTAACTATTATATGTTTCCTAAATCTTAAATGATATGATAGGATACTTACCTTTTTGGAAACCTTTTTCCAGTTTGATAGCAATATTTAGTATCATAACCTGTACTGGCTACTATCCCTAGTAGACACTCCATGTATCAGGGCTAAATTATCAGGAACACCAGCTGGCCAAATTGGACCCAAACATCACTAATGTCTATGCAGCTTATTTGCCATCAGTGGTGCTTATGTCTACCTCTGATATGATGCGGATTTGAGTTTTTTTATAGGAAAAACACGGCTAAGGTGTATTTTTAGTTTAAAAAAAATTGGAATTTCAAAAGATTTAAATTATTAAAAAAAAGATAGAATTCCAAAGAATTTGAAATTATTGAAATTTATTTTTAGATTTTCAAAAAAAATTGAAAAATAAGTAAAAATAAAAATGTTTATAATTTGAAAATGATTGAATTTTATGAATTTCATTCCCAGGTGCCTCATTGAGAAGAATGCGGATGTAGCGTTTGTGAAACACACGACTGTTCTGGATAACACGGATGGAAAGAACAAGGATTCCTGGGCGGCTAATCTTAGATCTGGAGATTACGAGCTGCTCTGTAAAGACGGCACACGTAGACCCGTCACAGAGTGGAGATACTGTAACCTTGCACAGGTGAGGATCTACGAATGTCCGGAATACACTATTTTCAACAACCCATCCAACAAAATGTTACTTGCAGGGCTCGACATTACGATTTTGAACTAGTCACCATTCCACAAACAAATGAACTATAGTCACCATTCCACCTTGCTTTAAATTACCCTCAGTTATCATTTTCATCACAAATCCCACCATGTGGCAATCTGATTAACTAATCATTATCCAGGGAGCCCTATTGCATCTTCTAAAGCTTCCTAGAGATGTGTATAGAAACCAGTACATATGTGGGCTCCCTGCAGAAATTTAAGGGAGCCGCAGGGGAATTCAAGGGGAACCTGGGCACCTGACACCCCCTAATTTTGAGCCCTGCAGTAGCGTACTGTGCAGGATTTATTTGGTCCGAACTTTTGAATTCTGCCATTCTCCTTCCTGAAAATGTTAAGGTCAATCCCTCTCATCTTTATGTATATCATTTTTTTCTAGCTCACTAAGATTTTCAATGTTATGGCCTGTAAAAATCTTAAGCGGTGAGGAATCTGAAATTCCTGAAATTTATTTCTTAACGACACTAGTCATTGGTATCCCTAAGGTTACTCTGAACCTGCAGTCAACCATCACCTGTGTAAGTAATGAGATTATGTCATATCAGTGAAAAGTTGCAAATATTGAAATGAAATAGAATATGGTTTGAGTAAGGACAATTGGCTATGATATTCTCTACTGAATAACTCTCAAGAATCTGTGAGGTAATATTGTCTTGGTATGGAGCTTTTAACCCTTATGCTGCTGGTGGCCAAATTAGCCTATACAAAATAATGCAAAAAATCCTGAGGAATCCCCGAAACCCTGGCATATGGGTACTCATCTGAGAGTACTCAGTGAGGGCTATCAAATGAGTACAAACATGACAGGGTTTAGATGGTTTTCAAAGATTTTTCTTTCTTGTGTTTTGGATGAAAGTAGCCTTAGCATGGGAAGGGTTAACTAGGTCTCAATAGCACTGATCACCTTAACATTTTTGATACAATAATTTTCCCATTGGATATCACTATTAATTATTGTATTAAGTACCAGTACCCATCTTTTTAATATTTATTCATAGATTACATTTTTTTTTTCTAGCTTGCGTCTCATGCTGTTGCTACCCATAAGGACAGGAGCAGGGAGGTAAAGCGACACTACCAAGTCGTCCTGCACAAAGCCCAGTTGCTCTACAAAGACAGCGCTACCTTCAAGATCTTCTCCTCTGCTAAAGGTACAAACAGTTTAACCGGTTTCTACATAAACAGGGCTCAATGCTAACAGTGTGTGTGTGCTCATATGAGTTTGTGTGTTATTGTATTTGTATTTGACAATGTCCATGTCTGTGAATTTGTGTGTGTGTGTGTGGGTTTGTTTGTACTTCTTAACCCATTAATGCTCTAGAGTTCCTCAAGAAAAGTTCGTCTGGATCTATGACTATTTTGACGATAATTTCAAAATCGAGAATAATTTCACAAAATACTTTAGGGGGAGATGTTGGTAACGTTCTGACGAACATTTCTCGTTCAAATATTTTTCAAATTATCCTTTTGCCTAGGAGATAGCGCCAAAATCATCAGGCTGTTTTGGCCGCTGTGAGCATTAATGGGTTAATGTAGTGTATATTTAAGAGTGTGTTTGTGATCATTTGTATTGTATTTGTGTTCTGTACTGAGTATTTATGTGTTTGCAGTTTTTTTATTTCTGTTTATATTGTTTCTCACACATAAGAGTTATTAGTACAATTAAGTTATCTGTGTTAATCTGCTTGAGTGCAAAAAGAAATGTGCTTGAGTACAAAAGAATAATTTGACTTTTTCTTGCATTCTAGGAAAAAATCTGTTTGAATGAAGTGTAAGTGTGTTTGTTTGAGTGCAAAAATTGTCTTTGTATCCAAAAAAATAATTTTGACTTTTTCTTGTGTTCTAGGAAAAAATCTGCTGTTCAAGGACTCTACGGTTAAGCTCACCCCTCTCTCTCTCATCGGCGACTACCGTGCGTTCCTTAAGGATGGCCTCCTGGAGAGTCTGAATGCCCTGGACGAACATAAATGCTACACCGGCCGCGCCGCATCCATCCTTACCCCCTTCTCTCTCCTCGTAACCATCGTCATCTTCTCCCTCAACGCCATCTGGTGGTAATTCTATGAACTAGATGCTTATCCTCCCGAATACCCGTGATTTTCATATTTTGATGCCATCTGGTGTTAATTTGATGAATTAGATGCTGATTTTCCTGAATACCCGTGATTTTCATATTTACCCGCGAGGCCATCTAGTGGTAGTTCGATAAACTAGGTGCCTATTCTCCTGAATACCTGTGATCGTCATCTTTTCCCTCAAAGCCACCTGGTGTAAATTTGATGAACTAGATGCCTATTCTCCTGAATACCCGTGATTATCATCTTTTCCTTCAAAACCACCTGGTGGTAATTCAATGAACTAGATGCTTATTCTCCTCTCTTATACCTGTGATTTTCATATTTTGATGCCATCTGGTGTTAATTTGATGAACTATATGCTGATTTTCCTGAATACCCGTGATTTTCATATTTACCCTCAAGGCCATCTAGTGGTAATCCGATAAACTAGGTGCCTACTTTCCTGAATACCAGTGATTTTCATCTTTTCCCTCAAAGCCACCTGGTGTCAATTTGATGAACTAGGTGCCTACTCTCCTGAATACCTGTGATTGTCATCTTTTCCCTCAAAGCCACCTGGTGTCAATCTGATGTACTAATATTCTATGTCATCCTTAACCAAGATGCCACCTAGTGTTAATTTGATAAACTAATCACCCCTGTTTTTGAACAAGTAATTGGTCTTCATTGCTGTTGAAAAAAACACTACCAAGGTACAAAAATTGATATCATTGATATTTTATAAATGTTAATGCGAACTGTGTACTCACTTTAGAAGTGAGTAATTTGTGAAATTACTTTTAAATCTTTATCATGTTTTCTTGGCATATGGACATATGCAACTATATCTTTTACATCTTTGGAATTTACTGCCAAAGTCGCAGCTAGAAGTTGCACTTTTTTGTACTTTCTTACTCCTATATTACCTGATCTTATCTTTCTATGAAAGGAAGGGCTAGTTGTTCGGAAGATTACTTTTTTTATATCTCATTTATGTAAATCGATTGTTACGGTGTTGAGCCAAAGAGGTCAAAGTAAGAAGCTTTACCTCATGCAATATCCCACGACACCTGTAAAGCGATTCACTGTTAGCATCGAGTACCGGTACTCTCAGATGAGTACCCATGTGCCAGGGTTTTAGTCATTTTTCAGATATTTCTCATCATTTTGTACTGGCGAAATTAGTCACCAGCAGCATAAGGGTTAGAAGTTTTGTGTATAGAAGCCTATGCATCTTTGGGCCCCCTGCTGAACATTGAAGGAGCCACAGGAGAAATCATGGGATCCTGCATCGCGGCTACAGTTAATTTCGAGCCCTCTAGATTTTCTGCTTTAATTAAGATGCCAACTGGCAACGCTTTGATATGATTATTTTTCTACTAACATGTTTAATTCCAGACCGGTTCTGCGATTTTTACATAGAGGCTGTCGTGGTTAGATGCCGCACTGTTATGTTTATGTATAGATCTATCAAAAGTCATACAATTAAATAACTGATTTTTACATAGGGCCTGTCGCGGTAAGAAACCGCACTGTTATGTTTATGTTTAGATCTATCAACATTTTTACAATAAAATAACAGATTTCTACATAAAGATTGTCACGGATAGATGCCGCACTGTTATGTTTATGTTTAGATCTGTCGACTTTCATACAATTAACTAACAGATTTTTACATAAAGATTGGAGCGGTTAGATGCCGCACTGTAATGATTATGTTTAGATCTGTCGACTTTTATACAATAAAATAACAGATTTAATAAAGGGGCTGTTGTGGTTACCGGTAGATGCCGCACTGTTGTTTATGTATAGATCTATTAACTAATATACAACAAAATAACAGGTTTTTTTACATAAAGATTGTCGTGGTAAGAAACTGCACAATTATTGTTAATGTGTAGATCTATCAACTGTTAAACAATATGATAACAGATTTCTACATAAAGATTGTCGCGGTTAGATGCCGCACTGTTTTGTTTATGTATAGATCTATTAGATAATATACAATAAAATAACAGATTTTTACATGAAGGATGTCGCGGTAAGAAACTGCACAATTATGTTAATATGTAGATCTATGTACGGATAAACAATATCATAACATATTTTACATAGAGGCTGTCGCGGCTAGATGCCGCACTGTTATATTTATGTTTAGATCTATCAACATTTATACAATAGAATAACAGATTTTTACATAAAGATTGTCGCGGTAAGAAACTGCACAATTATGTTTATGTATAGATTTATCAACTGATAAACAAAATAACAACAAATCTTTACATAAAGATTGTCGCTGTAAGAAACTGCACAATTATGTTAATGTGTAGATCTATGTACGGATAAACAATATAAAAACAGATTTTACATAACTGTCGCGGTTAGATGTTGCACTGTTATGTTTATGTTTAGATCTATTGACTTTTATACAATAAAATAACAGATTTTTACATAAAGATTGTCGCGGTAAGAAACTGCACAATTATGTTTGTGTATAGATTTATCAACTGATAAACAATACAATAACAGATTTTACATAGAGACTGTCGCGGTTAGATGTCGCACTGTTATGTTTATGTATAGATCTATCAACTGTTTTACAATAAAAGAACCTAACAAAAGAATCCATTTCTGTTGTGTTTGCCTTTTTTTATATGAGAAATGGAAAATGAAGATCCATGTAATTATTGCCAAGAGTGACAGAAGTCAACCATGATATAAATAATAAGAGCAAAATGCATGCAGACAAAGTTGGATTTTACTTAGATCTTGGATGAAGAAAAGAATGGATATGTAGCGAGAGACAAATTACTATATGTCCTAGAGTGAAGTGCTGGACTCATGCCAGGAGTACCGGATAAGCCATCAGCGCGAGGTCACGTGGGAACAAGGACCAATCAGGGCTCTCGCATCGATTACATTACTGAGAAACCTTATCTCCACCACCAGCTGGGGGTGCCCAGAGCACCAATTTATGGCCTACATACCTGTCAACTCTACTGATTTGGGCAGTACTCTCCTGATTTCAGACCCTAAATTTGGTGTCTCCTGATAGAGCACCTGATTTGAAGAAATCTACTGATTAGCTGATTTTTTTAAATCCTTCGTTTCCCAGCAAGTAGATGAGTGACTGACAATGGTTAGAATCATGTCCATCAAGGTGGAATGCTGTAACAAGTCAACTGCAGTGGTCAGTGGCTTTAATACGCGTCGCTGAAGCAGAGAGCTAAATATACATCGGTGATTGAGGATGAACAAATAGACTTTAAGTCAAAAATGCCTCCTCTAAAGGCAACATTTTCCTTGTGTAACAGGCATATGAATCAGATTTCCCCTGATTCTAAGCAGTTACGACTCTCTAAAAAAAGACTATATATCTAAAATAGCTCTCTAAATAGCTTTAGAACATCACGAAACCTGTGTACACAATGGTACAAGCATGGTTAGTTTATACTTAGGTCTACTGAACTGGTTGTGCACTATCCCTGTCGGAAAAAATGTAAACTGATCTTATGCCATTTCAGGGTAATATGTAACCTAGATTTCTATGCTGTCATCTGTATTTTTTTGTCATGATTTTTTTGTTATCAGGCACCAAATAGTCTAGGTAGCCATATGTCTTAAACCTAATTTTCTAGCCAGGTGCCAACACCTTCATAATAGGCTGAACATAGAAGTATTTGATCTTGAAATATCACATAATGTAAATGTTGTTCATTATGACATTTTCAGTGCTAAAGCTATCTGTGTGTGTTTTTGATGATTGAATATATCACCATTCAGCAACTGTGATCTGCTCCATAAAATTAAATTTATTTCATTTACATGTTTGTATGGTCATCAATATAATGGCATACTCCTAAGCTAAACTACTATCCTGACCCCTAGTGGCCAGGATTGAAACTAAATAAAATGCCGCAAAAGAAGCCCCAACATTGAACTGCGTGAAATCTCCTGATCTGGAATGGTTGAATATTGACAGGTATGGGCCTATTAGAGGCTATTAGTTGACATTGGTTGAGGCTAGCATGTTCAGGTTGACTGTCGAATCCACTTGTGTTTGGTCATCTAAGCTTAGATGAATAAAAACAAGTGGATATGAAACCAGCCAGTCAACCTGAACAAGCTGAGTGGCTGTCGCGAATGGGCCGACAGTCTTCTTTTTCTGTTGGTGCGCAGGTTTCTCTGTAATGTGAATATTACAAGAGCCCCCATTGGTCTTTGCCTCCTTATGACATCACACTGAGGCCATATTCGAGACCCCTGGGATAGCCAGGTCTTCAGTTTTGCGCATATAGTAATTGGTTCCTCGCTACTTATCCATTATTTTATTCCTATAAGGATTCTAGAACACAATACCTTGGATTAAGAAAAGAATGGATATGTAACGAGAGACCAATGACCATATGCCCTATAGTTACATGCTGGCCTCATGCCAGGACTACCAGATAAGGCAGCAGGGCGAGGTCACGTGGGAACAAGGACCAATCAGGGCTCTTGCATCGATTACATTACAGAGAAACCTTATCTCCACCACCTGCTGGGGGTGCCCAGAGCACCTATTAGCGACTATTAGTTGACACTGGTTGAGGCTAGCATGTTCAGGTTGATCGGCTGGTTTCCATTCCATGTGTTTGGTCTTCTAAGACAATACCATACCCATCAACTCTAATGATATCAGCAGTACTCTCCTGATATCAAACCCCATATTAGCTGTGCCCTTATGCAGCACCTGATATCGAAAAATCGCCTGGTGGGAACTAATGAATCACCTGTTGGGGTGCTAACATGTTTGCTAGTATATATTTCTACCACCAGATGGAGCCACTAGATCCAAGCCTTACAGTGTGTAGTATATATGTCATACCAGAGATGTTGATTTAGTTGTAATGAACGTCCCTGGACAATGAACGTACGAATCGAAACAAGAACCTCAGCATGCTATTATGAGAATTCACTTACAAAACTGACGACCATGACCCTTCCAATGCTGAGGCTACTTTCCTCCGAAGTATAATGGCGCAAAGATCTTTTGCAGAATATCTAAACCGTGTCATGTTGGTATACATTAGATAGCTCTCCCCGAGTACTCTCAGATGAGTACCCATATGACAGGGTTTCAATCATTTTCAGGGTTTTCGCATTATTTCTTATTGACCAAATTAGCCACCAGAGAAAAAGTTACATGCATGAAAACATCGTGGTAAGAAAAATTCATTTTCAGGGCTGAAAATGAAATTTCCTTGGCATGGATGAAAAATGAAAATTTTACCAAAATATTTTCGTGGATGAAAATTCCATGCATGATGTTGTGTACTGACCGACGACCCATGGAAATGCCTGGGGCGAATAAAACATGCTAGGGTTAAACAATTTCATTTTCATGCATGACATTTTCATTTTTATGCATGAAAAGTTAATGTTTACATGCATGAAAAGGAAATTTTCATGCATGAAAATTTCAGGCCACAATTTTTTCATGCATGATTCTTTCTTTATGAGAAGACACTGACTTTTGTCCAACCATAACGCGTAAAGATGACTTATATAGCCTTTACGAATGAGACCATTATGCAGGGCACAGAGAAAGTATTTGAAATAGAACCACCGTAACATGAACCAGAGACATCTTTTAACGTCAAAGTTTCTCTTAATTAGATCACAAGCCCATGGTATTACATAATAATCTGAGCCCCTCGTATTTATTTGAAATTGTCCAAAATTACAAAGAATTTACTCTCTCTCTCTCTCTCTCTCTCTCTTGCTCTCTCTCTCTCTCTCTCTCTCTCTCTCTCTCTCTCTCTCTCTCTCCCCCCCCCTCTCTCTCTCTCTCTCTCTCTGACCGATTTACATTGATCATCTCTATATTTTATTGGCAGTGATGTATGTGAATGCCAAAAATAGTCATTAAATTCTGGTTCTATGATTAGACTATTTTTGTAACTTTTACTTTGTATTTCTCCATGAAAAGAATCTTAAAGTTCAAAGAAATTTTCGGAGAATATATGAGATAGTTGTGACAATAACCGGGGCAGAAGTAGTCATCTGTAAGTAAAAAGAATTTTGATTAATAATGAAGGGCAACTTGAAACTATTAAGGATGGAAGACTAGACTATGGAAAACACCCAACCAGTCCCCTACCAATTCATACAGTGCGTTTGTTATTGTTACTATGTATATTTCGATGTTTATCTGTACCTTAGTTTGTTCTGTAAGTGATTTTAAAGTTTAATATTTTTTTACCATTTTCTCATAAAAGGTTGTTGGGTACAGCCTTTAAACAGCACGTGGCCTTTTCCCGCAAATATATTCCACGTATTGTTATAGCACGTGCTCGTGACGTCACAACAATGCACGCGACGTCGGCCAATCGCGTTTAGAACAAGATGGCGGCGATGCGACTGCGAGTTGTATTTGGCTTCCGAAATGTATCGTTTGACATTTATTATTAGACATAATAAAGCCACTGTTCTAAGCGACTGAATCGGGATATTCTTACGGCTACGTGTTCAAATAGAGAAGTTGTTTAAATACGTGAACACTTGAAAAAACACACAATGACGGCGGTGGAGTTATACGAATATGGAAAGATCATAGTCAAGGCGGGCATAAAGACGCGTAGGGCTAAAATCAACGCTGAGCGTGCAGAGTTGGGGCTACCTCCTATGAGAACATGGTTTGTTTGTTTGTTTATTCGTTTACACTAGATCTAGTACCCTGCGCAAATAATTTCCCTAAAGTGGGTCAGTTTTCTGATATCGGAGTGCGCCAAAAGTTTTTAAATAGACAGTTCGCGATTATTTTACGTGCGCAAACTCAAAGCTATCTGATCAGTATGTGTTAGATAGGCCTTAAATCATCGCTTTTCACACCCTTGGGGCATGTCGTGATTTGTGCGAGCGCGAATAGATAACTAATATCATGCCTGTGTAACGGTCACAAACAGTATCTATAGTCTGTCTGACCCACGCTTGACTGACCGTTTTTTCCTTTTTTTGTGAAAAACGTTCAAGTGTGCCATCCAAACTTAGCAAACCTCTAAGGAGCACTAATGCGTGTATGTATAAAATACATTTTGTCTCAACTCCGCAAAATGTCACGGTTGATTATGCTCATTAGGTCCCATTGTAAAACTTGCCAATTGGCAACAATTGCCAACAGTACAGTATTGTTAGTGCTCCTAAGATGTTTGCCAAGATTGGATGTCAAATACAACCTTTTTGTAACAAAAAAGAGGGAAAAGCGGTCAGCCAAGTTTGGGTCAGACAGACTATAGAGACTGGAAGATTTTGACCTTGACAATCTCATGTAATATACATTGTATTGTAGACAAAAAACCTATAGTCTGTCTGAGCCAAACTTGACACAGTATTCTGTCTCTTTTCAGAATTTTCGTGTTTGCTATCCAAATTTTCTTAGAAGCACTGTGACCTTTATTCATAAGGGGTTTTCCTACGCAACTTCTCAAAATGTTGATTTCGCTTATTCGGTGTTCATTATAAAATTCCACTCGAGATTGCTCACATTTGTAAGTGTCTGCAATAGGAAAGTTTTACAATGCGCACATAATGAGCGAAATCAGCCTTTTATAGAATTAAGGAAGAAAGAATCATTTTTGGGCTTAACTGAAGTATCCCGGACCCATCCTTATTAGAAAGAAATCGAGGGATTATTTAAAGGAAAATATTCTAACCGGAAATATGTATTGTTAGAAAGCGATTTTTGACGGAAAGTTCCAACAAATATTTTTTGTTGAAAAGTAATTTCGTGATTATATTCAAACACACATTTTTTGAAAGTGGTGACTTGACCCGAAATTCCAACATGTATTGTTTGACGGTAATTTTTGACTAGAAATTTCATCATCTCATTTTTCGCGGAAAGTTTCATGGGTATGAAATCTTACAGAGAGGAATACATGTATTTCTGACCGGAAAGTGGATCGTGCATCGTTGCAGATTGTTTATTTACAGGAACTCCAAATGAATAATTTTCTACATGAACATTTTGCCCCAGAAGTTTTTTATGGATGAGAGTTCTATGCATGAATGATTTTGAGAATTCTGGAAATTTTCATTTTCATGAATGGAACTGTTTTATGTACGGAAACTTCGTTTTCATGCATGCATGGAATTTCATGCCAGTTTTTTTCATGCATGACACCTTTCGATAAACGAATTACTCATTCTCTCGTTTATGTTAATGACCTGTGTCTACTTAGTCTGTTTTGTCCACGTCTAGTCTAATGCTTGTGCAAATGTGACTGTAAAATCTATGTAAGCTTGTTTTTGTATATACTGATGTACATGAAATGCTGTGGGACGATAGAACATGCTAGCAGGGGCTGGGCAGGCTGATGGCAATACGCAAAATTCTCCCCCCATGGGATCACTGAGAGAAAAAGGAGGACAGCATCCTATTCTTGAAGTGTATTACTTTCATACAAGCTAATATGTATGTGAGGCTGTGGTTCCCCTTTAATACTCTACCATTTTCAGGTATGAGGAGCCTGCTCATGACGGCATTGTAACGGGATAGGACATTAAATAACATAATGCCCTGCTGAACAGTCATTACGGCTATAGTACTCTACTATTCCGAGGTACGAGTAGCTATCGTATTGGTATGACGGCATCGTGACGGGCTGCAATGATTTCTGTAGGATAGGACATTAGATACACACAATGCCCTGCTTAACAGTCATTATCTCATTAAGGCTTTATAATTACTCTACTATTTGCAGGTATGAGGAGCTTGCCCACTGGTATGACGGCATTGTGACGGGCTGCACTGACTTCTGTAGGATAGGCTGGCGGGTAAAGTGCCACCGACACGCCATCTGTCGGCCATGCCACAAAGGCTCTTACGAGAACTCCGTCATGAGAAGTGTTGGAGGTAAGAAACACTGTATAAGGCCTTCTCCCCGGCCCCAATTGTGAAAAAAGCAGCCCCCCCCTCCCCAATTCTGCACACATCTTTTGTTTGTTTTTACGACGTCTTCCTCCCGAACTTCTGCGTTGTTGTAAGGTAAATGGAACAGCCTAATCATGGTATCGAGCATATTGCAAAAATTATGATAACTCACAAAAAGGATAATCCAATATCAATCCTGATCAGTAGTCAATAAAAAAGAGCATTGGTGTTACCAAGTATTTTCAGGCTTTCGCTGAATATATATATATATATATATATATATATATATATATATATATATATATATATATATATATATATATATATATATATATATATATATATATATATATATACGCACACACACACACATATATATATATATATATATATATATATATATACCATATTTTCTTGTATTGCAGGCTTTATAGGGGGAGCAGCGGTCACTCTGTTTTTCTACTATTTGATGCTGACGCAGTTCGCGTACAGGCCGACCTTCGCGACCCCCGTGGGCCTGGGGCTTGGTCTCGGCTTCTGTCTCGGTATGGCATTCTCAGAGACAATACGCTGCCTCGTCCTACTCATGATCCCGTCTATGTTCTCGCGTGAGTATCGCCCTTTTAACCCTTTCACACTTAAAGCGGCCAAAACAGGCCTGATAAGTTTGATGATATTTCCTACCTAAAAGCATTTTTGGAAAAATATTTGAATGAGAAATGGTAATGATAAACCAAACAGCAACTCTCCTTCAAAAGGTTCTTGAACTAATGCTTATTTTACAAGTTATTTTCGAAAGTATGAGTGTAGCAGACGATAGTTTTAGAGGAACTCTGAGTGTGAATGGTTACATGTCTGCACATATTACTAGTATTTATTATCATTGAAAAATATCAAACTATAATAAGGGGAATGCTAGGTATTGTTATTCTTGCAAATGTTACCATTTAGTATAAGTGTTCTCTTTCATTCTTGATTTGTCTACTTCGGCAAAATATTCTTCTGTCCCCATTCACGTGAGCATCTGGTATTTGATTTGGTTCAATTAAGAAAATTTACCTATCATTCCATTTTGAAAAAAGTAATACATCAATGATGCCCTAAATACCATCAATGATACACGTATGGACTTGTCAAAATGTGTGAGGTGATGAGCAAGATAGGCTGCCACACCAGTCTATAGAAAGGGGATATTTTACACTTAAAGGACTGCCTATGAGTAGTAGAACATGCATTATGTGCGATATGTATTGTATTGAGGATATTTCCCATATCATCATGCAGTGTCCTGCGTATCTATAAGCTCGAAAATATATGTTTGGTGAGATTTCTAGGAGTTGTTGTAATGCCGAAGAATTTTTTAATCACAAAAAACAGTGGAAAACTTACCAATCGCGAGATTATCGTCTTATTTAAGGTTAACATATATGCTCTTCCGTAAGCATCGTGTCATCACTATGGCAGCATGCTATGATTATGTTGCCATGACAGTAATATATAACACAGCCGTTACAGTATGGTCTCTTTAAAGCTTTGATGAAAAATAATTATAGTATCGTGTTACGACAGATGCATGCTGAAATGTCATATTTCAAATACGATGTATATCAGATGATTTAAAACATTTCAATTATTTTTTTGATAGGTCAAGGTCGTTCACTTCTGATGACCTACGTTTTCATCCTCGTTATCAACGGACCAATGAACAACTTTGGTCAAAATGTTGTTCTGATGACAGACACACTGACCTGTGGTCAAGACATGATCTACAACAGCACATCCCAGCTAGTTAACAAAGCCATGTCTCCCGCCATAGGTGCGCATTTAATTGTAATTTGTAATTTCGTTTACAGTCACCTTCTCTGTCAAATCTAGATTAGTTGTATTTGGTGAAGGCAAAACGTTGTATGTAGTATATCTATTCTTCATTGACTGTACATGTATTACAAAAGGTATATATTCGTTGCATTGTTTCTCATAACACTTCACATAAATAATAACGTAGTAATTGTGTACATACCGCACCGCACGTATAAGTATGATAAATGATGAACTTAGTGCAGAAATAATAAGCTAAAAGAAAAAACAGAAATTGTGCAAATATGCGCCCGTACGTAAGTTGACCACAAAATGAGATACTCATGGAGCGAGAACTAAAACACATTCCACCAAAGTATAGTGGGGACTTTGAACAAAGGTTAGTACATGTTTTAACATGTCCAAGCACATTTGATGGTGAATACTGCCACAGCCCCCTTACTCACAAGTCCCTGGCAACTTTCTCACATACCTTGACCGTTGGGCTTTGCAGTCAGTGCTGACGCCTAAGTAGGCCACCCAACCATCAAGCCAGGCACGTCATTGTTTGCTTATCAAAGCTTATCATTTTGACGACCACATCAACTTTTTAATCTTTCAGTAAAGTCATGCAAGGAGGGTTTGACACAAAAAGTGGTTATTCCAGTATTGTTTCATTTATTCCTGTGTTGTTTCAGTAATTTTTGTATTGTTTCAACTAATGATTGGCAGGCTTATTAATTTATCAATGCAAAAAAGACACTATTACTAATTATTACTACTGATGACGATACTACTACTACTACTACTACTACTACTACTACTACTACTACTACTACTAATAATAATAATAATAATAATTATAATAATAATAATGATAACAATCTTTCAGGAATTCTGGATTCGATCCGACATGGCATCCAGTCAATCATGGAATTCGTGAGGCGACTACGGGATGCGTTTTTGGCGGTGAAGCGAGCGTTTGCGGAAGTGGCTGCGGCCGTGGGCAGCGTTTTTTCCTGGCTCGGCAACATGGTCAACGTTTGCAACAAGAACATGGGGAAGCCGCATGATAAGTGTATAAATTCCTTCTCAAAGGCCTATCACGACTGCAAGTGAGATATCTTGGATTTGTAATTTCTTTTTTCGTCACCATTTCTGCCTTTTCAACCCGTTAATGGTCAATTAATACAGTGGTAAAAGACGGCTAGCAGTCAGTGGCAACGCCGTAGACCAAACAGGCTTGACAAGGGCGACTAAGACTATGGTGGAAATAGAAGTGTATAAGATTGAATAACATGGTACTTTTAGCTAATAATTCCCATTGTTATTTAGCCCTCATGCTGCTG
>OZ012701.1:2500468-2592968 GCA_963942565.1 Maea johnstoni
ATATATATATATATATATATATATATATATATATACTATATATATATATATATATATATATATATATATATATATATATATATATATATATATATATCATATACTCCACCTGTTGAGCTCTCTTGTCAACTTACTGTACAGCATGTCTACCAACACGGAGAAAAGGAACTTCGGCTACTCGTTGAAAAACATTCCAATCGCTAGCAAAAATGCATACATGAAGAAAATGATGGAAAAGGTGGAGAGTGTGGTGCGCCGAATGAGGTGGAAAGCCATATTCTTCGAAAACGAAAAGGCAGGAGCCAGTAAGATCAGTTATGGCTTCAAGACTAACACGGCTCTAGACAAAATGGAACTCCTGAATCCCTTCGAAAATGATCTGTACAACCTGATTAGTAACATCCAGTTTAACCCAAGGCGTAACACATTCCAGCGATAGATGGCCTGTGATGTAAATAAAATCAGTACATCAAAGAACGTCCTTGTGTCCGCTGACAAATCTACAAACCTCTACAGCATGAGTAGGGAGTCATACAAAAAGCTCCTGAATGAAAATATCACTAAAAACTACAAGAAGTCATGTGATGACACCAAGAACAAAATCGACCGCGAGGGCAAAGGCATTGCCTCAAAGCTAGAACTTGACGACCGTATGGAAATCTACGCTGAGAAGGAGGCCTTCATCACACTCAAGGACCATAAGGAGAATTTCCGATCCAAGCCCACATGCTGACTTATCAACCCTGCCAAAACCGAAATCGGTATTGTGAGCAAACAGCTGGTGGAAAAAATCAACAGAAATGTGCGAGAATCCACACATCTCCAACAGTGGAAAAACACCAAGGCCGTCATAGACTGGTTTAGCGACCTCAAAGACAAGTCAGACAAGACCTTCATCAAGTTTGACATCGTCAAGTTCTACCCTTCCATATCAGAGGAACTGCTAGAAAGAGCAATCAACTACGCCAAGTCTATAAGCGCCATCACAGAGCAACAAGAATCCAATTTTTGGCATTCTAGAAAGTCCCTGCTCTTCAATGAGAAATCAACTTGGACTGAGAAAGATGAGAGTCTATTTGATGTGACTATGGGGAGCTTCGATGGCGCTGAGATATGCAAGCTCGTCGGACTTTATATTCTCCACCTACTGTCCTCCAAGTTCGACAAAGACCAAGTTGGCCTATACAGAGACGATGGTCTAGCTGCCTTTCAACTATCTGGGCCCCAATCCGACAGGGCAAGAAAGGACATTATCCAAACATTTAGAGACTGTGGCCTGCGTGTGACTGTTGAGATCCTCCTGCATCAAACAGACTTCCTAGACGTCACATTTGATCTGCCTACAGGCCGTTACTGGCCTTTCCGCAAGCCAAACAATGAACCCCTCTACATCCATACAAAATCCAACCACCCACCCATACTTATTGCTTGTGATTATTTTGCTATCATGTCTTGGAGGTATTTTAATGAAAAGGATTTTAATCGACAGCAAACAGCCATATTGAATGTGGTTGTGTGCATTTCTTTTTCAGCCTTGTCTAGTTTGAGCTTTCAAGTTGCGTAGTGTTGTATTATTTGTCTGACGTGTTTCCTTGTTCAACATATACCATGTATGCTATTCAGTAATGACATTCAATTCCCGCACCGATCAACCGGACGTCTGCCAGTTGCTTAGCTGTACATACACCCATGGATACCATGTCAAAAATCTGCCAAGCTCATCTGTGACACATGTAGTTGGCGAATCAAAGCAACATTCAATTGTGAGGTAATCCATGCATCAGTGCCCAGGACACTTGGTGCCAATCGGGCATTCGGTCGTGTAATATGCCCGGGCTACCGATGCATTTAGTGCAGGAATTAGATATTGACACTGTAGTTTAGCTCTCTTACCATTTATCAGCATTTGTGTGGGCATGTCGTTGCCACCATCGTGATATCGTTTGGAGTATCGTCTCTCGCTGAATTCCTTCAGCCAATCATTGATCAGCACCACGTGATCAGCATGGTCAATATCGTACCGACTTTTATGGGGTTGGTACGGATGTTGGGTCGTACGATCAAAGCTCCGAATAGCCCATCAGACCTCTGTTGTCCCATGTGAGAGTGCCAGAACATTGATCCAGGCAGGTCAGTCTTGAATCTGAAGTGAGGTAGATACAATAAATTGTTTAAGGAAGTGGATAGTATTATTGATAAAAGAGGGAAATAAGACAAGCAGATCTTCTAAAAAGGTGTGGAGTGCATATACCATCATGTGTTAATCTCCAAAATCTATCATCAAAGGTTCGATTTCGTGTGGCAGTAAATTTGTTAACCTTTTATAAATTCAGTCCTTCATGGATATGTTCCCGTTTTTATTTGTTTCATACATTTACTGATGTGCTATTAATTATATTTATTCACGCTCTACCATAGTTATCTCAGTAATCTAGTCAGGTTTGTTTAGTTCGGAAGCAGAACACAAGGATTTTATACTTGGGTCCCCAGGTGCTGCAAGTATGTATGCAAGATCATGTACGACAAATAAACCTCAGGAGAGCAGTAGTGTATGTGGTATATATCAATCTATATACATCTCTCTCTCTCTCTCTCTCTCTCTCTCTCTCTCTCTCTCTCTCTCTCTCTCTCTCTCTATATATATATATATATATATATATATATATATATATATATATATATATATATATATATATATATATATATATATATATATATATATATATATATATGATAGCTGTACCCACTGTACCTACTTACTGATAGGTGAATGTGTTTCCTGGGTGGATAGGGCACTGGGTTATCATGGGCACGCCATCCATATAGGGAGTACCACGCTGGTGGATGCCATGCCAGTGAATAGAGGTGGCATCCCCACCCATCTCATTTCTCAAATTCACTTTAACAGTATCCCCTTGACAAACCTGAAAATGGAAAATGGTGAACGTAGATGAAGGAAAATAATAGATAGGTAAGACAATCATATCATAAAAAACAGGTAATGAATGATCAGATAAATGGTATATATATATATATATATATATATATATATATATATATATATATATATATATATATATATATATATATATATATATATATATATATATATATATATATATATATATATATATATATATATATATACATATATATATTATGATGCTGGCCAGAAAGCGTGCGAAGCTTTGGATGATTTTTTTACTTCTGACCAAAAGAGAGCATTGATTGACAGGAAATTAATGACATACAAATTATCATGATTTTAAACTGTCGCAAAATATACATTTGGCGACAGATTCTAAAGAGAATTCAATGGCCAGTAGAATGAATTCTTACGATCTAAACCACAATAAAATTGACCCACGGACAGGCGAGAAATATAGTTATAACGTGGATATAGTAGCGGCCACGGCGTGGCGTGGCCAGGAAGCGAGCCGATTTTAAAGATAATTCAATGGCCAGTAGAATGAATTCTGGCAATTCTAACAATCTAAACTGCAATAGAATTGACATACGGACGGGCGAGAAATTCAGTGTTAACGTGGATATAGTAGCGCCTACGGCTTGTCAGCATCCACAACAATGCACTTTCATTCATGCACTTTCATTCATACATTTCATCAAATGGGAGACGTTTTACCTGTATTGCTGGTCCAGGGATTTGTCTGTTGGCTGTCTGTACGTATCGTGGATAGCCATTGGCTGCCACACAGTGAGGCCTATAGCAATCCGTTATGTTGAATGGGCAGCCATAGCAAGCCTTTGACATGGTGTAGTACGACTCGAGGGTGAAGTTATATTCACACAACATGGGAGTTCCATCGCACTCTCGTATGCACCTGTGATCCCTGTAATCTGTAATTGGATAGAATGCAATACCTCTTGGTGTCATTAGTTTTCCTTTTTAATCCAAACTTTCATCTTTTTTTGCTAAAATGCTGCACATTGATAATTATATGGTAGAGATCATAAAACACATCCTCATGCAGTGTACTAGCATGCAGGGTGAAAGTTTTTTTATGTAAAGAAAGATGTCTAGTTCTTCTTGTTCCAGTTTTATAGAGGGAATATTTTGCCTGGATAATTATCCTGTGGGAATCTAACATCTTCAATGTATAAACTTACCTGGGAACTCCTCTGGGTATTCTGCAGATACAGGACAGATAGAGCACGTCACAATGACGGCACACAACCACCACGTCTGTACCTGAAAATAAGGAAATAAGTTGTGTTAATAAGTAGATCAATGCAAATAGGGCAGTTTTATTTTGTAGTTTCTTAGAGGGTATGACTAAAGATTGCTAAGGATAACTAGCAGAGCTTGGTACAGGACCAAAGGAGCAACTGCACCATTGGAATGATTTAGCCTCAAAATAAGCATATATGTGTCACCCTCCATATAAGACCCACCCCCCCCCCCCCCCCCCCCCAAAAAAAAAAAAGAAGAAAAACTGTCCTCTAGAGCACTCCTCTGTTATGCCTTACAGAGGAGAGCAAGTAAGAGGCCTGAGGCAGCCATACAGAGGCATCCATCTTGTTCAGGCTTACATATGCAGGTGTGTTGCATAGCCTGAGCATCTGCTGTGGCACCAGTGGTCAAGAGAGAGCAGCACAGATATCTGATTTCTGCACCAGTCGACCGGACGTCTGCCAATCCCTGGTTGTATAAAAAGGCCATGCCAAGACGTTAAGAAAATAATCCTAACACATCAATGTCACAATTAGCTTGCGAATCAGAGCTACGTTCAGTTATAAGGTCATCCATACATCCATGCCAATAAAACTGGGTAGCAATCGGGTATACTGTCTTTTAGTATGTCAAGGCTTCCCACGCATTTAGTGCAGGAATTAAATGTCGGCACTGTAGCAGTAACAAGGAGCCTGTCGTCCTGATAGTGCATCTGTCCTTTAATCAAATATAGATCAATCTAACTTCTCCAATTACATACAGACATACTTACTAACTAGACATACTAACTAAAATTTCCAACAAATAAACAGAGTTATGATTTAATGAATGTAGAATGTTAAAACACAATTTTATCACTTTTTAAAAGCCAGAAGTGCTCGATATAAAATACGGGGCAAAATCTGGATTAAGACTTTTCAGATCCCCCAATAAATGCTAATCGTATGTATTCATGAAAAAATGTCTTTCCTTTCTATCCAATGATGTTTGGGGATGAGAGATGTGATGGAATCAATAGTTGTATGGCGGCTGTTGCTTCTACTACTACTACTACTACTACTACTACTACTACTACTACTACTACTACTACTACTACTACTACTGATGCTACTACTACTACTACTGCTACTACTGATGCTACTACTACTACTACTACTACTACTTCTACTACTACTACTACTACTACTACTGCTACTACTGATGCTACTACTACTACTACTACTACTACTACTACTACTACTACTACTACTACTTCTACTACTACTACTACTACTACTACTGCTACTACTGCTACTACTACTACTGATGCTACTACTACTACTACTACTACTGCTGCTGCTGCTGCTGCTGCTGCTGCTGCTGCTGCTACTACTACTACTACTACTACTACTACTACTACTACTACTACTTCTACTACTACTACTACTACTACTACTACTACTACTACTACTTCTACTACTACTACTACTACTACTACTACTACTACTACTACTACAACCCCACAAGTGTCACACCTCATGGTGTGCAATAGGAGTTGGGACCACCCAGGGAACCCTAAGCTGGATATACAGGCTCTGTTTGTTCTTACTAACCCACCTTCTTTCACATAGAATAAAAATGCTGTGTCATTATTCTTCAACAGTGACAAAGGACCACTTTTTGATAATATGTTATGGCATTAAATGACCTCTCTGTGTTGATATGCCTTTAAACACTCATTTATTCATTAATTCTACTACTACTACTACTACTACTACTACTACTACTACTACTTATTTTGAAAGCGAGATCGCCATCGTGGACAATGCAGTGATTTCTTCAATATAATGTGAACATGCAGTCTAATGGGGCCGCTTTCACATCAGCGCAATGAGGACAATACTATGAATAGATGCCCGTTTGCTTACCCGACACTAGACGTTCAAGGCCTCACCTATCTGACCTAATGAAAGGGATCACAAACTTTTTTGTGTGTAGATAGCAATCTTGGTTGGGAGTGCTCTTTATACAAGACTTGATACGTGTAAACATACACGTTCTACACATTCACTCGCGTTGCCCACATTTGAACGGCTGTGTGTTGGACTTTTAACACATTTGCAAATTGTAACGTAAAATACTGAGTGTGCTAGTGTATCACTGCCTCAGTGAAAGTTGCAATGTGGATCTCTGCTGTAATAGGTGTAAAAATATCTCTCATAGAAAATGATTTCCTTTATCATTGTTCATTTTTGTCCTATTTCTTTAAACATCAGTATGACGTGATGTATATAAAATTTCCCTTAGTGTCCCTTATAAACCAATATACATCGACGCACCTGCCTTAAGTCAGATATATAGGGATCTCTCTACCAATATCCCCACCACTATGGTGAATAATCACGTTTCCGTTTATTTTGTTTGGCTGTTTTTTTTCATTACTACTGTGCCATATCACTAACGAGTTCATATCAATATTTCCCTGTTATAGCATGTAAATACGTTATATATTTTTGTATTTATCTATATCTTCAAAGTATGATTTTGTAATGTGAAAATTACAGTTAATAAACATATACATGTCCTAGGGACAAAGTAGCTCAGTAGGTTAGGTGTTGAACTAGTAATCAATAGTTCGCTAGTTCAATTCCTGGCCTTGGCAACTAGGTCTGTCCATGGACAAGATAGTTTATTCCATATTGCCTCAGTCTACCCATCTGCAAAATGTGTACCTAGCATTGATAAGGTAGTGCTTAGAACTTGCGCGCTATATGCAGCCAGCTGCTCTGGAATATCCCTCGGGTGATTGAAATGGTGTCCGTGTGTACAGGCCTGCTAGGGAAGGGAGATCGTGTGAACATTTTATGGTTACAAGACTATAAACCGAATACCTTTAAGATTTTCAATGGTATGGTCTGTAAAAAAGCTTCAGCAGTAGGGAATCTGGTGTTTTCTTCCTAATGGTATCACTATGGTTATTCTGAACCTACAGTGACCATCCCCAGTGTTTGTAATGAAATTTTGTCATTTGAGTGAGAAGTTGTAAATATTGAAATGATATAGAATATGGGTGGACAAAGGGCGGTTGGCTATGATATTCTCGACCTGATAACACTCAAGAATCTGGAGATACACCTTGTTATATGATTATGCTGCTGTGAGGTATGTTTTCGAATGGGGCTTATAACTTAGTCTCATAGTCTCAATAACACTGATTTGCTTGATGTTTGAGAGTTTTTATTGCCCTTTTATCAATTCTAGACTAATCATAGGTCTATCTTCGAACCTTTCATTTGCTAAAGCAATTACATAAATATACATGCATGCTTCAAGACTTTAAACATCACAATGTGAGTCCTGTTTACAACGCATAATTTTGAAATATGTATCACATAAATTGAAGAATAATGTCTTTTTTATCCAAAAACGAATCTGCATTAAGTTTGCAGTGACGAAGATGTCATTGGTGATTATTGCATTTTAAGTATATGTCACTTTGTTTAGTTTACATATTTCTTTATTAGTTGAGGATGAAATCATAATCATATATGAATTCCTAATACATTTGGAACTTGGAAAATTCAGTATCGTCATTATTTCCGGCAGATTTTATTGGAAACGTCTTAAGTAAAAAGAAAAGACTTTCATAGTTTCTCATTTAGCTTTTGTTTTTCAATCAAAAGATGGGGTTATAGTCTAAGACCATCTAAGATGGTTCTATCTACTACTATCATGTCATGCGTATTATTGCTATTGCAGTATAAACTGATAACCTTTGAACACCAAGTGTCATTGCAATGAGATGGGGGAGTAGATGTGTAAGTACTGAGGCAATATACACAGTTTGACTAAGCCATGTGAGCTGTAAGTAGTTGAATGGTAGGAGTATTCTACGTATACATTTGATACTATGTTACAGTAATGATCACTTATGAAATTATGAGACAACGCAACTGCAATAGTACATAGACTGCAAATTAACTTTGATAAAAATAGTATCTAGCGTAGTTGAATAATAGAAAGCGTGTATTAAGAACATATTCTTGATTCAAGAAGATATTGGAAAACATAATTTTCTAAGAATGAAAGCGTGCAAGAGTCTTTTCTTCCCTGCATTGATTTAACAACGAACTAGGAAAATATTTTCGGTTCAAGAATATATAAGAAAAAAATTCTTAAGAATAGAAAATGTGTAGGCGTCTTTGCATACCTCATTAATTTGACACCAATCTAAGAAAATACAATTTTTAGCGTAGTTGAAGAATCCAAAGCGGCTTTTTCATACCTTTACAGCGAACCGTTTTCCAAAGACAGACATCTTTCGTCGTGGCGCTTGTACCTCACACCAACTGCTGGGTTTACCCGAGGAACTGTTCACATGCGACCCTGGTATGACTTGCATACCTAGGGTAGGGTTCATCCGGGTACGTAGAGAACACGCGTCTGAACGCCTCGCGAGAGTGATACGAGGTCCCGTTTGTCAGCAAAGGACCTGTTCTGGTTTACTGTACAAATTACCCAATTTCAAAAATCCCTCATTACAGGCTTTCTGATGATAGAAATGGATAGTCACACTCATTGTGAGTACACTGAATGCATTTTTGGCATGAAAATGTTATTCATGGTTGGGGGGTGGGCCTTTTCAAGATTGGGGGGATAGATGACCAAACTATTAAAAGTTTGGAAAAAATAAATATTCATGAACAAACATAAAGGTTTATTTTCATCAGCATCATATTCTGAACTCAATATACGATATGGAATGATAAAACAAAGTTTCCATAGAGGTTCAAAACTGTCAACATCCTGCAAAGTAAAACATATATGCTCGATCATTATTCTAGCATAATGTGCAGAACCACAGTTCAGTACATAACATTTCCAGATGAAATAACACGTACATATCACCAGATCATAATTTGAAAGAATATATGAGATTAGCACAGGTGCATGACATTGACATTCTCATTCAAACTACTTTATAAAAGAATATTTAATGATGAATATCAGCCCTCTTTAACTAATGCATGCAAGGAGAGAACAGATACCACATTTCTTTTTTGAGGATATGTTAAAAAGCAATAATGATATTCCAGTTTCACAAAATATTATATATACTATTAAAAAATTCAAATAACTTGAAAAGAAAAATAGCAACACTAGTACAACTGTACTTATAACCAATAAGGCATACCCACAGTATATCCACTTCTCACAGGTAAGAAACCAAAAATCATTCCATTTGAAATGTTTGCAAATACTGGTTGCACATCTGCCCACTGTACTTTTTGGCACAATTGAGCTTTTTCACTTCATGAGACATGAGGAAAAACATTTCTTGCTGCATGGCAAGTCTGATTGAACCACACCTACCCAGGCTGAAAATAGTAACAGTGTGAGGCCTTCCTGGACAATACACTATCAATCGAGGTCACTTGAGAGACAAAGAATCCCTAGGGAACAGCTACAGGAGTTTACTTGAGTTTTGTTTTTGTGAGTGCCCTGCATATGCTCTTATGAACTATCTAGTATGGTGAATTTTATACAAGTGACCAAGGGTCACTAAGTCACAAAATTCACCCTTTTGCCCAGCGAGCGCGTTCAAATGAAATTCACATAATCTGTATTTATTAGTTACACATAACATATTATTCTGGCTTGAACGCGCTCGGTGGGCAAAGTTACTATTTGGAACCATTTCTACATAGGCTCAAATCTCATTAGTAGATATGGAGGCAGCCATTTTGTAGAAGGTCATAGGTCAAGGTCACTCCATTGAAAATTTCTGACTTTCATCAAAATCCATATGTAAGGCCTTCTATGAAATGTCATTACTGGATCTCCTCCAACATCATCATAGTTTACCCATAAAATAGGTTTTTGATCAACTGGGTACAGTTATAGCTGAAATATGAGTCAATGCAAATATGCTGACACATGTCATTTTAGAGTGGTCATATGCAACATTCAGGGCGAGGGTTGGGGAATATGTTAGCAATTATGAACAAGCAACACCTCAGCTACATAAAAATAAGAATTTTGGTTAAATTCATGAAACTTGAAAAAATTGGGTAATTTGTATAGTAAACCAGAACAGGTCCTTTGTTGTAGTCTAGGTTAAGACCAGTCTTATATCGTTCCATCTGCTGCTACCATGCTATAATCAGTTATTACAATTTGCGTTTGTCAGCAATCCTATTCGTACATGTAAAACAACACGACGAAATAAAATTGTGGTTTTCTGGACTTTGTCTCCTACGTTGCTTTCAATACCAAAATGGCTCTATTCGATTTTTAATATAAACATTTTTTTCTTTAGTACATAATGCGAGTTAACATAATTCTGATTCATCGAACCGCTCGACTAGATGAAACCGTTTATTCATGTAAAAGTTGTGTTCATCCTTGCCTCCAAAGCCGAATAGGCTCCATTGTATATCCAACCCGGTTTCACACGAACAACTGTTTCTATTGTATGAATGTTTTAGAAGAGTTTCACCCTAAAGAATGGTATTTCGACCTACAGTGCCAAGATTTAATTCCTGTGCTTCATGAGTGGGCAGCCCGGGCATCATACACGACCGCAAGCCCTGTTGTCACCCAGTTTCCTGGACACACTTGTATGGATCGCCTCTCAACTGAACGTAGCGTTGATTCGCAAGCTTCCTTGGTCATTCATATCTTTGGCTCATTTTATTCTTTTGACATGTCATCCATTGGTGTTTGTATAACAAGGCACTGGCAAATGTCCGGTTGCCTGCTGCAGAAATTAAATTACATCAACTCTGAGCAATGACTCGACACATCTCACATGGTATTTGGGACTTTAGAAATTCATTTTTTCGTCGCATAAATGCTAGCAATTTAAAGTAGTGGGGGATCCTGAGTATCCGGCGAAGACCAGCTTCCTGGCAACATTTTAACATGCCCAGGCTGTGATTCGTACCCAGGCAGTTGGAAGAGACAGCGTGCAGACTGTCCATGGCGGCGCCTTACGCCACATGGCCATCAGAGCAGGCTTAATCCATACATGGTATGAGAAAGTTACGTATGTTTGTGCATTATTTGTTTCGTTGAACCCATACCTTTGGTTATTTTTTTCGCTTCCCCTATAGTTAATACAGCACAGCTTCTTTTTTGCGTATCTATTAATAAACAACTCTGTATTACGCTCTATCAGAATAAACGGAAGGTATCATTCATTAAGCCATATAGAGATGCCTATACTGAGGCGCCATCTATATTGAAGATATAGAACTACCTTGTAATTACAAATGCTTTTTTTGGAACTATAATGCAGAAGTTTGGAAATCTCTTTGTGGCCATTTTCTCTGCCATATTCAATATAAATCTTGTTTTTTGGAGGAGTGTGGTGGAGGAAACCGAAATTCCTAGGAAAAATCACTTCCGTATCGCAAGTCTCTGACAACTTTCTCACATCTCACAGGGATGAGATTTCAGTCTGTTCTCAACCATGTTGGACACTGTTACTCTCTTCTAACAAAAGAAACCAATTACTTAAAAAAGATATTAGAAAGAAAACATCAATGTGCCAGCAGCTATCAACAAATGGCAAAATGAAATTACTATTCCAAATCACGCAGACTTTTGGACAAACACATTTAAACTTGCGTTTTTAGTAGGCCATGATAGCTGGGGAAAGATTTTACATCACATATTAGCTACTGACAAAAACCAGCATAGTATGGAATTAAGGACACAGACAAATGAGACTTTTGTGGTTCAGAACCAGAAAGCATACTACATTTATTTTGTGAATGTGATATTTCTGCATGTATTTGGGATGAGGTGGTGAACAGGTATAATCATTTTGGATACAACATCAAGTATTTGACTGACACCCAAATTTTGTGTGGAGACTCTTTTTTTGATCCAATTTTAATAGAATGCTTCTTAACACCGGAATTGCAATTTTCAAAAATAAATAAAGAAAATACAAGGGTGACAGTTAAACAATTAATAGCAATGTTGAAATCCCAGTTCAACACTAATAAAATATCTTGCCAGAACATATTAGCTTTGGGAAGTTCAAAGGCTTCTGGTCACTATATTGAGTATTACATGTTGTTCACATCATATTTTCAATTTGAAAGCACAAGACATAAATTTCTGATTCTGTTAATTTCATTGTATTTGCAACCTATTCTTGTACTATGTTTCGCTATCCTGGAATCTATGTTTTTGTTCATTTTTTCTGTAATAAAAAAACAGGTGGCATGACCCAGAGTTTTTCGGAACTAGGGTTGGATGCCATGTGTCGGCAGTAGAATGGGTGTAGTAAGGGGGGGGGGAAGGTTGACTGTAACGTGTTCGTGTTCGGCGTTCATTTACACTACAGGTCTGTAGTGTAAATGAACGCCAGCTACGCGTGGCCACCGTCGCGTATTATAATAATATAATTACTTGTGACGTCATCAAAACTGTAAAATCGCTAATTTCACTGATTTAAAAAAGTTTATCTAATTTCCTAAAAGTGTATTCTTAGTACAATTGGTCCATTGAATGTATCCATGCTGTTTGACCAAGACAGATTGGACGCTATCATACATAACTGGAAGAACCAAGTTTTCGGTAATAAAACAATCTATGGCGTTCCGCGAAGTGCATTCGACGTGTTTGAAGCCGCCTATCGGCGGGTTCCGGAACCTCGCGTCTAGGGTTAACTGCTCCAAAAAAAGATATATAATATATATATATATATATATATATATATATATATATATATATATATATATATATATATATATATATATATATATATATATATAAATATATATATATATATATATATATATATATATATATATATATATATATATATATACATATATATATAAATATAAATATATATATATATATATATATATATATATATATATATATATATATATATATATATATATATGTATATATCCCTCCATATCCCTCCATTTTTTTTCCAAAGGCCCTCTCTCCATACTCTATCATAGGCTTTCCTTACGTCCAATGAGGCTACCTTCACATTTTTCTTTCTCTTACCTTGGTTAAAGATCTGCCTTAATATGTATGTATGTATGTATGTTTTTATGTATGTACGTATGTATGTATGTATGTATGTATGTATGTATGTATGTATGTATGTATGTATGTATGTATGTATGTATGTATGTATGTATGTATGTATGTATGTATGTATGATTTTGATTGACAGTAGCAAGATAAGAAATGATGCATAATATATATATATATATATATATATATATATATATATATATATATATATATATATATATATATATATATATATATATATATATATATATATATATACTTTATTGACTTGTAGGTACACTACATGAATATATATGATACTACAAAAACGGTGTTCAAAGTAATTAATACAACTTCAAGGAAAAGTTATATTTGCAAATGAAACAAAAGGCAAGGTTAAGAAATAACTAAGGATAACAAATAAAAGCAAAGTTGCTCCATAAGCAAAACAGGTCCTATGATAACGATACATCTGGTCTTAGTCGCCCGTTGGGAGATCACGCTTAAGCACAAAGAGATCATCCTATTCTGCGTTTTGATTTAAGGTCAACCCAATACATTTCACAAATATGATTACCCGCAATAATCCAGATATCTTCCATGTTTTCGAAGGATAGACCATGAAGTCATTTCCGATGTAATACTGGCAGAATGTCATTATTGTTTTCGGCTAGCCTATCATATAGGCTACCTGTGAGTTGCCCAATATCTAAGAACATCAACCTGCGTGTGGGTTCGTATAATGGGCACTGGAGGATAAGGTGTTTTCCGTCGTCGGGGCCGCGAGCTCACATAGTGGGCAACTTTTTGAGAAGGTAGGGAGTTTTGTTGGTGTTACATCAAGCATTTAAACTTCTTGCCACTGTCCTGCAATATCGAATTTTGCTATACAATCATATTAAGCATTTCTTTACTGAGAACAAAGGTTCTACGAATCAGACAAAATTGACCATACGCTGTGTGTACTCCTAAATAAATACTTGAGTCAAAAGCTCATACAGAGGGCTATACTGTTTACTCAATGATTATTCTACAATGTGCTTTTGGAAAAAGCTTTATCCATAAGGATGCGTAAAATAAGAAACGTTTCTTGACTTTGATTAAATTGAAAATATGAATATTTCCCCATGTTGAATTGTTTTGGAGTTTTCATTTCAAGTAAAGAAATACAACCTGAGTAGGTATTTGCAATGACCATATATAGTACAATGTAGATCAGTTTATTACAAACCGATTTTTTCATCATATGCCAACACCTATTTTCCATACAAAAAGGGTAATAAAAGAAACATTGGAAAAAAGAAAATGATATACTACTCAAAATAACATGAAATAAAAAATGATAATTATTCTGAAGAAATACTGAAATTATACTTTCAGAGCACAGCAGTGGGTAACACATTTAACACATTCTTTTAAGAATTAATATATTCTAAGCCCTGAAATCTCTGATTCCATTTATCTGCTACACGCTTTTGAACAAGTTTTAACGAGTCAATCCTTATATTTGAGGTTAATCTAACATTTTCCAGTCTTTTCCGGCAGTCTATAAGTGTTTGTATGTTGATATATGTACAGATTTTAAAATGATATTTTTCGAAATATCAAACAGTTCACTTGAATATGTTGTGCCTGTAAAATGCCAATATATACTGTTAAGCTGAACGTTGCAGCCGTAACTTCCATAAGACATGATAATCTCAACTATCTTCGCTAACACAGGTGATGTTTCTTATTTCGTTGAAGTAATGGTTACTGATGTCATAGACTCAAGCCCAAGTTTACCTCGGTTTTACATTGAGGACCAACGTTTTGGATACACAAGAGGTGGAGTCATGCTAATGATTATTTCGTTCGAAATTGCCTATTTTCTTTTTTTCTAAAGACTTTTAGCAAGAATGGCGCCAATAGCTAATGCTAAAGCTGCCATTTTAATCATGCTGGAAAGTGACCCCTTGAAAGTGGTTCCTTTTTCTGGAAAGCTGATGTTCCTAGTGGAGTAGAAGCAGTGGTCACGAAGGGACACAATGCTTTTGCGTGATAAATCCCATCGTGTGTGCGGCCCAAAGAGTCTATGGACAGCAGGTATACTTGGTCCCATAAGCACACGCCAGGCAAGTGTTGGATCATAGAAGAACATACAGAGTATCCTTTTCAGTGATGGGTAGGCTCCAAGAAATGACGATAATTGCTTATGGTAGCAATATACTATTTCCTGTTGTAGATGGAAAATGGAAACAAACAATACTGATACCCACAAACACACACACACACACACACACACACATATATATATATATATATATATATATATATATATATATATATATATATATATATATATATATATATATATATATATATATATATATATATAGAGAGAGAGAGAGAGAGAGAGAGAGAGAGAGAGAGAGAGAGAGAGAGAGAGAGAGAGAGAGAGAGAGAGAGAGAGAGATTACAAATATGTTGATTTTGATCCAAAGCCTGTTATTCTAATGAATACATGTTTAAAAACGTCTGAAGTCTACCATAGGTAGCACTATCTTCATTTGCCTATCGCCCAGCAAACACAAAATATTTTCAAAATATTTTTAAAAGGACTGAAAAAAAGTTGTTAGAAACATTTACAATAAACATGAATAAAACATTAGCAAAATGTTCAATAACCATAGGGAAAATATTAGTGAAATAATGAATGTAAATAATGTTATGCAATAAAAATAAAATATTAGTAAAACATTTACGAGAATAAAGGAATATTTTCTTACAATATTAACCAATATTTTTTTCATAATAATGTCTGATAACATTATGTTATCTTTTATCAACATTTTTAGTTAATGTTTAATGTCTGCGTATTACAAATGTTGTTTTTAACATTTATTGAATGTTTTATTAACATACTTTAAAATGTTTCTAAAACGTCTGAAAAAGTATAGATAAAATGTCAATTTAGACATTAATGAAACGTGAAACAATATTTTTCCAAATTATGTTTGAATATATTAAACTGTAATTTTTTTAACATTTAAAATAAATCTTTTAAAGCTGCCTAATAAAGGAATATTTTCTCACAATATTAACCAATATTTTTTTCATAATAATGTTTGATAACATTATATTATCTTTTATCAACATTTATAGGTAATGTTTTACATCTGCGTATTGCAAATGTTGTTTTTAACATTAATTGAATGTTTTATTAACATTCTTTAAAATGGGGATTTCAAAAGTGTGTTAGTTATGGGCGATTGGTAAGTACATTTTCTTCTCTAAAGAATTTAAAACTCAACTATCTGGAAAGATAAATATTTCAAAAATATTGAAATGATGTTGAGTAAAATGTTACAAAAAATGTTGGCATAATATTCCAAGGCCAGCAATTTCAATGGGGATAAAAATCTTCAACAACAATGTCAAAATGTTTCTTAGAAATAGTTTATGAATAATTTAAGCAACATTGTATACATATGTACTTAAAATATTGTGAAAATAATAATTTAAATGTTATAAGAAATATTTTGATAATAATTTTCAGGCCAAACGTTTTGATATTAATAAATATTTTTCAGAAACATTTGATGAATAATTTTTGCAATATTGTGTTAATGTATCTTGGAAATGTTTTAAAAATAATAATACAAATATTATAAGAAACATTATGGTAATAATTTTCAGGCCAAACGTTTTGATATTAATAAACATTTTCATTAATATTTCACAGATATTGGGTTAAATATTTTGTAGACATAGCACAAATGTTTTGTGTTTGCTGGGCGTCCTGGAAAATCTGAAACAATGCAGGCGTAACTATCTTCAAATTTAATATAAACTGTTCTTTAATTCCAATGTAAATTACATGTGATTAAGCATCTAACCGGCATTATAATGCATCATACCGAATCTTATATGGTTGCGTCTTAGCATATATTATCCTTAGTGCATCTTTCTTGTACATAGATACCATATGTATCTATCTGTGGTAGCTTTATATTTTATATTGAGAGGGCTTAAGTTTTTGGCTAGTTTGTGGGAAATACGTACACTCTAAAATTAACATTTCACTTCGGTTGGCACTGAATAATGCAATATTGATATTGAAAGATTTATTTACGTTTGACACATATGACAGTGTGTTCGATTTTGCACTTCAAATAATAATGTGTTTTCTCATCAACCGCAAGGTATGAATTTCATTGAATGACATATGATTTATTTCCCTTTAAGATGTTCTCGCAAATTACTTGCCATAAAACCTATATTTTCCACAATGCAAAGAGTACTTTCATCTTAATGCTTGTTTCACACTAACCAGACAAGCTAGGACTTTTTGCCAAGACGTAGCTAGGACATCTAGGACACCCCGACTTTTTTGAAGCCGACAAAGTCCTAGCTGAAAAATGTTGAACATTATGCAAATGAGGATGTCTTGACGGTGTCGGGGACACGTCCAGGACACGTCGCGGACAGTGTGAAGGATGAACAAGACATACTTGAACGGCGCTTAGGACATCCTGAGTAAGTCCTGTCAGGTGGCGTTTTGTCTGCGATGTGTCGGGGACATGTCACGGACTATGTTAGGACAATGCGGAAATGTCCTAGCCATTATGTAAATTAGTGTTTTTGTCCCCGAGGTAGCTAGGACATGTAAAATGCGTCCTGGATGTGTCGGGGACAAGTCGGGGACATGTCTTGAGCGTCTTGTATCTGTCCCATAAAAGATTCAATCACCGTAACATAGTATAGTATAGTATGTTTATTGATTGCATTGACATGCAAAATAATACAGTATACATTATTAAATAAACCGTGTATTTACCTGGCCAAATGATCTAGTCAGATTCATATATTTGTAGCTACTTACAACGTAATACCTATCATTATTATTGTTATTATTATTATTATTATCATTATTATTAATATTATTATTATTATCATTATTACTACCTGCAACCAGTGCACAGCATGGGCTTTAATACACCGCTTCTTAGTTTTATGAGATAAGAACAGCCAACATTAGCAGCCAAAGGAAGATCTCTTTATGATCTTTCTAACATAATGTTGTGATTTATGGATCTACAAATACAATTATAATATACATTAAAAGACTAATTCCTGTGGTTCAATCATAGGATAGGATAGATGAGTGCAGTTGCGCGTATAGACTACTCACTACTCAAATCATATGGCAAAGCTGCCGATGTCTTGGAGTGAGTTGGCGGTTTTCCCTCGGTACAAAGGGTGATAATAAGCCAAATCAAATTCCAAATTCAAATGTCCCAGCTTAATTAGGCAGCCAAAGTTTTCCATTTACCGAAATAGCTTACTGGTTCACCATAGCCTTCAACACATTATATGTGTGCATTTCCATTCCTTCTAGTCTTGATCTAGAATATATATATATATATATATATATATATATATATATATATATATATATATATATATATATATATATATATATATATATATGTATATATATATATATATATATATATATATATATATATATATATATATATATATATATATATATATATATATATATATGTTTTATGTTTTATTGACTGTATTGGGATATACAAAAACATGCAATATGGTATCTGGTTTAGATTAAAAAGTATGAAGAACAGAAAAATTAATTGGAACACTTCTGAAACAAAACTAAAATAGTGGAGTTAATATTTTTGGGGGAAATATGATCATGTATATCGTTGAGATAAAGTTCGGAAAACGAAAATTGATCGTGGAAGCTCAAATTCCCCAAATAGAATGTCACCCCCCAATGTGATATCTTTATCTCGGATTGTAATATTTTATAGCATCATTAGCGAAGCCATCAACTTTCACAAATTTCGAAGTTAGCAATCAACTGGCCTTTCTAAATATATAAAATGTGTTGTCTTAAGGCCCAGTGATAAGTGAGAAATCATCAAATGAAAACATATTTTGCCTAGATTGCACGGAAATCAAAATGTGTGTTCAAGGCGTTTTAATTCAATGATCTCTACGTGATTACTGGGCCTAAAATTACGATTTTAATTCATTTAACAAGAACATATTAGGGACTTTCTAGATAAATAAATTATGTTGTCTTAAGCCCAATAATGTATAAATGCAATTTCATGATGTTTTGTGGCTGAGGTGGTAGCCATGGTATATTGTGGGAATTGATCACGGAAGGGGTTCCCGAGGGGGTGGGAGCACTTGGGTAATTAGGGGGGCGCATACGCTCGTTATAAAAAGTTAAAAAATACCCCCCAAAAGCACTGATTTCTGGCCAGAAAAGCACCCTTATTTCAATAAAAACGTTGACTTTTTCCGCCGAATAAACACCCCTTCTTTATCAAAACACTGACATTGGATGAACGGGAACACGTATTTTAACTTAAGATTGTATAATCCTCTGCCTGAGTGTTTAGCGGCAGCCCAGTCACTTCGGGACTCACTCGGACTCACTCGTAATGGGAGTGCACCTCGTTCTGGCCTCGTTGTGGTGCGGGAATTCCCAACCGACGTCACGGGGAATCCCCAATTCACGTGACTAGGCCAAGGCAAATATCGTGTCCTAGCAGTGTCCTAACTGAATCGGGTCGTGTCCTGGGTGAAAGACAACAACCTTTAACCGCAAGACACAGTTAGGAACTTGCGGACTGTCCTAGGACTTGTCCTGGACACTGCTAGGACTTGTCCCGGACAAAGATTTTGTCTTGTGTGTCCTGGATGTCCTGGCAAAAAAGTTTTACATGTAAAACTTTTTGCCACGACACGCCATTTGTCCTAGCTGCACCTAGGAACTCCCCGATCTTGCTAGGACATCAACTAGGACGCTGTCACGATCAGGAATTGAACGAATGATTTGAACGAAATTCCTGATCGTGAACGGTCCTAGCAGTGTCCTGATACCTTGTCTGGTTAGTGTGAAACAAGCATTAGGCAGGCCTTACCCTAGGAATGTCGTCTCCCCAACGACTCCTTCTTCTAGCAATGTCAGCATTAGCTTCCTTCATCATGTAGTCACGTGATGGCAGAGGGAGTTTGCCGGATAAGACCCTGGCAGCCACCCTGGACTGTAGCTCGGAAGTGGGAGGGAATGGTCCAATAATGTCTAAATTTCCAACAAAGGCTAATGTGCAATGCTGTAGATTTGGCGGAAATACTCCTAGGAATAACTTAACACATGATTTGGACATCACTGAAATGAAAGAAATTCCAGTTCACCATATGACTCAATACTAGTTTGCTATACTCAAATTACCCTGTAGGGTAAAAGAGGAACTAATGCACTTATTTGACCTCCCGAACTATTCGTTTTGACCCAGTATCCTACTAGATTTAAGACGATTAAAAAGGAATCTGTTAGTCCTTAGGGCTATTACATTCATAGAATGCAGGCCCTTGACCATTTTGAGACAGTCTACAGTGATTTCACCATTATATCGAAAACACAGCTAAGACAATGCCCCCTAAAACTTTCCAAACATTGTGCATATGTGGGCTTAATTGCACCCGTATTGTACTGCTCTGCAAAGTAATAATAAAAACATTCATCTGGTTCCATCTTTGCCTATTTTAATCTACTCTCCTTTGCAACTACATCTCCACGATTCGAAATGCGTGCATTTTTTGCATATATTCTTAATAAAATAGTATGATATAACCACTTGTAATGTCTTCTTTTGGCTGCTGGTGGTATAAATGGGCAAAACTTTATTGTGTAAAATCCATTTTAATTTCTTACCTGGAAAAGGTATGGCCTCTGGTTCATCCAGGAAACTGCAGGTTGACAGGAATCCAGTCGTGAAAAGTATAGCATCTATTTCCACAGACTTGCCATTTTTGAACTTAACACAATTTTTGCCAAAACATTCTATATCTGGCATTATCTGTAAATATCAAAAGCAAAAGTGCAATTAATACGAAGCGGTAAGGTAATGTATTGCCTTCAATTGTTATAAACGAATACAATCAGAATAGAGTAACAAGTAAGTTACATAATAGAAAAAGGGGCAAAAGAAGAGCAATCAGAATCTCTCCGGTGTAGGTTTGTTGAAGTCCTTACCGCTACTGACGTCGTGTTGTCAGTCAGCTGATCTGCGTCCTTCTCACAACAATGATATTGTTCGTGCGTAGCCCGGTACACAAGTTAGTTACTATGGTATAGAATGCACGTGGTAGAGCCGGGTGTGGCTCCACCTGAATTGGTGTCAATGCACTAATCTCACCGGTATCATACATAATTGTAATCATCAGAGGACGGGGGGTGAGGAATAAATCAGCAATTTAGAGGTCTAAAATGAGTTGATATGGAAATTTTGTGGAGGTCACGGTCGTGGCCACCAAGTGTTATTGAAAATTTGGAAGTCAAAATAAGATTTGTTGGAAGGGATCAACACGGGTTTAGTCGTGTGTGTATTAAAGATGTGGAAGGGGTCTGTACATCTTAATGACCTCACGCAGATCAGGGAGATGATAAGCATACACCGCGGTCACGGTAAGCTGAGCGTTGCAGGGTATTTTCCTGAACAATAAGTAAGTTACAACAAGTAAGTTACATGCTACTATGCAAAATGCAAAACAGTACCATGTACTATGAAAAAACATATATCAAGTATAACTGCATTGAGGAAATGGTACATTCTTAACAGTGGAAAAACAAAGTATATCTTATACACCACTTTTTATTAATCCTTTTAACCAAACAAAATAATCAATATCATAACAAATATAAAAGGGCTATGGCATCTGATGATAAAATATTTAAACTACGTACCGCAACCTTTCCTGATATAATCCTGTGCTCGAGGCCATCAGTTATAGTATGGCTCCCCTCCATGAATTTGCGTTGTGGTTCTAGTGATAGATCTCTTAACGGGAATCGTGAACGAAGGAACATTACGACACTGTTCGACACATATCTGCAATTCATACAAATCAGAAAATAAATCAAATCATTATGTGTTTATGTGTTTGACAACTGTTAATTGTCATTCTGTAATTCATCAAATGAAAAAGAAAATATAAATAAGAAGAATAAATAATAAATTAAGTGCTGTTATTCCCCGGTTCCCAAGACACATGGATGCAATCAATGATTTCAAAAAGTTGTTTTAGCCATCGGACTTTAAGGACTATTAGATACATTGTCTTGTTTTGTTTTTGCAAAGTTCAGAAGAGTTATTTCCTGTTACATCTATCGTTCATACCTGCGCGCCTTGAAAACCCAACCTTTCCTCATGTTTCACAATGATCATTACGATTGATATATGTAAGTTTCTTTTGATTGATATATGTAACTGTCTATCTCGTTCTTAAAAAGAAAAGGAATTGAACATTTTGTTCTTGATTCATATAAAACACAACACTAAAATGATTTTGAAGGCTTGTCCAAGAAGTTTTACACAATATAATCCAAAGAATTTAATAAATGTCTATGATTTTGGATTTCAAACCATTTTAAAGGACATTTCATGGTAGACTTTATTTATTTTGTTTGTGTAATGCCATGGATGTCGATGATTCAACCCTTTCACTGAATTTGCTTAAATGTGTTTTGAACTTACTATCAGATGTGAGCTCACCTTAATGACCTTGATTCAAAGATGAATTTCAGAAGTGCATCTTGTGCTATTGGGATACCGTCTATCAGTCTTGGCAAAACCCAAAACCCTTTCCTCGTGCTGAGGTACACCTGCGAATATGTATCCATGGTGTGTTTATAAATAAGTACATACAAAGGCACATAATTGTATGTGCTTATGTACCTAATATGTATGTACTTGATTTCATATATATATATATATATATATATATATATATATATATATATATATATATATATATATATATATATATATATATAAATATATATATAAATATATATATATATATATATATATATATATATATATATATATATATATATATGTATATATACATATATATATATATATATATATATATATATATATATATATATATATATATATATATATATATATATATATATACATACATACATACATACATACATACATACATACATACATACATACACGTACATATACAAATTCATACGATATATATGTTTCATTGTCTCTTTGTGGATGTAGCGTGGGAGAATATACATCAATCAAGATACACAGCAGACCAACCCTGTCTGCTGATAGGGCAAATGAAATATCTGTTTTGGTGGATAGTGATTCCCACTTTTAAGGTGCTTCAGTAGGGGCTTAAAGAGTGTTAACCGACTTCCCTAGAATACAGCCTGTATCAGGCTGTATGTCCATCATATCAGAGGGTCTATATAATTCATAGGTGCAGAGCACGAAGACACCCAACCTGCATGAAAACCATAACATTAAACTGCTGGATAGTGCAAAACAAACGAAAATATTGATCAAAATAAAGGGAAAATTACAACATCCAAACGTTTAGATTTGACGCCCAAATTATGCAACAGTAAGGTTTTTGAAATCCAATGTGGGTTTGTTTGTAATCATACCCACAGGCATACCGCAAAATAAACTCATATCATTCTGCCAACTCTATACAGTTCATGCCTGAAGTGACCAAGTGTAGTATAATCACTGATTCGGTCGCCATTTGCATTACCTGCACTGTCGTACGACACGCTACATCACTCCATACTCGAGTAAACGAATGCTTCACTATTCACTATTGTGGTATGCCTGTGCACAGTGATGTAACATACATCATTCGTCAATAAAACTGGAATTTCGAGTTGTTGTTTATCTTAAATTTCCAAAACAGCACACGTGTGTATTAGGTTGGTGCTGCCATCTAGTGTTTCCACTGTCAGTCACTTGCGTTCGTTTTATGCAACAGTAAACCAAATGTTGTTTGACTATTAGACTCCAGGTTGTTTGACATTGCGAGTGACCTACTAGTATTTGCTTAGGATGCGCACACAACGGATCATTTCTCCTGAATCTCTCTTCTCGTATTTGATTTTTAACCACTCCAAATTATTTGATGCAGTAGATTTCAATGTTTAAAAAATTAGAATGATGTTATATATGACCCAAAATAAACTTAGGTTCGGCCGTACAATAATAGGGCTTGGAAAAGAAATATTATTTCATTTATCTACGGTTCTTATACAGTTGTAATTAATTTCGACCAACAGTTCTCTTTTGAATATTTTCACAATTGTCCTGATCACAAGGTTATAAGCAGGTCAGTGTTCAGGCTCACTGGCATGAATGTGTTGAAAAAACGCGCCCTGGCTTACAAGTGGAATGTCTGCGGTCGAGACGGCTGGACTTCGTCTGCGGCCAATTGAAAAGAGATCGTGACCCCCCGTGTACTGAAGCACCTTAATATGGAAATTCCAATACAAAATTGTATACAAAAAGATTCCAAATATGTTTTAATGCCTTTGAAAAATCTCCATTGCAAGATTTAAGCCACTGCTGCCCTTTCTTCGTAGGCTTACCTTTTTTGCCTCTCTTGCTATATCATCGGCAATGTCGCCACCACTGGTTCCCCCACCTTCACAAAGACGAAAAGACATAAAAAATCAAATATGATCAAACCTATGACCAGCTCTAGTATGATATATATACATATATATATATATATATATATATATATATATATATATATATATATATATATATATATATATATATATATATATATATATATATATATATATACAGTCACAGTTGCGAATAAAGACCGCCCTTGGGAAGAAAAAAGCAGTCTTTGTTAACAGGTGGGCTTTGTTTGGAGGGTTGAGTACTGATTCTATGTTCATAAGGGTGCATAGACTGCATACCATTTTTTCACTGTTTTATTTGTTTAAAAATAAAACACAAATTGATGGCAAAGCTTCTTGGTTTCTGTGCCTTCCCAATGCCTAAGGGCAGGAAAACATTTGTTGGTCATTTCTCGAAAGAACAATTCTGTTTCATCCATATTGAAAATGTCTTCAGGTCTGTAACCCTAACAGTGGTTGTATCAATATCACCTCTCTCAACAGTCATTGTTCTAAATACTATGTTTTTTTCTTTTAAGTAATGAATCAAGCCATCCATTAGATGCTTTAAAAGTGTCATTGTTCAGATCTTTTGCGAATTTCAAAGCCAGTCGCTGGATCAAGGGCCCACCGACATGCAGCGTTTGGTAGCAGCTTGAAACCAGTGTAGACACTATTCATTTATCTCATCATTTTCTGAAGTTCTGCACAGACTTTTGCTGGCCCCAGAAATGTTGTTTTCATACTCCTCAAGCACCTCTGCTTATTTCCTCAAAATGTTCTGAACCTGGGTTTTACCATCTCCAAAGTCCCCGACTATCTTACAAGCACTTCTGTTCTTATTGTTGAGCTCTATTACTTTTACTTTCTAATAAAAGCTAACACACTTTCTTTTAGATGGCATCTATACCTAGGTTATCAGTTGTACTACACAAAATCCCAAAGCAAACTAAAGACATATGCCCTCATTTTTCATTAAGACAAAGGATGACAAAATTGCAATAGAACGTTAGCTGGTTTGGGTTAAATTGAACTTACACTGATCCCCACCCGGGCTTTGGTTAAATTACAATTGTATTCCACCCCTGCATGTGTGTGTTATGTATCCATTTAATCCCCTTACAGAAAAGGTAATGTTTATGAGTTACTAAAAATCAGATTGAAATTTCTGATAAAGTAATTAGACTTGAGAATGTCTATTTCCAGGAGTGGTCTTTATTCTCAGGGGGAATGTGGTCCTTGGGAAGAAAAAGGGCGGTCTATGGTCTTTGTTGACAAGGGGTCTCTATTCGGGGGGTAAATATAGAGTGATTTCTCTTGGGAGGATTTTGAGCGGTCTTTGTTAGCAGGGGGTCCTTGTTCAGAGGTGGTCTCTCGGTCAGGTTTGACTGTACATATATATTTATATACATGCCAAAACAAAATACAATTTCTAGCGGCGGTGTGGAGAGGAATTTCTCCCACTCAGAGGTCTACACTATGTGTAGATAACCCATTATTTTAGCACACATTTCTCGCCGTCAAGTATAATGTGTAGGATATGCTAAAACCTGCACAAGTTGATATCAATGATGAACAACGAACATGTTTCAAAAGGTGCTTTGCAAGGCACTTAATTCGGACCTGGTAAACACACACAATTTTCTGCTGCTCCAACAGTAGACCCAACGGTGGTACACGTGCACTTAAAACGCGTCACATATAGCGCCAGTTTATGGGAAAAACAAACGGTGCACGTGACAACACACGCAAATTATTGCAGTTATCTTGAGATTCTGAGACAGTAATGTAGTATGCGCATTACATGACCTATCACATGGTAAAATCCCTGAATTATGACTGGACAATCCGAAAGTTTCAATACTGTAGGGATTGTCTCACCAACTTACCATAAACAAGGACAGTTTTGTTTTTGAAGATTTACGGTTCGAAGTAGGTGCCGCTATGCATGGTTGGTCCCTTGAACTCAGCTAGGCTGGGAATGTCTGGATACGTGGGAACGTTAAACAGTCCATTGCACACGATGACACAGTCAAAGTCCTCTGATCGCTCGATAGACTGACCTAAGATACACACAAAGCGCAATGTACCTAGTCGTGAAGTTTTCACATTTTTTCTAGTAGGAATATGTATTCGTAAAGTTAACTTGTGATTAAAAAATTAAAAAAAAGGAAATTCCAACAGGAAGTTCTGAAATCTGTTATTGTTCACCATTTGATTATTACTACTAGTACTAGCATTATTATTTTTATTATTGTAAGTGACGTACGTTATGTAATGTTAGTCAGGCAAGCCATGGTTGATTACCTAATCTTTGGCTAGTAATCCTCCATTTTCCTGTTTCGAGGTGATCAGTGCTCTTCTCCAGTTGTATAACTTTGGTTGAAAACCGTATCCACTTCTTCAGATCAAATTGATCAGCATATGAATTCAAATAAGACCAGGCCTCTCGCGCTTGCGGATACAAATTGGCCTCCTAAAATTAAAATAGCTACCATATGGAATTAAAAACACTGTTATGAAAGTTACTTTTTCTTAAATTCTTAATAAGGCGAGATGAAATTTATCATGGATATATGAGTGCTGGAAAGGGTTAAAATATATACATAAACAACTAATAAGTAAAGCATGCCAATATTATATCCTAGCTGCAACCCGTGCACAGCACGGGCTTATACACCGCATCTTAGTTTTATGAGAGAACAGCCAACATTAGCAGCCAAGGAAAGATCTTTTTATGATCTTCCTAACATTATATCGTGATTTCTGTATCCACAATTACAATTTTGATATATTTTATAAGACTATATGGCCGCCTTTCTAAATGTATAAACTGTGTTGTCTTAGGCCCAGAAATAAGTGAGAAATCATCAAATAAAAACGGATATATTTTGCCGAGATTGGCGGGAAATCAAAACGTCTGTTCAATGCGTTTTCATTCAATGATTTCGCCGTGATTACTGGGCTTAAAGTTACGATTTTGATTTATTCAAAAATAACATATTAGGGACTTTCTAGATATATATATTGTGTTGTCTTGAGCCCAATAATTTATAAATGCAATTTATAGGATGTTTTGTGGCTGAGGCGGTAGCTATCGTATATTGTAAGAGGGAGGTAGTTGATTGTGGCAACACCTGAGTGCCCGGGCCAGTCAGCAGCCAAAACCTTGACGTATGGGTTCGGTTCTGGCTGCTGACTGGGCCGGGCACTGGTATCGCCACAATCCCATACCTCCCATGATCAATTCCCATTATTTCACAAGGCTTACAAACGTTTTTTAATGCAGATCTAAACTAAGCTGTTGTTGTAACATTCTGGATGGTGCCTCCGTTTCGGAGGAGATACGGTCACAAAATTTGCAACACGCTATTAATATATAGATTTCATAAGAGATAGTTCATCTTAAGTCCATTCCTAAACACAGCTGTGTAAAACTGGTAACTTATAGCAGTATGCTCGCAAAGTGTTTGTTTCTGCAGTGGAGATCAGATTACAAAATACAGTCATGCTGTTTATGAGTACACAAATAAGGCACTAATATGTCTACCCAGGCTGAGGTTGTTATTGTTTTCAACAATAACAAAGGACCATTATTTTACAAAGATTGTATGGCCTTTTTTGGGACGATGTGCCTTTAAGCAATCATTCATTCATTCATTCCCAGTCTGAGGGTAACAAACTTTGTTCATCTCAAGAAATTAAAAGGAAACTTAATCGAGACATAGCCTATTTCCATTGCCTTCACAATACGCATCTTTGTTTTCTTTTCATTGGAATCGGTTTGCTTCAGCCTGATAACGTAGGCAGGACAAAATATTTGCCACACTCTCATCTTATAAGATAAGATAGTTTGTCAAATCAAATGAAAACGAAATTTATGTGCCTTATTCTATTGGCAGTTTCGAATTGTGAAATTTGGTGAAATTCAATGTTTTCTTGGGAATATCTGTCAGAAGTATGATCACATTACACCAGTTCTAAAAGATCTTCACTGGCTGCCCATCAGGAAAAGGATTGAGTTCAAGATTCTGCTTTTGACTTTCAAATGCATGCAAGGATGTGCTCCTCTATACTTGAGGGAACTGTTAGTCAAACAAGCCAATACAAGGACTCTAAGATCAGACACCAAGAACTTATTACAGATACCACTCACTAATCTGAAAAGGTTTGGTGACAGTCATTCTGTGCCTATGCACCACGCCTTTGGAATGAGCTCCCTGACTACATCAAGGCTGCTGATAGTGTGCAAAACTTCAAGAAACAGCTGAAAACATTGCTATTTCGAAAGGAGTTTAATTGACTATATGGACCATGACAACTGTCCAATGACTCTAAAGCGCTTTCGAACATTATAGGTGGAAAGGGCGCTATATCAAATATCAATTATTAAATAAATTAATTATTAATTATTAAGTATGTTGTCACAGTAACATCAGCTAGTGATCCAGTCATATTAATAATGCTACCATGCATGCAGGCTGACCCTCCTGACAAGCCTTGCTTCACAATGTGTCAATAGGAAAACAAAATGTCCATCAGTACTCACTGGTAGTTAAGATATTCCTACTAAAATATAACTTTTCAAAAAAAACATATCACTAGACAAAAAAGTGATCTTGGCGATGATAAATCATATCAAGCAATGCCATATTTCTAGCTGTAGTTAGCTAGGATTTGTATTGCTTTCTCTCTACTAATAAGCTGGCCCATTTGGATGGTGCGACAATCAGAACGTCATAGAGCAAACCAATTTACTATTGTTGGAAGTATGTGCATGTGTGACGCTCCCATTGTTGAGAGAGGAGTTTGTTATGCTAAATTATATCACACCTTGTTATGGCCACGTGACTTAATGGAAGGGAACATGTACAGTCGTTCCTATCAAACAGACAAAGTTACTAAGCAATGGGAAACTTGTGCAGGTTCACGCCATCATGCCAAACACTGATACAAGCTTGATCTTTATCATATGTTGCCAGTGTGAGTTCCCACTTTCTTCAAATTGAAATTAATTTAGAACCCATACCGACATTAACCCTATGTGTCACAATCCTACAGTTGAATATTTAATATTTGTTACCTGGGCCTGTGGAAAGTCGCTATAACAAAACGTTGCTTTGTCAGTATTCAGAACACAAGCTGAATAGACACGAGCTGCAATGTCTACCATGTCATCCGTCTTCCCTTTATCGATGTTCCACAATCCTCCTGGAAGAAGAAAATATCTGTAGAGTCCCACTACAAAACAGATATATATATATATATATATATATATTATATATATATATATATATATATATATATATATATATATATATATATATATATATATATATATATATATATATATATATATATGTATATTATACACGTGAGGTTACTCTTATCCCATGTGTCAAAACTACCTGTGTTAGCTACCTGTGTCTCTGTAGGTTCCTTGACAGCGGTCACCATTCAACGTATTAGCACCCGCTGTCAAGGAGCCGACGTATAAGCACCCGTTGTCAAGGAGCAGTTTCATGATTCCCTATATTGTTGAGGAAGTCATGCTTTCAAGATTCCCACGCATTGCGAAGGTATGCCAGGTCCTGAGCATGATGTCATCGTCAACAATGAACTTATCGTATTCTTGAGAACAACCATAAAGAAAATAACATGTACGGGTGTCTCAATTTAGAGACAAAAAGTAAAATCTCAACCCAGTTGAGATGGTAAATTGTTCGGTAAGATAAACAAATAGGACATCCCAGCATGGTCAGCACGGTATACCTGCTGCTCCGATGTTGCACTGTCCAAGTGCGTTTTGTGAATTTCAACTTGTCATGGATTTTGGGTGCCTGGCGGAGAGGTGGGGGAAGGGGGGGGGGGGGGGTTGGTATTGTTCGGTATTATAAATCAAATATGACATCCCTGTGCGGTGGGTAGTATCATGTTACCCACCCCACAGGTATGTCATATTTGTATTATATATATATATATATATATATATATATATATATATATATATATATATATATATATATATATATATATATATATATATACATATATATATATATATATATATATATATATATATATATATATATATATATATATATATATATATATATATATATATATATATATATATATATACATATATATATATATATATATATATATATATATATATATATATATATATATATATATATATATATATATATATTTATGTTATTCTCACTTTAAAATACTGTATTTTGATTGGTTTAGAGAGATGGCCCACATATGTTGTGAAACGCGGAGGTGCTCGGTATGAAAAAAACAAATATGATACCCCAGCATGGTCACCATGGTATAGCTGCTGTTCAGATATTGCCCAAGTGATTACGGTAGGTTTCTTACTACTGAACCTTATCCGGAATGGAAGCAGTTGAACCTCATGAGAAAATGTTCCAGAAATAGATAACATTTTAGGAACCTCAATATATTGCATAACATCAATTTTCTAATTTCGAAAAAGATAAAACGAGTTCAGAGAATGCATTCAAACATAGTAAAACACCACATTTCTGAGGAAATTAGAGCGGAAACACCAATAGTCCAACACCAATATGGCAGAAGAGAATGGCATTGACAAATGAGAGAAGAAAACAATATGTGACCCTAAGGTGAATTGTGGTATTAACCGTTTCAAATTTGTCTTATACATTACTTTTCTTTGACCATGTAGCGTATACAAAGTAGCAATTGCCTGAAAGGTCTCTGGGTGAAAGATACAGTGGCCACCAAATATGTTACCTCCCAGCGGGGGTAAGATGTTAGGGGTATTCAAGAAAAAATGGAAAAAGAGAAATATGCAAGGTGATTTTAAAGGAGCTCCCTACAACACGTATTGACTAAGGACTAATCTGTATGAAAGTCCAAAAACAAGGTAAGGAGGGTATAACAATCTCAATTTTTGCTCAAACTTTATAACCATTCCGTTCAGATACATTTTTGAAAAAAATAGGAGAAGTGCGTTTTCTTTTACTTTAAGATTGCACGGCTCTGGAACATCCCAAATTGAAGAGACAATGTAATACCAAACCATTTCTGTATTTGTTTATCATATTTTATTCTCTTATAATGCTTTGTACATTTTTCATGGAAATAAAAAAGGACGCTAACCTTATGAATACCTTCCATTAGAAATCAAAAGAACATCGCATTTAAAAACGTTGACAGCAGCCGATACCAACTTCAAAAAAAACTTCTATTATGGCGTTTCTTTCTAATGACTTACCTACATCGTCCCTTTGTTCAAAGCACACTGGTTCCATACCCTCCTCGATACAGCTTTTAATGGCCCCCAGGCCAGAAACACCGGCTCCTTTTATCCCAACTCTCTTCTTGCTCGACGCCATTTCTCCAAACTGATCTTACCGCGTAGTACACTGCTGTCCTATTTAAGACATTTAGCCAGGCGAATGCGAAGGAATTCCATTCATGCATGCATACAGTTCTACTCTAACATTCCGGAGTAGAGGAAAATTATCAAAGTCTCAAGTGATATAAAGGGATATACCTATGTTCATAAAGATCATTTGGTATAGATAATGTTGGTGGTGCCGACTGTATTGGTCTTTACTGTCACCCGAACAAGTTTGAAAAAAACTCCATGGGTCATAAACAATATATATATATATATATATATATATATATATATATATATATATATATATATATATATATATATATATATATATATATATATATATATATATATTTATATATATACATATATATATATATATATATATATATATATATATATATATATACATGTATATATATATATATATATATATATATATATATATATATATATATATATATATATATATATATATATATATATATATATATATATATATATATATAAATATATATATATATATATATATATATATATACATATATATATATATATATATATATATATATAGAGAGAGAGAGAGAGAGAGAGAGAGAGAGAGAGAGAGAGAGAGAGAGAGAGAGAGAGAGAGAGAGAATCAAATGTTCGAATTTAGAGATCGTTGAAAAGTTATGGAATCGGAAACAGGAAAATTGCATATTATCTCACTTTCAACAACAATTCCAAAAGAAATGGTTATAGATTTGAACAGAGTAAAAGTAAGAAAAATATGAAACCCTTTGTTTATATTTTGTAATGTTCTACCTGAACTGACATATCCTTGATCAATAAAGAGTACATTGGAATTGTAAATACAATGCAAGTCTGTTTCCCACACTAGGCTAGAGTATCATGATAGAAAGTATGAGGTTCCTGCAGCACACGATTCCGGTAGAAATTTCACTTAAGAAAGTAGGTCAACAATCGTAAGCAACAGCAAGTGACCCAGTATTTATTTCTTTACATATGGGGCAAACACATGGTCCATCAACTTTAAACAAATAGAGCAATATTCATTTAGAAAAAAAAATCTTGGAGGAGGCGCATTCCTGTGGGCCATGTTCAACATAAGCGTTCGCCACATAACATTCGACTCGAATTTCCACCGGTGTAATTGTTGCCATCTTTTGTGGTGCATAGATCGGTCTGCACACATGTCTCCTTTGCACTCAGAAATTACACAGACATCAATTGAGCATTGGATGGGGATTTTCATCAGCTGAATTTTGAATGTTGTGAATTGTACGACTGTGCATACGTGACACGTAAAAAAACTTAAACGAACGTTTATTTTTTGCACTATTTTAAGAAAAATGCTAGAAAAATAAGTGAACAAAGGTTTATTTTGAGCAAAAATATATGAAAGTGCTAAAAAAAAATTGAGGAACGTTTATTTTTACCAAACCATTCGTAAAATTGCTGAAAATAAACCTTCAAGAACGTTTATTTGTAGCAATATTTCAGAAAAAATGCTGAAAATCAACCTTTACGAACGTTTATTTGTAGCAAAATCTCATGAGATAGCTAAAAAATAAGCCTTTACGAACGTTTATTTGTAGCATTTTATTGAGAAAAATGTTAGAAAAATAAATAAACGAACATTTATTTTGAACAAAATCTGTCAAAAAATTTTGTAAATAAATGCAGACGAGCATTTAAATACAGTGTCACATTTGCCCCGTCATGGTGTATACGTGACATCTAAACAAATCTAAACGAACACTTATTTTCAGCACTATATTTAGAAAAATGTTAGAAAAATAAATAAACGAACATTTATTTTGAGCAAAATCGAGGTGGAGATGCTGTGTATTAAAATTGAAAATGTCATAGCATCAATCATTTATGGGGGCGTATCCAAGAAGGGTGGGCCTAATTTCACGTATTGGGGAATTGAGACACAACGCCTTTGTCATTCTGGCGGGTGAATGGTAGGACTGTCATTGACATCCATTTTTTTTCGATTCGATCATTGACATTTTATTTTTCGATTCCGATTATTTCGATTCGATTGTGAAGAACTGCAGTAATAGAATATTTTCACATGTTCCACACTATTTTTGTGGCTAGGATCCTAAGATTCCCACAATGCAAAGACAATGAAGGTTTTCTCAACACTTTCTGATTAGATACTTGAGTTTCTCTTCAAAATTCTTGGCTAAAAATTGCGTAAAAGGCTGAAAAAATGTGTTTCGATTAATTCGAAATGTAAGTTCAAGAAAGGCTGTCTTACCTGTCGTAACGTCGTCAAATTTAGCAAAAGAGCAGGGCTTGCCCTACCCGACCTACAGCAGGAGATGGACGGATAGGCAATAGTCTAGGGCAGAGCGACCTACCCGAAATGTGTAGGTTAGCGTACTGTCTAGTAGACCGAGATGTGCCGAGTCCCAGTTCCTTTTAATTGACGGGGAGTGTCCGCTTGATGGACACGCCTCTCTAATGATTGACATTTTGACAGTTTATATTTTCAGTATTTCCACCTATACAATGCTAAAAATAAACGTTCATGAAGGTTTATTTTGAGCACTTTTCTGAAATATTGCTACAAATAAACGTCCGTGAAGGTTAATTTTCAGTAACTTTATCAATGTGTTGCTAAAAATAAACGTTTATTTATATTTAATTAGATGTCACGTATGCACCATGATGGTTCAAATGTGACACTGTATTTAAATGCTCGTCTGGATTTATTTACAACATTTTTGACAGTTTTTGCTAAAAATTAATGTTTGTTTATTTATTTTTCTAACATTTTTCTAAATCTAGTGCTGAAAATAAATGTTCGTTTAAGATTTATTTAGGTGTCACGTATGCACCATATATTTGCGAATTGGTCGCAACATGGAGTGCCAGCTATACACTAAGAGGCAGTACTAATCATTGCGAATTTTAATTTTGCGTCCATGTCGAACGCAAAAATTAAACTAACACAATATTTTCTGAATTTACAGTATAAAGTTGTAACACCGTGCATACGCTCCTAATGTGAAAGGTTTAAGAATAAATGCACAACATATAAAGAGGAGTTCTTACTTGGGGCTTTGCATATATTCCTGGGAACAGTTCAATTATATATGCCTTCGTCAGAAAATTATCACATAAGTAGTCTGACTTATTCGTTTGCCACAGACGTGAATGGTTTGGGTTGCCATTCAGTTTAGAGATCTAGACGTTTGTAGTCTTTTGCATTTATTTCCATACATTCTAACAAGCGCGGTGCCAACTCTCAGACATGTAGGTACCACTTTATTTTTTTTAAGTACTCAGCTTGCTTTTTTTTTTATTTCAGTCGTCAACTGTAGCAAAGTACCAGTTGTGGAAAACGCCACGTATAATGCTTCAAACGTGGATTTTGGAGCGAACGTGACGTATGTATGCAAAGAAGGATACCTATTCCCTGACAAAACCTGGGTGACGTCAATACAGTGTCAAGCTGATAGAACATGGACTGCTAGAATACCACATTGCCAACGTTAGATTTGCATTTTATCGTTTTGTTCATTGTTTTATTTCATTCGTTCCGTATTTAGTAATCATTAGCATATTGTACGTACCATAAGAATTTATTCTACCAACGTTAGATGTACATTTTATCTTTTTGATTATTTTTTTTATTTCATTCGTTCCATATTAAGTAATCATTAGCATATTGTACGCCCGATAAGAATTGAATTTCCGAAAGGTTGCCAGATTGCTAATTCACACATACCAATTGTTTTGACAATTCCTTTAGCAATAATGAAATCCAAAAGTTATGTCTAAAGATATATGATGATATGTTTAAGTTGAAATTCAAACTTGATACGGCAGGTAAAGTGACTATAAACATAATTTTAAATTCAAAACTTAGTTTAAAAGTAATGTGTATCACACCAGTTGCAAGTTTCATTATGTATCCTATTTGTCTGAAATTAACTGTCTAGTAAATCATATAATATATGTTATTCATGTTTTTGTCATAAATGAATGGTGTTACTTGAAAGTGAATGCTTTACATGTAAATTTCGTTGGTATCAAGATTATGCATACCCTGTTCTACTTTAATTTCCTTTTTTTAACAAATACTTTCAGCGATCCGGTGTAACCGGCTTGAAAACATTGTTGCCAACTCGACACTGACCGGCAGCGGAAACACGTTTGGTTCACAGCGGGTGTACAGCTGTAACAATGGTACCTGGTTTGCGGATACTGAAACATTTCATAGAGTGGTGACGTGTGGTAGCAGAGGAAGAGCTATCACAGGCCGGTGGAATAACATTCCTACCGCTTGTACAGGTATGCACTTGATATACTGTATACATTCCTACCGCTTGTACAGGTATGCACTATGCACTATATACTGTAAAACTGGTATTTTTATCGGCATTTAATTTACGCTATTTTCGCGCTCTCCATGATAGCGCCAAAATAACATCCTTACAATTAAGATCTATGTGGTAATAAGTATATAGTTTGAGTGCTTGAATTGGCTCAAATTTAAAATAGAATGAATAACCTCCCGAAGGGCTCTAAAGCGAAGTTTTAGCACTCCAAATTAATGCCGTATACAGTAACATTTAATGGCACCAAAGATACTTACTGCATGCTTAACATCATCATCATCATCACAATCGTAATCAAGACCATCAGCAGAAGCATCATTATCCCCACCCTCACTCCAATCAAAATTCGTCATCATCATCATCATCATCATCATCATCATCATCATGTTCATCATTGGCACCCTGACTCAATATCGATATCATAACCATGAAGAAATTGAATACCAGTTTGTACCACATCGAGCACTTACATGAATAAATCAGTGGATAAAAGAGGAACAGAATTGAACTTTCAAGATAGCAATAGAAGGCGCCTAGAGACCGTGTGGTGTGTGGCAATGGCGTTGATTGTAGATTTAGAATGATTAATTTACCAAGTTAACAATTTGTATAGTAAACGAAGGAAGAAATTGGGTTTCACGTCGCTTTCAACAGCTTAGGTCTTATCACAACGAGATAGAAACCCAGAACCGGGAAGAAATTCCCTTCTCTTCACTAATAGTTTCAAGGGGTCTTTCAGTTGCAGAAGGACCATAGGCAGCCACACATTTATATAGCAACCAGGCCAACCCGCTTGGGGATCCACCTGAGACTCGAACCTGCGAACTCACGCTTATGAGCTGGGCATCCTAACCACCAGGGTTTCCTCAAATGATCATTTACCCAGTTTACAATTGGTATACTGTAGAATAGGAAATGCTTTCGAGCACGTAATTAATCCGGATTTGCCGAATTAGAAAATCTCGGTATAATTAGATTTGGATTATAAGCTGCCCCATCTGTGTAAATGTGTAATCATGACTTCGGTATGATTAAATTCGGAAAGGGCATTTTTGGTCAAAATCGGTATATTTGCAACCCGGATTAGTTTCCTATTCTCTTAGAAGACCAAACACATGGAATGGAAACCAGCCGGTCAACCTGAACATGCTAGCCTCAACCAGTGTCAACTAATATTCGCTAATAGGTGCTCTGGGCACCCCCAGCAGGTGGTGGAGATAAGGGTTCTCTGTAATGTAATCGATGCAAGAGCCCTGATTGGTCCTTGTTCCCACGTGACCTTGCCCTGCTGCCTTATCTGGTAGTCCTGGCATGAGGCCAGCATGTAACTATAGGGCATATAGTAATTGGTCTCTCGTTACATATCCATTCTTTTCTTAATCCAAGCTATTCTACAGTAGTAAACTGCGTTGTTTTTCAGCCCTGCAGTGTCCCACACTACCCACGTGGCGGCAGTATACTGTGAACACCACCGAGACAGACTACGCCACCACCGTGCTGCTCACGTGCTGGGAGTGGCACATCTTCCTGGATGGTACGAGTACAGAGAAGGTGGTGACGTGCGGGAACAGAGCTCAGTGGGTCCCACATCCAAGGGGCTGCATAGGTGAGTCCCGGTGGGGGCACTCAGGAAAAGAGGGGGCCGCACCTTCGTTACGTATTTCGCGGAAGAAGGGGTCTTTTTTTAAGACCTCCGCATGTCCGCGATTTTGTAAAAGAAGGGTCCTTTTTTGAACCAAGGTACGAAGTATGGGGGTCAAGATCCCCTTACAATCCACGAAATATACGCGGCTCTGACGCCGAGTGACTCCCGAAGTGACTAGGCTTCCGAGTCTGCTGCCGCTACTTGCTGCCGCTAAACACGCAGAGGATTATAAAATCTTAAGTTAGAATACGTGTTCCCGTTCATCCAATGTCAGTGTTTTGATAAAAGAAGGGGTGTTTATTTAGTGGAAAAAATCAGCGTTTTATTAAAATAAGGGTGCTTTTTTGGCCAGAAATCAGTGCTTTAGGGGAATTTTTTAATTTTGATAACGAACGTATCCTAAATACCCAAGTGACCCCCCCGGGAGGTGAGTACAAATCGACAAGCTAATAAAATGGGTAGTTGCTTGAAATTAAATAGTTATTTGACTGCCAAACTTGTTTTTGATTGTGTTGATATTTTTAATCCAGAAATGAATATTTTTTTGAAAATAGCTTAAAGAAATTCTTTTGGAAAGTTCCTTCAGATAGTATTTAATCTTATTTACATGAGATCTGTCTGTTTTACAGTTTGTGAAACACTTAAAGAATGTAGTTTCTTTTGAGTACACCTTAGATGGAAATGTGTTTAAGCTGTTGAGTGTTGTAAAAAGTTACCTATTTGAACAGATATTGCTTTAGCATTCAGATATTCCATAGTTGTAAGCTTCAGAACTAAATGGGATGACTCCATTACAGGAAATGCGCACACTGCCTACCGTCCTGGAGACTACACTTGTGGAGTCCCCAGTACTGTGACAGGGTATGCATCCTGTCATTCGCTCTCCCCAGAGAACGCTACCCACCTGGCAGGTACTGGCATGCAGGTCCTTATCTATATGGGTCAAATGCGGCCAGCTAGTAGCAGTGTAGGAGGGAGTGTTGACGCAAGATTAGACAGCCATACAGATTTCCACTTGCAGCAGAAAATCGAGTATAAAAGTGGTTTTAATGGAAATGACTACACAAAAGTGGTATATTTAGGTCAGGAAGTATATGATACTCCGGCGTGCAGCTTAATATAGGAGCTTTAGCGTGCTCTTGAGGGTTGAAAGTTGTAACTAGTGACTTTAAAAAGTTCTATGTGACCATTTCCTGTCATGTCGTGCATCTGTGCTTGGCAAATCCTAATTAGCTTGTATCACCTTTGCTTATACGTAGCTTTCTTTGTTTCAGAACGCCCCAAGACCCTGGCAGACCTGTACCCACCGCCTGTAGAGGCAAAGGCGGGGCCAAATATTGGCGCTGTGGCGCTAGCAATGGTGGTCATTGTTTTTTCCTGTGTGGTCATTTTTGATCTGGCCAGCAGGCTACCTGGTATAACACAGGTACTCCTCAACAAGAAACCACCACCACCTTTGCAAAGGGTCAAGTATGCAGATGCGGTCCAGTCCTCATATGCCTAACTTTAGTACTGTTATGCCTAACTTAAATCCATATATGCCTAACCAAGGCGTACTTATGCCTAACTTTTGTCCTCCTATGCCTAACATATATTAAATATTTGAGTGTATATTGAACATGTTCATGGCCAATAATAATTCATTGTAGGCAGGTAGCATTGTGTATTAATAAGAAACGGTTAGGAATTATTGGTCTGTATGTATATATATATATATATATATATATATATATATATATATATATATATATATATATATATATATATATATATATATATATATATATATATATATATATATATATATATATATATATATATATATATATATATATATATATATATATATATATATAAATATATATATATAAATATATATATATATATATATATATTTATATATATATATATATATATATATATATATATATATATATATATATATATATATATATATATATATATATATATATATATATATATATATATATATATGTATATAATTATATTAGATATATGTCAATGATGTATATGATACTTGTTTTGATCGACTGGACAACAATATGTATATAAGCGAAGTATTCAAAGCAGACCGAAGTATTAACTGTTAATTGTGGTTTGGTTATTTATTGAGGTTTAAGAGGTTATAGTATGTGCTGTGTATTGATATGATAAGACTACTGTATATATTTCGTGGCTTGTGAAATGCTAAGGATTTCTCAATCACCTAATCTGAAAAATATCAAAGAAGTTAGTATTTCTCGATAATGTTATCGAGCCACCAGGAGTAAGTGTTGCTGGATAACATGATCTCAAACAGTTTAAGCTTCTAGATTGTAAATATAAATGTATCGAGAAAACCTATGCATTTGGTTCATGTGTTTGTTTATGCATATCTATTGTTTAGCATCTTGTGCTGTGATATTGCCATTAAAGTAACTTACTGTTTGGATTTGTAAACTGGAATATATATATATATATATATATATATATATATATATATATATATATATATATATATATATATATATATGTATATATATATATATATATATATATATATATATATATATATATATATATATATATATATATATATATATATATATATATATATATATATATATAAATAAATATATATATATATATATATATATATATATATATATATATATATATATATATATATATATATATATATGTGTGTAAATATATGTATATATATATTGATGCGAAAACATTTCACTTGTTTCTTCAAATTTTCTGATTTCATACATTGTTGCATATTATGTTAACTTATGCATTTAACTAATATCTTTGTTTACGCCAGATTTAAGGCATACTTCATTTTTCACTTGTCAGTGTGCTAACGCATTTGTAAAGAGTGTTGTTATCTTGGCATATATCATGATATGTAGAGTGTTTTCCCAAAAAGCATCATCTGCTTTTCAAATCCAGTTATTGTCCCTTCATCATATTGTTTTGGTGCAACAATAGAAAGTTGTATAGAGCCGTGTAGTCGTAGGTGTCACAATACATGTAAATATTTGAAAATAAACAAATAATACTAGTAGATGCTGCCAGGTAATACAGGGAAAACAAGTGCTTGTGTAGTGCAGTATAAAATATATTTGTTACCATGATTTTAGGTTAGTTATGTCAAGAATGCATTGTTCGAGACCACGTAAATGGCAAGCGCATACTGTATCTAGTTCAGCCTCTCTGCAGTGGAATGTAAAAGACAGAGTTATCTTGTCATTCAAGTATGTTGAAATGCGATGATTTTGACGTCATGTGTAAATCTGACATCTCGAAATGTGCACAAACTTGAGCGTATAAAGAATTAAATGACATGACTGCATTTTTCTTCCGTTCAAGTTAACTTTACTTACGTGTTTTGTTTTCTTGTGTTACTCAACTTACTCTATTTTCCGTATACCGTTTACTGTACTATTTGCATTTTATCCAGTCAATAAAGTATATTGTTATACCTCACCCTATATTAAGAGTCACTACATAATTCACCCTATCTGTCAGAAAAGGTGGAATAATAGCACAAGCAGGTGAATAATTTTGCCAGTCAATAATCTGCCCTATTCCATGTTTTGATGGTGGCTGGGCGCTTTTGATTCATAAAACGGGATAAAAATTGTGGTGGGCCAGGTGACAACTAACTATCAATAAAACTAAAATAACTATGATATACGCTTGCCGCAAAATTTATCAGGTGGTTATAAGAGTTCTTCAATGAATATGGTGACTTAAATGATAGATTTAAGTATACTATATGGTGCACCGGTGCATCTATTCATCTGACCGGTTTATCAAATGAATGCAGTTTTTGCTGTCTGCATAAACAAATACATGCAGCTGGCATAGATGGTTATTGCTGTTTTATTTGCTTGTGGGGTCCCAACTCAAGGAAAAAAGGTACAGATCCATAAAAGGACTAGTTGTTCAATATGAATCTCTTGATTTCTTTTGGAGGCCAGGATATTTTCAATGAAATTTTGATGGAGTAGTGAGCGATAATAGAGAGAATTTTCATTCAAAAGATCGTGTGCAGTCAGCTTGGAGCACAGCATATTTTCAAAATGTCTCGGTTTGGCAGTGGTACCAAGGAAGATATTCAAGATTTACATGACCAAAACATGACACAAAATCAGTTAATCATTCCGTTAAGGTTGTGAATATCTGAGGGAGTACTGCAGGGAGAAAGGCAGCAATGTTGAGTTTGAGAAGTTGGATCCAAAGGAGTTAGACGAGCTTTTGGAGTTATTCTATGTTGATCTCAGGAAGAGAAATATGGCGAACTGTACAAGTCTAGTGCATTTAGCCTTCATATTAAAGTGATTATGGTATAATTGAAGTAAGCCGTAGATGAAAAACTATGATATTCATACATTTTGTTATTACCCTTCATTAAAATATTGAAATCAGCTCTGGTCTTGTATTATAATTTTGCCCCTTGTTGTAAAATGTTCGGTATAACAAAACAGTTATTGCCTGGCTTGTTGGTGGATAGTGCAGATTATCACCCCTCGAAGGAATTATTTCCCTCGGGCGTTGCCCTCGGGAAATAATTCCTTCTCGGGGTGATAATCTGCACTATCCACCAACAAGCCAGGCAATAACTGTGTATTATATTACATATTAGATGTTTAACATTATGACTCTGCACCTTACACCGCACACGTCTAGGACTCACATGAAACACCTCCCTGCTTATCTGAAACGGGGGCGCCATCTATATATCAACATCCAATGTATATATTGCGCAACTATTGTGAATAGTGGAGACTCAGATCCTCCATGGTCCTAGGGAGATTCCTGCACCCTGTGGTAATTTCAATGTCCCCCGTGGGGCAACAATCCCATGGTTCATATTTCGCGTTCTCTGTGGAGCATTGGAGGACATTTTCACGGTACATACTAGTATTGCAATTTCTCTGTGGACATTTCAATGTTCACTTTGAACATTGGTATGTTCGCGGTGGATATTGAAATGCCCACGGTGGACATAGCTGGGGTATATTGCCATTGTACAAACTGCATGTTCACTGTGGACATTTGATCAACATTGATCAGCATATTTACTTGCCAACAATACATGGTGACATATCTAACCTAAAATGTTTTGTAATATCAGAGACTTCAACCCTTCAAATAATCTATCTCTCTGGTAATATACGCTAGTCGTATGCCAACACTGACATGATTCTCAAGAAACAACGTTGAGTTTAAATTGACCGTGAGCCGAGTTTAACACAGCTTACAATAAAAGTCAAGTTCAATGTAATTCAAGATTCGAATACGGTGAATATAGGGCCAAAAAGGTAGTTTTATTTCTCATTAGTTACCATAAATGTGAAAACGTGTATTTGAACAGCCATCGACATTCATTGTTCAATCATTTGATCTGAGACAAGCACTATAAAGAGAAGATTTGATTAAAGGGTGAAAAAAACATACAAGGAATATATATTTTGTATCAAAGGGTTCAAACAAAGACGTACAATAGTACATGATTGCATGCCTGTTCAACAGTTTGGAAACTACATTAGGAGTTCCCTGCGCATTGGCTTTACGATAGCATATAGTACACAATACTATTACATTAGCATGATATCGACCAGTCAGGGTTATATATCTTCAAAACCTCTGGCTAATGTTAATCCACTGAGAGTGCATTTAGTAGAATAGTGCACCCTTTGTTAGGAGTCATTTGATCGATATCTCCTTACGCAGTGAGTCTAACACAACGAGTGTCCAAATTATGACTAGGATTCCGTATGTATAGTTGATCTCCAATGGAGTAGTTATAAAAATATGCTTGGTAAATAAAGGGCAGGGGCTGTCCTGATGGCCGAGTAGTCTAAAGCATTGCCCACTGGCTGCTTGCTATCTCCCACCACGGGCACCGAGTAGTTCCGCACTTAATATATTTTTAACCAATGAGAATGCCCGTATTATGTTGACAGTTCCGAGCGGCCGAAAATTACTGCAATGGAAGTGTCTTGGGCCATCCCAGGACTTTAGGGCCGTCAAAATCCACTTTTTAGTCGGCGGGAGCGCCCCAAGTTCGTGTGTTTGTGAAAGGAGTTGATAATTTACCATTTGAGAGCGTAATAAGTAGTTATTTAATACATCTTCTTGTGGTTTCAGCGAGGTGAATTTTCTGTCACCTCAGGTTGCTTTATACCTTTCGCTTCGCTCTTTAGTCAGTTTGGGGGGGGGGGGGGGGGGGGCGTGACAACAGTAATCAACGTAAACACCACAATAAATCTTTATTTTCATTTTTTTTTTCAGACTGTTGCAAGGGCCTATGGTATGTGCAAGGTTGCTGAGTGCACTCCCTGCATCCATCCTTAACCCTTTCCATGAAAAAGGTTTTGAAAAACATCTAAATCCTTCCATGTTGGTATTCATTGGATGAGTACCGATATGCCATGGTTGAAGTCATAATTACAAAAACGTCTTTGCATCATTTTGTATTGACCAAATAAACCACCACCAGCCAAAAGGTTAATCACTACTGGACAATAACGCTGACAGGATATGAGTTATACAATGACCAGTACCTCTCAACTGCACACTATATCATTGGTAAATAAAAGGAAAGGGGTGTCCCTATGGCCAGGTAGTTAAAGCTTTGCCCACTATCTGCTTGCTACATGTATCTCCCACCACTCCTAAACGCCCCGTGTACGCCCCACGTAGTGTGTGTGGTATATTCTGTATTGCTCACTAAGTCTGTGCAATGAGAGAACTGAGTGCTCACCACGCCTCTGTCATTAAACTTTTTTATTTGTCCTTTAAATATGTTTTCATTAACATTGACACTTGTAATGTTACCTCCGCTCTCCTGCACATGTTTGTCTTTCATCTAACTAGTATTGCTGCCATAATATACTTTTCAAATATTTCTCTGTATTTCTCTCAACACTGGACAATAAAGCGGACAAGATACGATTAATACACTGACCAATACTCCAATGTAGATTATATTAAAGACCCTTCCTCATCACGACAATAATTGGTATTGTTTATGATTATTTCAACTACTCTGAGGTTTCTAAACCGAGCCTGGCGAATAGCGCCTCCGTTCCCCTGCATAACGCACTAGGCCATTGTTTAAAATGCATGACACATTAACGGCCACCATACAGAATCACCAGAAGCGAGTACTCATTAAGTGTCATTTCATATATATATATACATATATATATATATATATATAAATATATATATATATATATATATATATATATATATATATATATATATATATATATATATATATATATATATATATATATATATATATATATATATATATATATATATATATATATTGAATTATGGATTGATTGCCATATTTTTTCATTAACATTGACACTTTTAATGTTACCTCCGCTCTCCTGCATGTGTTTGTCTTTCATCTTATTGGTGCCATAAAATACACTCCAAATATTTCTCTGTATTCTTTAGAAAACTTGGATAGAATAACAGTTATTCTCTGTGTACAGCTTAATGTCTATTTAGAATTCTGGTATATTTTTCAACTTTCAACTGTTAAGGGATTGCCTTTTGTGTTTTGTGTGTAAGCCTGTTGCCGATACTTTAAACTGGCCAATGTGAGAAACATGAGGTCAATAATTTCATAAACCAGTATGCAAATGCAAGCATTGTTGGCTAAGCGTAACCTGTAAATCAATGAATGCCATTGCATTAGTGTCATATCAACAGTCAATGCAAGGCCACTCTGTCGATATCTCCGACCATAACGTCCTAAACCTCTCTCATACATAATACATTACTTCATCCGTTCTCGCCCAGAAACCTCAATAATCAGTCAAATATTGCTAGGCATATTCTAATATCATACATCCATTTAATAGCGTAGTAAATACCAGTATTAGTAGGTTACGATAACAATCTGTGTACAGCATCAAATACTCGAACAACTGACAATTAACTAAATGAATATATATTATGGCTTTACTAATTGTTTGATATGGACTACTAGTATTTAAGGTGATGGGTACCATTGCAAGCCAGTTGAAAGCCCTGTCCCAAAACACACCTCAAAGCAGCATAATCCTATATCTAGGCGTATCTCCAGGTTCCTGGGTGTTATCAGGTAGAGAATATCATCGCCAACTGTCATTATTCAATCCATATTCTGTTTTATTTCAAAATTTACAACTTTTTTTTCAAATGACATATTCTCATAACCTACGCAGGTGATGGTTACTGCAGGTTCAGAGTTACTTTAGGGATATCATTGACTATGCCCAATAAGAAGTATTTATTTGATTTTTTACTCCTGAAGATTTTTACAGGCCATAACATTGAAAATTCTAGTGAGAAATCTTGACTCCAAGTGCATTGACCTCTTACATTTAGTAAAATGTTCAACTATTTATAGCAAACCTGACCTGCGCCTTTGTTTTGAGTGTGACGCGCGACCACTGATGTGTGTCTTTGTACGGCTGTCTTTTGTCCCTAGCACACAAGGGACCAACAGGCCTGTCCTTGCTGAACCACGACTGATTTATAGGCTCCACACACACGGTATCTCACTAAAATTTTCGAATGTTATGGCCCGTAAAAGTCTTCAGCAGTAGAAAATCAAAAAAATACTTTTTATTGGGCATAGTCAATGACATCCCTAAGGTATCTGTGAAACTACAGAAACCATCAACTGCGTAATTAATGAGAATATGTCATTCGAAAAAAAAGTTGTAAATTTTGAAATAAAACAGAATATGGATTGAATAATGACAGGTGGCGATGATATTCTCTACCTGATAACACCCAGGAACCTGGAGATACGCCTAGATATAGGATTGTGCTGCTTTGAGGTGTGTTTTAGGACAGGGCTTTTTACTGGCTTGCAATGGTACCCATCACCTTAAGGGCCTGATAACTAGATAAATAGACATCATGGCTTTACTAACTGTTTGGTACAGACTAATTAAGGATTTGAAAACTAAATGAATACATATCATGGCTTTAATAAGTGTTTGATATGACTATTTAGGCGTTTGATAACTAAATTAATCGACATGGCTTTATTAGTTGTTTGATATGGGCTATTGAGGGGTTTGTTAACTAAATGGATAGACATCTTGGCTTTACTACTAGTAATTGTTTGGTATGGACTATTGGAGGTTTTTTATAACTACCTCGCCTACCATCCAGCAGCACAGGGTTCCCAGTCCTCCACGGAAGGGGTCACCCAGTGCATCATCAGGGAAGCTCTACCTGAGACCTATCAAGAGAGTTCAAGGCAAAAGAGACAGGGATATTCTCTTTAAAAAAGAGTACCTAAGAGAGGAGCTTCCAGATTTATCGAAACAAGACACATCAGCGTGAGTTCTATGTGGTAGTTTGGCATCATCAGTTTTACCCTGCACATCACCAAAAGGCTGGCTTTTTCGAACAAAAATTCTTACATACTACAGGTGAACTTGCAAAGTCCGGATGGATGTGGACCCCAAATTTCTGTCCGGATTAGGCAAAATATGTATAATAAGCAAGTTCACCTGTACTTTAAGAGGTCTGTTTTTATTCAAGGATTATTATGGTTTATTCATTCCTGCATTTCTGTCAGAACTTCAGAAGATGGCTTTTTTATCAAAAAATAGGAAAATACATGGGAAAAAAGCTCAATATCAAAACCTGAGAGTGCACCGATATCTGTTTTGTCAGGGCTCAATTCAAGTTCTTGCCTGATGGCAAATACCTGTGTGTCTCTGCTTAGGGCAAGTGTGTTTGATACATTGGTAATTCAGACTAAGTAGACTATCTTACTTCAGTCAACTGTTTTAGCAAATGAAAAGCACTATATTTCAAGTCAAGTTTATATTTGTAATAGTCTCTCTAAAAAGCTGACTTCTTGAGAAGAAAAGGAAACATTTAGGTCATTTGTCTCAGTCACCAGTGGCTACAGTATAACATGGATTTTATTGGTTTATTTACAGGTATAGAAACTCTTACAAACACAACTTGTCATTAGATATGCTGCAGGAAGGGTACCACAAATCCTTCACTGAACTTTTTGCACTGATTAAGCAGCAGCATGATGACCGGGAGCAGGCGGGGCCGGAGTCAGCACTGTGGAACGCCTCCCTACTGGAGGATGAACCAGAGAAACTTGATGCCCTTCAAGTGCATCTGACACAAGCCGAGGCTGCACTCAGATAAGGTAAAGTTGCCAGCCAGAGGATTTACATTGCTGTCCTTATAGTAGTCCATTATGAAGAGCATAATTATCTATCTGTATGTCTCTAAGGTCTAAATAAAGTTGTTGGCTTCCTACCTAAAAATCCTCCTTATCCTAAAGTTTTTAGAGGCAGAATGGATGTGCCATGCCCAAATATAGAGAAAAAATTGGAATTGCCATGATCATGAGTAAAAACCTTTTGCAAAATAAAAACTCTTTCCTACCTACCCTACCTTTTTTTTTTGAAGCATGAAGTAGATAGCAAGTATTTTTTTAGGCCTAAGCATTTGATAAATAGAATTTAGAATAGCTAAGGCATAACCTAGATTTTTAGTTTTAACTATTACTCATAAAGGTATGAGAATGAGAGTTCCCAGACACTAAAGACAAAGAATTAAAAAAATATTGTTAAGATAGCACACTGTTAATGAAATACCAATATTGAATCGTATTGTGCTGATTATAAAGATGGCAATCTCTATTCATGTCAAATTTGTTACCCTAGATGCTTTCTGCCAAAGACATTATCTACTTACCTTATCTCTTTTCAGAGGATTACACCACAGTATACAGCAATCAGCATTCGCTGGCCAGGTATTTCCAGAGCACAGGTGACAAGTGGCTAGCTGACCACTTCTTCAATAACTGCCTGATGACCAGTTAGCATGTCAAGACAGATGGCGGGGTCCTCAAGGCTGACGGCCACTGTAATGTTGGCTTGGCCTTGGAGGGAAGTGGTGAGTATACCAGGATAGTGGTGAATACTATAGTGTCTACCTAGGCTAAAGCCGGGGTTTGTTTGATTGAGTAAAGACAGTATGTAGTACTGTATACCTTGTGCAGTTGTACATTGCCTCACTGTCAATCAAATATTCCTATTCTCCCTCATACATAAAAGTATCAGATCTTGATTTGTTAAATATGGTTTTATTTAAGGTATATGACTTGGTTGTTAAATATTCTGTTTGGGTCATTTAACCAAGTGTGATATGGTGGGTTAGAAAAAAAAACAGCGCTTATCAAATGAAAGGTTGCTTTCTTAGCCTTTATTCTAATTAGCTGTTCTGAAATACATGTCAATGAAAAGTCATTCAATTTGTTAATTCAACAACAGCAACAATAATATTATATTAACTATTTTTATTGATGAGCATTTAAAGATGGAGACTTTAAGAGGAATGGATGATTTATCAATACATTTTAACACAGTGTCCAAGGGACATCTATGCTGGCTATGACTCTGCTCTCACCACTAGTAATTTTGAACTACTGATAATGAACAAGATCTGGTGTAGGTTCTCATCAGCCAGAGTTTACAGAAAATGAAAATATAATTCCATTCAAAGGCTTAAGTTATGAAATGTATTTGTATTGAGAGTTTTCTTTGAACCTTCTTTTGTGCCAGTACATAATTTTGCTCTACTTGCAGGAGGAGACAAGAAACGAGAAGGAGAAGCCAGTTACAGATTAGGCCAAGCCTATGAGAGAAATGGGGATGCTGAAACTGCCCTTCTGGTAAGACACCTTGCAACTTTATAGGATAATAACTGGGGGTCCAAACCTGTGTACCCCTACGGGTACCAGAAGGATACCTGTTCAAACAAAAAATTACTGGTATAAAACCATATAAAAAGAGTTGGTACTAAAATTGGTATTGAAGATCTTAAAGATTTGTAAAAGCAGTGCCAGGTATCCCTGACTTGTCAGCTTGTAGGACAATCACTGCTTTTGGTTATAAAATGGTCTCTTTTCAAGCTCTTAAACTGTAGCCGCTATCATCGGCTGCATGCCTATTAACAATTTATTGAGTTGAGACTGTAATAGATGTAATAGAACTTGTAATAGATGTAATAGCTGATCTTGTTATCTAGTAAAAGGTTTTGTCTTACCCAGATTGGTTGCATATCATGATTAGGTACTGTACAGTGAACAAAACCATCCACATTTCATACTGTAAACTGTAAAGAAAATCACTATAATTCCCCATTTTCATTTTCAGTATCTTAATGGCTATCTTGAGACCTGCAAGTCTGTTCAGGATAATGAAGGCATTGGCAAAGCATATGAAGCTATTGCAAAGGCCTATGAAAGGTGAGGTACCCATCAGTGTCATTTAGAATACATTAGTATATCTTTTGCAATTTGTAACAAAATAGTTTTCATTCTTATGGATGGCTATCTGATTGCACAAATAGCGTATATTGCAACTGCTCAGATTTCCAACTTCTTGTAGTAAGTATCAGGATACTTATGCAATTGCTTGTTTTTTGTATATTGGTCACATAGTATTATAGATTTATCTATGCCCACCATGCAGTAGCCTTCTGAACACATCAAGCAAAAATAAAATCCACAAAGTTAAAAAGAGCGCTATTTCAGAAAATTAATGAAATGATTGGAAATAATGCTCACATTCCAGTACACAAGTAGAAAGCTTTGCTCATAGATTGTTTACTCTCTAAATAATCTTACTTGTTTTAGACTTTAGGCATGTTTGAATTGAGTGTATGTATTTCCTCTGTAAGAAATGAATGCTTACTTTGTTTGGTCCTCTTTGCGTGCAGTCAAGGTAAGATTGAGGAGAGCATCAAGTTCCTGGAGACGTTTGCTGAGACGGCGGAGCAGGGGCAACAGGAGGAGGCTTATGGGCAGGCCTGCAGTGACCTGGGCACTATATTCCATTCATTGGTAAGAAGACATTTATTTCTAGTGTTGTTTTTCTTTTTCATGATGGCAGACCCATATTTAGGTTTATTCTTTTCTATGGTACAAAGAATTAATTTGTGCTATTCAATCTAGCCTGTATATTTGGTTGTCATACGTAGCTACAATATCTTTGATTTTATTGTGTTGACCAATTATATAAGCCTGAAGTTAAACTCCTTTCATTATTTGTTATTATAAGACCTGTGCTATCTTGTTCATTATTTTCAATTATTCAAGATGCAACAATAAGGTTATATGTAAGGAAAATATATGACATATAATGAAAAAAAATGCAAAAGTTTGACACAAGATGATTGGGTATAATAAATCATTCACAACAAGATTATACACAATGTCAGATGGGTATGGAAACATCTTGATAACAAAGGAATATACTTGTTTGATATTTAACTAAAGTTTGTTAATACTGTTGAATTACCATCTTTTTTATAATACTTTCTTATGTTTCTTTATTTATATGTTTAGTCATTCACAGTTGTCAAATCATGTGTGCCTTCCAGATCATAATGGCTTTTAAAGATCTTGCATGCCTGTTTTTAATGGTTTCCTCAACTGTACTTAATAGAACAAACTTCTACGCATCTTGTGTTATGAAATAACTATTGTGTTTCAGGGTAACTACCCCAAGTCGACTGAATTCTTCAGCAAAGCGTAAATAATTCTCGCTCGCTGAATCAGACCAATGCCATCCATTCGTCGAGGGTGTTTTAAGGGATCTTGTGAGCTCACAACATGCTGCAGGGCGTGGCGGACCACATCAACATAGCCTCGAGCGACTCGTAGAGTGGAAAAATAACAGGGGCGACGAGTTCGAGAAACCTCTGCCAGGTAATGCTGATAGCCACTTTATTATTTCTGTAAATGGTAATGCTAGTAGTCACTATACTGTACTATACTAGTTCTGGTTGGGAAGTGGCCTTTGAATCTTCGCCACTTCTAATAACGACATAGGAATCAGAAGCATGAATTCATAAAAGAAAATATGTGAGAGAGAATTATTGATCAAGTCCTGATTGATATATCCTTAGCTTTATTCAAAAATATGATTTAATTTGGGAGTTGATTCCAAGATACTCATGCAAAATCTTGGATACCACAGGCATGAAAGACAATTACATTGAGTAGTCTCTAAATAAGGGTTAGATTATTTATACATCCATCCAAGTTGAAATTTAATTGGCTCATACTTTTTACTACATCAGAACTCATAAATTTTGCATTATGTTCATTGAAGCTGTTATAATTCTATTTATAACCTAATAAAGTCTATTCTGATAGGCGGCCTCTGGAATTGTGTATTTTTTATTTCCTATCACAAAAAGGGAACTCCACATCATTGTCATTTTCCCTCACAAAAGAATGACTCTTTTTGCTTATCTTCCCTTTGTAGGTTCCAACTCTTCATAATCAAGGAACGCCTGGACCAGAGATGATTCTCAGTTGTACATAGAGGAAGCGAGAGAGAGCTACACATGCCAGGATGACTTCCTGAGTCGAGACTCATCATTTCATTACACAAAGATAAAACTACATGCATTGACCCATTCATGCTCCTATCAGAAGATTTTAGTGGTATTACAAGAAAAAATAGATTGATGGTTGTATTAAAACAATATCTAAAGTTTTAGAACTTTCATATGAAGAGCATAGTCGCAACACTGTCTTTTAATCAGGATTCAGGATATGGGTAATGGTATTTTTCTAACAAATTTTTAAGTGTCTAAATCAGTCAAGGTTTTGAATAAAAGTCATGCATCTTTATTAAGGTTTACTCTGAATTATCTGAGTATCCTTCAAGCCTCCTTCTCTTGTGGTTACCTAATAATGGTATCTTCAAAGTGATATATTCAAAGTGATGTTATGATACTCAATCGTTCTTGACTTCTGCTGGTAATGATGTGAGTTTCAAGCAGACATCCTAGATGGTTTCTGCCATCTAAGACATTAATGACAAATGCGTCAACCACCAAACAGAAATGAATCTGGGCCTTAGTGAGACTACAAGACTCAACTAGTTTGGCAATGTTTGTTCTTCTAAGCTGACTGAATACAAGTGGGACATGCAATATTTGAGCCTAAAAAAAGAGGTCTGTAGGTTACTTTTCTTCTACCTATAAATTGGAAAATTGAAAAAATTTATTGTTTTTTGGGGATGAATCTTGTTTTCCTTAGGTTTTGATTTTTCTGAACTTATTAAGGGCAAGAATAAAAAATTGCAGTTTTTGGTCTTGGATGATGGAGTATAACATAAAAAGTGAATAAACAAATTTACAAGAAACTGTCAATGATGCTCATGAAAATACAAGCAATCCTTGAAGAATATGCTACTGCATTTGTTTTTTGAAATACTGCTTTTAACAGGCCCAGTAACCTGGTGCTATATTTAGTGAGTAAATTTCAAACATGCTGCCCTCATATTCATGGTGTGAGACCCTTTTTGTACATCACCATTTCAAGTTTTTGCATATAAAGAATATCATTTTCGCATTTTTTAGATAAAATAATTAGTTTTGCATAAGGATAGATACACCAAGTAGTATCTGATGCGCTTCTGGTCACATTGATGTGACGTCATTGCCTAACTGGAACCATCTCGCACTTACCCAGCGCTTACCCGAGTAAGTAAAGGAACGGTGTATTTATCTCCTTCAGACAGGTTATGTTCAGTGCACCTAATGGAGTCTTATCAGCTATACAGATACACATCTCAAATATCAATAGTAGGGTTTTTCATAAAATGGGAGGATCAATGTATTGTCATGGTGGATATTTTGTACATGCATGCATTACTTTAAGAACAAAACTTTATTAAAATTGTCAGATTGAATATTTAGCTATGATTTGATGGTCTGTCCACACTTGCTCATTTCAGCAATCACTGTAATTTCAAATAAATAAATGTTACATGCTTCAATAAAATGTTTGGAAAGAGTTATTACAAAATATATTACACCAAGTACTTTCGGAAACAAAATCATGTTTTAGATATTCCCCTCTGTATGTACCTAAACAACCTAAGAATTATTGGCAATAAACAGAAAATGACAAGATAAAATACTGACTATCGGTTGTCATTTAATACCACACTGTGGCTATGGACTTTATTTTGAAGACATGTACAATCGTATTGGTATATATGGTACAAACAAATGAATTTATAACAATTTGGGATTTTCCCTGGTTAACAGATGAATAATAAAGATAATGCAGCTTAAAACATAGTTGAGACATATATGATTATAAGGCCATTTTAAAAGAGCCTGTTACTCATCATATGCCAAATTTATTTTTAAAAACCTGTCAACCATGTTTTTCTACACAGTAATTCAACAGCAGCATTGAATCAACTAAAACCTTGGTCACCTATGGGCTTTATTCAGTGTCTGGCATGAGAGGTAGCCTAACTAGCTGTCAGACCAGCAATATTGTGAGAAATGATCCTGTCCGGCTAAAAGAGTGTCAGTCATTTAAGCCATGTAAGGCAGGTAAGAATTGAGATGTGCATTTAAAGTCAGGGAGTTGGGGAGAATGATATGTTTTAAACTCAAACAAGACTCACTTGGTAATAACCACGTTTGATTATTAATATTTTAGGATAAAGGATAAGGCTAGTGTAGATTCAAGAAGGGCTAGTAGTTTCCTGTAGCATAGTTCTAGCAGGTGACAGGCCCTCTTTTGCCAGACCTTGGGTTTAACAATGATTTGGAACACTATTTTACGTTTGGCCATTACAAGTCTGTAGTGTTTAAATCACTATGACAGATACCGTATTACCCCGTGTACAACACGCACTTTTTATCGACTGGTACAAAAACTAAAACTTTTTTACATTGATGCTACGGGTGAGGGGACATGTCAGTCATTAAAACTGATTTATTATCTTGTTTTGGAGCGACCAGGCCAACCGTAAACTGGTCGGGTCACCGATGTCAGCGTTCCGGCTGTGATGCTGGTGACACACTCAACATAGACCATCTCCTAGTTTAGCCCTCTTTTCCCCTTTCTAATAAGTTTCATGTAATCCCTCTGGTCTTGGTGTTTGGACTCCAAGTTATCTCTGTCTCAGCTGCTTGAGCTGACCTAGATAGAACCACAATTTCTGTTTGGCAATGTTTTACCTCAAATGACATTTTCTTGGTCAATAAAGACTACATTGAAGTTGTAAGTACATGGATGTCTCCTCAACACGCTAGGCTAGGGCAACTTGATTGAAAATTTGGAGTTCTGGCAATTTAGTGCCCTACAGCACACGACTTAAGTGGGAATATTACTTAAGAAAGTAGGTCAACATCAGATATGGGTGTTTTGCTGTCTCTAACTAGTGACCTACTTTTCTAGGTAAAATTTCTACCAGAAATTGTGTGCTGTAGGGTATTATCTTGCATGAACTCCATCAATTTGTCCTAGCCTAGTATATGTAGCAGACGTGCATTATATTTACAAATCAAATTACCCTTTTTTGATCAAGAAAATGTCATTTGAGGTAAAACATTGCAATATAGAAACTATGGTTCTATTCAAGTCAGCTCAAGCAGTTAAGGTGATGGGTACCATTGCAAGCCAGTTAAAAGCCCTGTCCCAAAACTCACCTCAAAGCAGCATAATCATACATCTAGGCGTATCTCCAGGTTCCTGGGTGTTATCAGGTAGAGAATATCATCGCCAACTGTCATTATTCAATCCATATTCTGTTTTATTTCAGAATTTACAACTTTTTTTTCAAATGACATATTCTCATAACCTATGCAGGTGATGGTTACTGCAGGTTCAGAGTTACTTAAGGGATATCATTGACTATGCCCAATAAGAAGTATTTTTTTTGATTTTTTACTCCTGAAGATTTTTACAGGCCATAACATTGAAAATTCTAGTGAGAAATCTTGAACCCAGGTGCATTGACCTCTTACATTTAGTAAAATGTTCAACTATTTATAGCAAACCGGACCTTCGCCTTTGTTCTGAGTGTGACGCGCGACCACTGATGTGTGTTTTTGTACGGCTGTCTTTTGTCCCTAGCACACAAGGGACCAACAGGCCTGTCCTTGCTGAACCACGACTGGTTCATAGGCTCCACACACACGGTATCTCACTAAAATTTTCAAATGTTCTGGCCCGTAAAAGTCTTCAGCAGTAAAAAATAAAAAAAAACTTTTTATTGGGCATAGTCAATGACATCCCTAAGGTATCTGTGAAACTACAGTAACCATCAACTGCGTAATTAATGAGAATATGTCATTCGAAAAAAAAATTGTAAATTTTGAAATAAAACAGAATATGGATTGAATAATGACAGGTGGCGATGCTATTCTCTACCTGATAACACTCAGGAACCTGGAGATACACCTAGTTATAGGATTATGCTGCTTTGAGGTGTGTTTTGGGACAGGGCTTTTAACTGGCTTGCAATGGTACCCATCACCTTAAGTGGAAGTAAACGTTTAGCTGTAATGCCAAGACCGCAGGGATTGGATAACAATTGTTAGAAAGCGGACAAGAGTGCTAAAATAAAAGATTGTTTATTTTGAGTGTGTCACCAGCATCACAGCCTCAATACTACCATAGCAGACGCTTGTCAAGTATCGGCCTCGAATAATGAAATAAAGAATTTATATTAAACATTTATATTCCGGAGGGGGGGGGGCACTTGAGTATTCAGGGGGGCACATACGCTCGTTATCAAAATTAAAAAATACCCCTAAAGTACTGATTTCTGGCCAAAAAAACACCCTTATTTTGATAAAACGCTGACTTTTTCCACTAAATAAACACCCCTTCTTTTATCAAAACACTGACATTGGATGAACGGGAAAACGTATTTTAACTTAAGATTTTATAATCCTCTGCGTGCTTAGCGGCAGCAAGTGGTGACAGCAAACTCGGAAGCCCAGTCTCTTCGGGAGTCACTCGGCATCAGAGCCGCGTATATTTCGTGGATTGTAAGGGGATTTCGACCCCCATACTTCGTACCTGGGTACAAAAAAGTTCCCTTCTTTTACAAAATCGCGGACATGCGGAGGTCTTAAAAAAGACCCCTTCGTCCGCGAAATACTGAACGCGGGTGCGGCCCCCCTCTGTACCTGAGTGCCCCCCCCCCACCCCCCCCCCCCCCCCGGGTTTATATTATAGTTCCGTTTCAGTTGTGCAATATGGGCATGCCTGGGCAGTTACTTGGCAACGCGGGTTACGGTACAGGGGTTAAGTACTTAACACCACACTCCCCAACTCCTTATGCGTGTTATAAAGGGGGAATTGTATTTTACATACTGGAATGGGACTTGGGGAGGGGGCGCGTGTTATCTACTGGGTGCGTGTTGTACACGGGGTAAAACGGTATGTAGCACACCCACAGTAAAATAAAGTTGGTGTTGACTATGCATACAAAAATAAGAGTTAATATGTCAATAAAACTATAATCTGAAGTCCTTGCAAACATAAAACCCTTTGAGAAAATATACACACACAGAATATTTACTGACCCAACAAAATGGAACATCATAAAAGAGTGGCAATGGTCAGAAGAAGCAGCTGCATTTACATAGAAAAAAATAAAGAGTATTATAACTATTTTAATGTGTATTATGTACATGTAAAATTGTTGTCTTGAGATGATTTGAATGGTGTGGGGTAACACAGTGAGTTCAGCATCAGCATGCTAAGTTAACATAGTTGTTATTGTAGAGTATGTTTAAACAGGTGTGTTATTGCAGCTTTATGTTAAAAAGATAACAATATTGCCTATAGTGCATACATTATGCTTCAACGGCTCTCTCTTTCTATTTACCCTTATTCACATACACTAAAATGCATTTATCACATTGATTAGAAAAAGAAGGGAAAGAGGACCAACTATGAACAAAATGAGGTATGCAAGGTAACTGTAACTGCCATGCAGTTAGTATGGACGGTGGTTGAGATAAATGTTAGGGATGGTGAAACAGCTTACAAGTAATCAAATGCAACATCTTCAATCTCCAAATGAATATTAAACTTCATCTAGGGCATTCTTTTTCTGAATATATCAGCATTGCTTCTAAAAATGAATTACTGTGTAGAATAGTCATATTCCCTATCAACCATTGTACTTTTTCCATCCACTTCTGTTTCCACAACTCCTAATCCCCAGAAGAAAGTGTCTTTTCCTTGCTTAACTCTATATAAAACCTGAACTTTCTTGATTTTCCTCACCTGCGAAGTTAGGTAACACACCTCAAAACCATGGTCAGAGGCCTGAGGGTTAATACTACATTTGATTGAAGGGTGTTTTTTCAGTTCTGACTCTTACATCCAACCTTTATCACAAAGAAAGCACTGGAAATTCAAACTAACTTAAAGTGACTGGTTGGGACAGGATTCCTCCATATTCACAAAGCACTCTGTGTAACTACAGTTAACCAGACCATGCTTTACACTTATAAAGATAAACGTAACTGCCCTAAATTTGATTACATTTAATACTTCTTTCTACAAGTGTCTACTTGATTTATCCTTATGTTACAACTGAAATGAGAGCAGATTTTCAATCGACCTAGTCCTTTTCACGCAAAGCTACAATAAGATATTTTTCAACCAAATGGCCACAACATGCAAATGTCTTTCAAGATTTTAGGGAGACCCACAAGATATCTCTCACTACTCCGTATTCCAAGCTCTGGTGAAATATATGAGAGGAGAGACATAATAACTGTCAATATTGATAGTCATACAAAAAAAACACAGCAAATATGGCAGTAATACTATATACAAAGTGGTCAATTTGTGTATACAATCTTCAATCTAAAAATGATGAATAATTGACATCATTGAAGACCTACAGTGATAAGTTTGAAATTAATGATTAAGAAATGAGCTACTAGTTAAGCACTACTATGAAAATAAATAGCAGAAACTATGTAAAAGAAAGGTTTTAATTTTACATTCTGAAGGGTTGGGTGGTTGTCAGTTTCTGATCAACAGTGCTCCTCGAAAGATTTTCTGAGATTTGTTTTTGTTAGAGAGACATAACCAAAGTAGTCAGTTTTGGAGTGATGCAGACATGAATGGGCAAAAGAGTGACAAGGATTGAGAGCAGTGCATGGCTTGAAATTAAGATTTTATCCAGGGAGCCTAATTGCACCTTCTAGAGATGTTGTGAATAGAAACCATAACATCTTTTGGCTCCCTGCAGAAAGTTGAGGGAGCCGCAGGAGAATTCAGAGGAGCCCTCGGCTCCCGCCACCCCCTAATTTCTAGCCCTGCATTGGCTCAGTTTCCCTGTGTATCCTAGGACTCTATAATACATAAACTATGTACAGATTATCCTCTATTTACACCATGATACAGCCACCTCACTCAACCGTCTTGCTGACCTCCTTTAACTGTTCCTTCATTTCTCGCTCGAGCATTTTTCACCGGTCACAAAATCCAATACTGGCTTTTCCATAGGAGTTTGGACCAGCTGCTGTTGGGGTCATTCTGAAAAGAAAAAACACAAAAAGAATAATAGCAAAGAAGACTGGAGAAAAATATAAGACGAAGGAAACTCTCTGGTGTTGTGTAGGAGAACCTTACAGCTTATGACACAAATGTGTAATCAACTGATGGGAGTTCTCTGAGGTCACAGTAATGAGTCCACGTGTTGCCATGGTCCCATGTGGGTCACCAAGGTAAAAACATGTATATATTTGAGGGTGCCGTTTAATAACAGTCCACTACAAAATCAGCTTAAGGGTATGAACCAAATTCTTGAACAGACCTTCGATCATCCCAATATCTTAAAAAGAATTTAGAAAGAGACTATGGTAGATATGAAAGTACCTTGGTAGCAGTGCATGGTTTTGAAACCGATATCGGTTATTTAGTGTTGTTGAATTAAGCATTTAAAAAAAATCCTAATGATACTTTCACACAATAGTGGTATAACAGAGTTAATTTAACCTTTGTCCTGAAGGCACTTCAGGATGTATGAGTTTTAGATTCTGCAGAAAGTAATACAAATACAATCCACTTAGATATGTAAATTGTTAGCCAAGATAGGAATAGTCAGACATTTCTCATCTCAATAAATCATCTGCATCTTCAATTACATTTTGTACATTAAATAAACTCATCGTGCTCAAGCCTGGAGTATGTCATTATCAACACTAGATTTAAAAGCATATGCCCATTAATACAAAGTAGTTCGATTCAAGTAAACAATATATTTGTTGGCTTTATGTTGGAAGCAGTGATTTCATTGGGCCAGTACCCTCAAACCCTTGAGCAATATTGTATCCACACACTTTCTATACACAATGTTTTCAACAGCCCTGAGTTCCCAAACTGGAACTCTAAAATTCTTTACCATTCCAATTCACTAAAAAAGGGCAAAAAACACTGAGGAACATGAATAAATGGAACATTACCTTTCATGTTCATTTTGTATACGATTTAAAAGAAATAGATCAGGGTAATTCCGACATAATTGTATTCAAAACTTTGTAAATATCCCTCACCTTCCCATATTAGCAGAAGCAAGAATGAGGAGGCGTAATATTATTACGCCTCCTCATTCTTGCTTCTGCTGGCATTTCTTCTCCATCCTCACTCTGATCAAAAGAATAATTGTTAAGTCAAAAAAAGTAATTTGCTAAAAAGGTTAGTAATTCATAAGCTCAAGGGCTCGCAAATTTCAACTACCAAAACTTGCCCCCCGCCCCCCCCCCCCCCCCGTGATAAAACTCAGGAACCTGTAGATACACCTAGTTATAGGATTATGCTGCTTTGAGGTGTGTTTTGGGACAGGGCTTTTAACTGGCTTGCAATGCACTGGTACCCATCACCTTAAAATCCAGGGTCTGCCGCCGCACATCAGCTGCAAAGTAGGACGAGAAGAGGCGACATTTACCTGTCTGGTAAGTTCCTTGTTTCCTGCATGTTAAATTATCTAAATCTTTCCTACGTGTAGCACACAAACATCCTGGTATTTATCATTTTATGGCCGTACACTTTTGACCAAATCATTCACCTGGAAATATGAAGAGAAAAGTTGATCATAGCTAACAAACAAATTTCCTTCAACTCGTTGCTGAATTTCGGCGTAATTGCAGGTCTACTTCAAGAAATATGGGAGGTTCAGACGACATTTTGTAAGGATATGTTTAAGCGTGTATTAATGTGTGGAGGTAAGGTACACAGTACCAAACAAATATGCCATTCATATTGAAGTATATCTCAAACTCTATCTTGTTTCATGAGTTTCACTACAGTTTCGAATTGAAAGTTCCGTTCTTCAACATCTTTGAACTACGACACGAAATCACGAACCAAACGTCTGAAAATACATTGATGACATATTAATTGAAATCATAATATGTTTTCGTTGTTTGAAATGTGCCAATACGACCATATTTTATAGAGATAACTTGCCTAGCCAAGTTACAAATATATATGGCAAGTTGACCATGGGTGAATGACTACTACGTAAATTACGTTGAAATGAATGCTGGCGAAAACTGGTGTAGTCTCGTTTACAGGCTGAACGATGTGAAAGCCATCATTGTATAAGTTATTAATACTGCGTTCCTTTAATTACCGTATTACCCCGTGTACAACACGCACCCTGTAGATAACACGCACCCCCTCCCCAAGTCCCATTCCAGTATGTAAAATACAACTCCCCCTTTATAACACGCATAGGGAGTTGGGGAGTGTGGGGTTAAGTACTTAACCCCTGTACTGTAATCATCATTGCCAAGTAACTCACCAGGCATGCCCATATTGAACAACTGAAACGGAACTAGAATATAAATGTTTAATATAAATTCTTTATTTCATTATTCGAGGCCGATACTTAACAAGCGTCTGCTATGGAACTATACTATAAATGTTTAATATAATTGTTTTATTTCATTATCCGAGGCCGATATTGACAAGCGTCCGCTATGGTAGTATTGAGGCTGTGATGCTGGTGACACACTCAAAATAAACAATCTCTTATTTTAGCACTTTTGTCCCCTTTCTAACAATTGTTGTCCAATCCCTGCGGTCTTGGCGTTACAGCTAAACGTTTACTTCCACTTAACTGCTTGAGCTGACTTGAATAGAACCACAGTATCTATTTTGCAATGTTTTACCTCAAATGACATTTTCTTGATCAAAAAAGGGTAATTTGATTTGTAAATATAATGCACGTCTGCTACGTCAGGACAACTTGATGGAAAATTTGGAGTTCATGCAAGATAATACCATACAGCACACAATTTCTGGTAGAAATTTTACCTAAAAAGTATGTCACTAGTTAGAGACAGCAAAACACCCATATCTGATGTTGACCTACTTTCTTAAGTAATATTCTCACTTAAGTCGTGTGCTGTAGGGCACTAAATTGACAGAACTCCAGATTTTCAATGAAGTTGCCCTAGCCTAGCGTGTTAGGTAGACGTCCATGTACTTACAACTTCAAGGTAGTCTTTATTGACCAAGAAAAAGTCATTTGAGGTAAAACATTGCAAAACAGAAATTGTGGTTCTATCTAGGTCAGCTCAAGCAGCTGAGACAGAGATCACTCGGAGTCCAAACACCAAGACCACAGGGATTACATGAAACTTATTAGAAAGGGGGAAAGAGGGCTAAACTAGGAGATGGTTTATTTTCAGTGTGTGTCACCAGCATCACAGCCGGAACGCTGACATCGGTGACCCGACCAGTTTACGGTTGGCCTAGTCTCTCCAAAACAGGATAATAAAACAGTTTTAATGACTGACGACAGATGTCACCATTTTCAACTTTGTCCTACATGTCCCCTCACCCGTAGCATCAATGTAAAAAAGTTTTAGTTTATGTACCCGTTGATAATACGCACCCTCTCCTTGACATAGGTAGTCTGGTGTATAAAAGTGCGTGTTGTACACGGGGTAATACGGTACTCGGGTAAGCGCTGGGTAAGCGCGAGATCGTTCCAGTTAGGCGATGACGTCACCCTGGCGCTTACTCGGACCTGGCCAAACTAACCGACCCCCTGAGTTGGTTACTTGGGTAAGCATCCCACAATGCAAACATGGACGTCTTCATTTACCGAAAATTGTTTTGCTTGTGAAAATATTAAACTAAAAGATGATTTATGATGATCACTATTTACAGTAAAATGCCGGAAAATAAATTTGTATTTGATGCTTTCGTAAGCACCTTTAAAAATAAGCAAATCGTTCACTTTTTTACCAGCATTTTGGAATACTCTTAATTTCACAGTACATGCCCTGGCTTGATATTTCGGTAATATTTATTATGACATTTGATAGATTTAGTCTTAAATGAATTGAAATTGACATTCGTGATGAAGTGCGGTTTAGACATAGACGATTTCACGGTTTGCCATATATGGGCAAAGGTGAAGGCCGAGACACTTTACTCGGGTAAGCACGAAATCCGTTCCTTTACTGGCTTTCACTGCGCATGTCTATGGTCACCCGAGTAACTCACCTAGGCCCCACCTAGGTTAGTAAAGGAACATAAGCTAAGTAGATTTGATGCCTCTATCAAACAATAGATGGCAGCACACCACGGCTTATCAAGCACAGCTCTCTCGGATTCCCCTTGAATCGTTATACAGACTCTAACTTGATCTCACACCAGTGAGGCTCAGGAATGAGACATTGAACAGAAACAGGTTGTGAATGAATATTTACCATTTATTATACCTCACGTGAAGATTCTTGATTCTGGTTAGTCAAAGGCCATGGATTAATCGTCATGATTTCCTCACTCCTTAGTGACAGGCTGTTGTCCTTAACAGCTTATGAAATAGTTGAATAATTCATGGCAACAGCCATGAATTAGTTGACTAATCAACGCTAGCCCGAAGATTACCCACGAACACCTACAGAGTTTGCCAAGTGACCTACCGGTGAAACTAGTTCAACAAGGCGAACGACGAGTACTTATCCAAAATCTCTGGTGTTTGTAATTTTCCCCCCTTTTGTGTTTTGTATTTGTTCGGTATAACCAAACAGATATGACATCAGTGTGGGATTTCTACCAGGAATAACTCCCCCTCGAGAGGATTGTCACCCTCGGGCTGCGCCCTCGAGCGACAATTCTCTCTCGGGGAAGTTATTCCTGGTGTAAATCCCACACGGATGTCATATTTGTATAATAATGTCTGAACTACTGGCGCCACCAAGGAATTTATGAATTTATATATATATATATATATATATATATACTAGTATATATGTGTGTGTGTGTGTGTGTGTGTGTGTGTGTGTGTGTATTATGGAACGCCATACGACCAAATATTCAACATTTAGAATGTACGATGCAACCTGACTGATTACGCATCAACCTGCATGCAACACGCACCAACATGGCGAATACGCACCAACATGCATTCGTCAATATCATTTGGCCAGATATAGAAGAATGCAAGTTGGTGCGTATCTGCGTGTGCATGTTGATGCGTATTTGCCGTTCACTTCCGTCGCATTTTAAGGGGAGAACCTATGGTGAAGGGGAAACTCCTTGCCATGTTATCCATACAAGGATGGAATCTGTGTTTAATGGACGTATGGGAATTTAGGTATTTGGACCATCGGACATGAACAGAGAGTCATGAATACATTTAAGCACAAATCTGAAGAAAGTTAGGGTATTAAAAAAAACGAATAACATAAATAATAGGGGATAAGAGGGGCACATATGACCAAAAATAACGCCTTCTAGGTCTATTACTTTGAGCATCGGACTTGAAGAGAGAGTGATAAATATATATAATCACAAATCTGAAGAAATTAAGGGTATTATAGTCTGTCTGACTTGGTTGGGCTAACAGCTTTTTCCTCTTTTTTCCCACAAAATTTCGTTTTTGCTATTCAAACTTGGCAAACCTCTTAGTAGCACTACCGCGTGTATGTATGAACATACTTTTTGTCTTAACTCTACAAAATGTTGATTTTGGGGCTTGTATAGCCAAAAATAACGCCTTCTTTTATAGGCCTAGGAAATAAAATAAAATAACAAAGAAAGAGAATACAAATGAAAGAACGTTATAATATATTTCAATATTCATATCTAATCAATTTCAATTTTCAATATTTCAATCTGCATGCTGTCGAGGTGCGTTTGACATTGTTAGGCATTTGATGTGACGAAAAAGCATGCACAATGTGGGGTGCTCCAGGAGAAAATTTAAAACTGTGCAGCATTGCTCCAGTTCACATAGAAGGTATTCAGCACGGTTTAAATCATATGTATCCTTGATTTCCACAAAATTGTGTGCTATAAGTGGGAGAGACTGTAAAAATAAAATATGCTCTTCTGTGTCATCCATGGCCAAAGCAATGTGAGATACTAGGCAAGTGCTTGAAAGCTATTTAGAGCTACACCGGACAGGATATGCAAACCCAACTGGGGCATTTATGACCCCCACACAGAGTAGCATTGTCTCTGACGGGGGCAATTAGCACGTGCTTCAGAATGGTGGGTCAGGAGTGCCGGTGTAATGGGATAAAGCGACCCCAGAATCTGTGGACCCCCAGTCACTGAAAATTAGGGTTACATTGACCCCCTGGGATATTGACTCCTAAGCACCTGTTGACTTACCCCTGAATAAAATGACACCTAGTCCTAGTCACTTAGCCCTAGTGTATCAAGGCTTCATTGTTTTCTAATAAAAGCATTATTTTGATTTTGATTTATTTGCTGTTCTTATGATAAAAGCATTAAATATATCATTTTAAGCAGACAAATATCCTAGGATACAGTAAACAATAAATAAAAAAACACAATATATTTTTCAATATTCATAATTCAAGGTATTTATTAATTTTGAAGAAAGGAAAAGTAACTAAAATGAACTATGAATATTCAAAGAATGAATAATGAATATGAAAAAAGTGTTACAAATATTAAATATAAACTTGAATTTTCTGTATTTAGAAATGATTCTTTAATATTTATATTTATTTCAATATGTATTGATTATTAGAAAATATTGAAAAGGTCTTTTTGCATATAATTGGTAAATTGAATTGCGAATATTGGAAAATCATTATGATAATATAAACTTTTTCAAATATTCATAATTTCTTAATATTCTTAATTCATATTTTCATATTCATGACTTTTCAATGTTTGTAATTCATTACTCCATATTCCTAATTTATTTTTCATTTTTGTATTAGTTTTTCAATATTCATGATTAAATGTTTTTCTGCATATTGAAAAGGGAATTGATGAATATTAACAAATCATTAGTGAGTATTGAAAGATAACCTTGAATTTCCAATATGAGTAATTTATTTTTCAATATTCATAACTCATTATAACTTATAATAGGGTAGGTGTTGGCTAAAAGGCCAACCCAACTGATATTATCTCGCACTACACCCTACGTATAGAATATACCTCAAAATATTGATCTGTATATAACGGTAAATAGACACTAGCCTATGTTGCCACTAGGCTATTGAATTAAGTGTATTGTGTAGAACATACTTCAGAGTTCATACTACGTGTAGAATACGCCTCAAAATATTGATCTGTATATAACGGTAAATAGACACTAGCCTAGGTTGCCACTAGGCTATAGAATTAATTGTATAGTGTGGAATATACTTCAGAATTTTGATTTGTGTATATACTGGTGACTAGACACTAGTCTAAGCTACCACTAGGCTATATAATTAAGAATACTCTATGTATATTAATTTAAATAGACGACAGTTATAGGCTACCTTTAGGCCTCAAGAATAAGGTATTCTCTTAGATTTATTTCTTATCTCCTCCTTTTCAAACCTTTCATCTCTTTAATGTATAACTTATAAAATCGCATGTAAATACTACCCTTAAAAAACTCATTCACGGTATAGCATTGTGAAATACGAATGTTTAATTTATATTTATGTAATATATATATATTAGTAATATACTATGCATAGTATGCTTTTGTAATGTAAATTACAGTCAATAAACATACATACATACATTACTCAATATTCCTAAATTATTTTTCATATTCTGTATTAGTTTTTCAATATTCAAAACTCATTTTTCAATATTTGTTATGATAGTCATTTTTAAGAATTATCAAATATATTCATTACTCAATATTCTTAAATCATTTATTATCTATAAATGATATTTCAAAATTCATGTTTTTCCAATATGGGAAAAATTATACATTTTATGTTTATTCTGAGCACATTATTCTACATTGAAATTAAAGTTCTACACTAGCTGTCATTACCAGTCCAAGTGACCTTTTTAACTTAAAACAGGGAGGTCACTGTCATCTGTTACACCGGGGAGGTATTTCCTGAAAAACATGTTAAAACCCTTACTTTTCCCTGGCCTGCCCCTCTCAAACCTGCCCTTGTATTATTATGATATCACTTTACAAAAGTATGAAAATATTTAGCAAAAGTGTAGTTTAGGGTTCGTGTAACTAGAAAAAATCATTGCACTGGTTATGTACATTAACAAATAGTGATTATATGCTTAATTCTTCAAGAAAGGTCTTTCGTAATATTTTGAACTTAAACCTTTTGTAATTTAAACTTGGAATTAGTATTTTATAAAAAGCAGACCAAAATCTAGGGTGTCTTTTTGCCTAAAATAAGGTATTTTTCATGAACCAGGGAGTCCAATAGACACCCAGACATCCAGCTGGCTAAGACCCTGATATATATATATATATATATATATATATATATATATATATATATATATATATATATATATATATATATATATATATATATATATATATATATATATATATATATCACTTAAAGATTGGGCAGAGCATTAAAGGGCAAATGCACCATCAGAATGATTTAGGTTCAAAATGAGCGTATACATGTCACCTTTCAAATAAGACCTCCCCCGAACCTGTCCTCTTGAACACTTCTCAGTTATAGCTTACAGAAGTTCAGCATGCAACTGTCCTGAGGTAGCTATACAGGACCTCCATGCATCCCAAGATGCACTCTGTTTTTGACACCTTCTAAGCACCTGCCTGTGTCACTAGTGCTTAAAAAAAAGCAGTAATAGGGCGCTGGGCTCCCTTACCTGCTTAGATTTTCATTACTGGCTTTCAATAAGTTGTCACAATTCCCAAAGATTGAACTTCTTCAATTTCCTATTGTATATTCCAACAATCCTTGGAAGTTATACTATGTGGCTTGTCTTTGATTTGTAGCTTATTGTTGGGTAGAAACCATTACTTCCTAATTGCTATGAAATCAGTTTGTGCTAATCACTTACAGGAAATTGCAACACTTGTGTCAGTAAGCAGTTACTCATGGGAATAGTGTAGGACTTATTAGTATGTGTATTCCTTTACATCCTGTTATCAAGATGCTATCTTTGAGTTGAGAACCTGGCACCATTGAGTAAAGGATCATGTGGGTCTAAGGGAGAAGTTCCCTAGGTGAGTCAGATATTTCCATTCCTCCAAATTTCTGAATTGCTCAATTCTGCCATACTATGTAAGTTTTACTTCTTGAAGTTTTATTTGCTTCCAAACATTTTGATCAGGAATGAGCCAGGAATAAAGATTAGCAAGTAAGGGAAATACATGCAGGCTTCTCTGCTACTGCTATCTCTTAAGCACTAGTGACACAGGCTGGTGCTTAGAAGGTGTCAAAAACAGAGTTGCTTCTTGGGATGCATGGAGGCCCTGTATAGCTGCCTCAGGACAGTTGCTTGCTGAACTTCTGTAAGCTATAACTGAGTAGTGCTGAAGAGGACAGGTTCGGGGGAGGTCTTATTTGAAAGGTGACATGTATACGCTCATTTTGAACCTAAATCATTCTGATGGTGCATTTGCCCTTTAAGGAATTCCATATGGCAGTGTGGACGGACATTCCCCTCCACCATCGGTTCCCCCCTTCAAGTCGGCATTGGTGAACGGCGAAAACGAATCAACATGCAGATACGCATCAACATGGGAATACGCGACAACCTGCATTCGTCAACATAATTCGGCCAAATATAGAAGAATGCAGGTTGGTGCGTATTCGCCATGTTGGTGCGTATTCGCCATGTTGGTGCGTGTTGCATGCAGGTTGATGTGTAATCAGTCAGGTTGCATCGTACATTCTAAATGTTGAATATTTGGTCATATGGCGTTCCATAGTGTATATATATATATATATATATATATATATATATATATATATATATATATATATATATATATATATATATATATATATATATATATATGTGTGTGTGTGTGTGTGTGTGTGTGTGTGCGTGTGTGTGTGTGTGTGTGTGTGTGTGTGTGTGTGTATAAAGTGCTATAATCTTTTATTGTTGTTCCCTACGTTTCATTTGTAGGAGTGAAGCTTCGCCGGAAGCAGAATCAGCTACAAGCGCATCATACGAGATTTACACTACCGCTAAACGCACTGGCTGTTCAAAGGGCGGAACACAACGTACCACAATGAGGTTCCTTCAGGCAAAGGTGCTTTTTGCTTTGCTATGTGTGGGGATTTCCGGAGTAATATTACTCCAGATGCAACTAACGAAACATCACACATTTCGACCTACTAAATATCAGTCTCAGGAAGACTTCAGTCAAAAGAGACATTTCGGCTTCTTGAATCTTGAACCAACGATTAAAGTGCCGGGTGAAAAAAACATCGTAATGGGATGTGCAGTTACTACCAGGAATATTCCCAAACCTACAAAGAACGTTCTTCTAGTTAGGATGCCTTTATTTCAGCATCTCATTCCGTCCTTGTGTAAAACGGGTTCAGCCGGATTTAGCTACCATTTTTACTTGTCGCATGACCAAAATGATCCTTTTTTCTCACGGAAGAATTCCCAAGAAGAATTCGAGCAGGCTTTTACGTCCATCATTACAAAACTCTGCCCTAAAACCTTTAATGTAATGCTCAAGCTCGTAGAGTGTGGTCATATGGAAGATCCAGCATGGGCACAGAACGATGCTATGTTCGACGCCTATTTGGATAATATGCCGTACTATTACAGGATAAACGATGATACAGTTATGGAAACGCCGGGCTGGAGCGAGGCGTTTGTCAATCAACTTGCCAAATATTCTCCTTCAAATGTAGGCGTTGTTGGTCCAAAACACAGGGGTGGCAACGAGGATATTCTTACCTATGATTTCGTTCACAAGAGTCACCTTGATATCCATGGTTTTTACTACCCAAGAACCTTCATTAACTGGTACGCAGACGATTGGTTTACGAGCGTCTACCGGCCGGACCGGTCCACAAAACTGCAAAACATCCGCCTACGACATAGTATGTCTTCTGGTACGCGGTATTTGATAAATCGGGGGGGAGGGGGGGTAGGCAAATTGCTGAAGGGGCAAGTTGAGAAGGGTAGAAGGGTAATGCATGATTATCTAACCGCAGGTGCGTATCTTTGGAAACCTAACTTAAGCGGTGAGAGGATCATATCTTTCTCTTTGTACGGAGCCGACCCACGTTATATATACGGCGCGGTGCGAAATGCTCAGTTAGTTCCAATTTATTTTCCAACGTGGAGGGCAAGGTTTTATGTGGAGAATCCCAATGGCACTACAAGACACGCCAAAGTGTCCATGCGGATAATCACGAAGCTGAGAGTCCTGGGCGCTGAAGTATGCTACTTGGACTCAGAGAGAGCACAGTTGGCACCCATGCTTTGGCGTTTTCTGGTGGCTCAAGATCCCCGGGTCAAACGATTTATCATCCGGGATGCCGATAGCCGACTGAATTCAAGAGATGCTGCAGTAGTTCACGAATGGGAGAAATCGGGCAAAGCTTTCCACTGCATACGAGACCACCCATGGCACAGTAACTATGCCGTCTTGGGAGGCCTTTGGGGCGGCGTGCCATCCCTCCTTAACCCCTTGCTCCCCAAACCCTGGCTAGAAATGATGCGCGGAGTGGGTACTGGCTACATACAAGATATGCATTTCTTAGGGAAGTCGATCTGGCCTAAAGTGTCGGCCGATAACGCCTACTGCCATGATAGCTTTTCTTGTAAGAGGTACGCAGGTTCCCATCCCTTCCCCGTTGAGCGGACAGAACCCGGCCTCCACCTTGGGGCCGTCCACGACCCTTTCGGGGTAATCCGCCAGGGGGACATAGATATCCTGGTCAAACATGCAGTGGTCAAGGAATGTACTGATCCAGGCAGCAAACTTCCAGAACCGGCCACTAAAGAAAACTAACGACCCCCGCCCCACCAGCAACGACCACGTCCATTGTAACCACTACAAGCAGACCAACGACCACGTCCGTTGTAACGACTGCAAGCAAGCCAACGACCCCCGCACAACCCGTAACGACCACGTCCGTTGTAACCACTACAAGCAAGCCAACGACCCCCGCACAACCCGTAACGACCACGTCCGTTGTAACCACTACAAGCAAACCAACGACCCCCGCACCACCCGTAACGACCACGTCCGTTGTAACCACTACAAGCAAACCAACGACCCCCGCACCACCCGCAACGACCACGTCCGTTGTAACCACTACAAGCAAACCAACGACCCCCGCACCACCCGTAACGACCACGTCCGTTGTAACCACTACAAGCAAACCAACGACCCCCGCACCACCCGTAACGACCACGTCCGTTGTAACCACTACAAGCAAACCAACGACCCCCGCACAACCCGTAACGACCACGTCCGTTGTAACCACTACAAGCAAACCAACGACCCCCGCACCACCCGTAACGACCACGTCCGTTGTAACCACTACAAGCAAACCAACGACCCCCGCACCACCCGTTACGACCACGTCCGTTGTAACCACTACAAGCAAACCAACGACCCCCGCACCACCCGCAACGACCACGTCCGTTGTAACCACTACAAGCAAACCAACGACCCCCGCACCACCCGTAACGACCACGTCCGTTGTAACCACTACAAGCAAACCAACGACCCCCGCACCATCCGCAACGACCACGTCCGTTGTAACCACTACAAGCAAACCAATGACCCCCGCAGCACCCGCAACGACCACGTCCATTGTAACGACTACAAACAAACCAACGACCCCCGCACCATCTGCAACGACCACGTCCATTGTTACCCCCACAAGGGCCTTAAGGTGATAGTCTAGTACACCAAGATTATCACCACTAGGTGGTGTCCTTGGCTGGCCCCTAGGAATGGATATCAAAACAAAAGATGACACACGAGCAGTGTTCACTCGCCACGAATCTCGAACTGGCAACATTCTATTGTGCTAACCTCGAGAGCACAAAAGGCAGGGCCCTTTAGGTTTTCCTTGTTACATTGCTCCCGAACGACATGGCTGTCTGTCTGCTTTAACCATGCAGATTCCTTCGAGATAGACCATTTTGACCAAAATTTTCATCTCATTTTTTGGCTGAAAGTGAATAAAGATACAGTCTCCGAAGCCAGTATTTTAGAATATGACAGATATAAACCCCGTCTAGGTGCAAGGTCATGTCACAAGTACCTTTACTATGTAAAACACGTGCTGATAGTAATTTTGAGGCTTATGGGAACATTCAAAAATGTTTTTAGGATATCCATCGTGCAGATCCCCTGTTGCGGTTGGACCTTGCACCTCACCAAAGACATGAATGATCAAATGGTAGACTCTCACTTTCAAGTAAAGGGTGATTCTTGTCATTTTGCCAAAAAAACGAAACACATCCAGATATGTTCTTTAAAGGTGCCACATTACCTCAAAATAGCCACTTACTGATAAGTTCACCATTTTTCCGCAACTATGAGATGTAACCTTTACAATAGCATAAGTACCGTTGTCTTAATTAAACTCAGTTTTCAGATATTCAAATTTTAAAAATGACCCTTGTATCGGGTAGGGTTCTACCTTAACCATTAGCACCACTGCCACACCCGCCAAGACATGGGTGTTCTGGTCAAACGATTTTCACATCAGTCCCATCAACGATCTCAAGTACCTTCTGCAACCCCTTGGCGTGAAGTTCATCGATAAGAGTCTCTCCGGGCATTGCCATACATGTATAACCAATACTTATGCGAAAGATCTCAAAGTTGGCAGTGGCAACTGATCCAAATAGCAATAAAGACAGGGCTGCGGTCCAATTTTGGATAAAATTTTCAGACTTTTATGAGTGGCCTCATATACAATACTAAGAATCATACGAGGACCTACTTAGCAAGCTTTCAAAAGCAAACTTTCTAACAATATGAAAACGTATAATGCACAATTCAAAACACAACTTATAGAAAAGTGGGAAAAGGTGTTAGAAAACATTCCAAAATAGGTGTGGTATGAGGTGTTAGAAAATATTCCTAAATACGACCTTTTGTACATAATGTAGAAAATGCACTTTCTCTCCTTCACTCTTTCTTTTGCATGCATTCCTTTGTGATCTTTCCTTTTCACACAGTCAATTTTATGGTAGAAGGTTATATTGTGGATTTAAATGGGTGAATAAAAACAAGAAAGCCTTTTAGATACTAATCACGAACAAGTAATTAGTGTTTTTACTAACTCAAAGTGTGGGTGAATATCATTTAGTTAAGAAATATTAGTGACTTTTGTGAACGATCAAGGAAGAATCTTTTGCTGATCCCTATGGTTTGGGGGAAAATACGTTCTGCACAGAAGTGGTAAACAGCTATTACAAAAAGTTGATAAATGCCATTATTATTGCTTCAGCTATCTCCTCCTGTCAGAATGCTTTATTTGTACCATGTGACTACATTTTATATGTTCATGATGCTTTATACTCAGTTTACATTACCCTCGGCCCTTGGGCTGCCGGCAATGTTAACTTTTCTTATTTTCCAGAGCTGAGTTATTGCCCAATTGTAATGTTATTACATTGGAAAAAAATGATCCCTTGAAATCCAGAGGTCTGTTTTCTTTTAGGAGCAATAATAAATGTCTTATGGACTGTTCTCCAGGCCGTTGTGAGGATTTACCATAAGCCTTCAGGCCTATAACAAATCCTCATAATGCCCTGGGGAACAGTCAATAAGGCTTTATTGATTTTGTACAGGTTGGGCAAGAGAGCAATAATAAATGCCTTATAGGCTGTTCCCCGGGCCTTTGCCATAGTTCTTCAGGTACTCCGGGTCCCTCCAGTAGTTACAACTGGCTAGTCACAACTTCGAAGCAATAAATTTGCAGAAAAAGTGACAAAAAACGAAATTCCAAATGATCAGACAAAACTATTTATAGTGTTAGATAACTCTTTCAATGAGTCTATGTCTCGCTGTATTTGACAAAATGATTTCCACTGTAACTGACACAAACCAAGTTATGATTGCCACATTGACAAAAAACATGCATCTCTTGAACGACATCTGTTCATTTCTGATTCGTTTTAAAGTACTAGTAACTAGTAAAAAAGATACATTTTTCTTTTCAAAAGCGTGGTCTTCATTACTTATAAAGTATAAGTTAGTAGATTGAAGAACCAAAAAGTTATGTTTAGTAATTCTTTTTGTGATTCCAAAGTGCCAATTTTAAGAAAAAAATCTCCCGCCGAAAAACGACTGAAAACGAGGCTGTGCAGCAATGACGTAAAGGGTGGCCCTCAGAGATTTAGGTCATCTCTTTTTACACTGAGCGGAATAGTCGCTCGTAAACATAGCTGTACTTTCCTCGATGCTGCTTCATCGTTAATATAGCGATTGCCTTGATATTTCATATGCTTATGGAATATCTATGTGCGGTCCAAACAAACTTTGTCGCGTAAAACTCAGAAACGGCTGAGAAATCGCTAGTTAAACGCAACAACGGCATTTGTTATGGTCTCATTCGGGAGACACTGTCACATGAAGGCATGGTCGACTTCCCTCGCTGCCACTTCAATGTGGATTACGCAATTTTCATGATAATTTCTATCTTGAAGGGATATCTAATTGTGAAAATAGCGATGTTTATTTCGTTAACATCCGACAGCAAACGGCCGAGAAATCGGAAGTGACATGTTGAGCTAGCCGAAATGTAGAGCTACATTATAAGCTCCATGTAGATTTCAGTACTGTCACGTGTTTTTGAGGGCGTGGTTGGGTGGGAATGAATGAATAAATGAAGGCCATTTAGTGCCATTATTTTCTTTTCAAAAAGTGGTCCTTTGTCACTGTGTATGAACAGTCTATAGTCTGACTGACAAGCTTGACTGACCGTTTTTTCCTTGTTTTGTTACAAAAAGTTCGTGTTCGCCACTGGCATCCAACCTTGGCAAACCTCTGATAAACACATATATATAGTCGTTTATGTATGTACATTTTTTGACTCAACTCAGCAAAATGAATTTGCTCATGAATCCCATTGTAAAATTAGCCCATTGCAACCTTCGGTACAACTGAAATGTGAGCGATGTCGTGCGCAATTTTAATATGGGCACATAATAGGCAAAATCTACATTTTGCGGAGTTGGGGCAGAAAGTATGTTTATAAAACTCGACCTAGTGCTCCCAAGAGGTTTATCAAGTTTGTATAGCATATACATCAAAGAGGAGAGACCGTTCGGTTAAGCTTGTGTCAGACAGACTTAAGTTTAGGTTAAAGAAGGAATCGCAAATGTCGATCTATATAACTAAGAGTGGGACTTGTAAAGAATAGTTGTGTATTTTTTTGGAAATTCGTAATAAGTACATTTAAGCAACATTTCACAAAACCACTAGTTTATCAAGTATCTTAACTTGCGACAGTTCTTATTGTCAAGCTTAGGAGACAATTGCGTTATCCTATATAGAGCAATTTCATGTGATGTAGCGACTACCCTAAACTGCTGACAAATGCTATTTTATGCGACCAATCGTCACAAAAACGTATCAAGTAATAGAGCACTTTTAATGCCTTAAAACAATATAACTGTTGTAGAAATTGGACACTCCTGGACCAAGAGGCAGCCCAAAGCAATATGTCAATATGTAATTTGCATGCGATATGATTTGACGCCATCCTGTATGAAGGCCACCCGTGACGTCACAGCCAAGTTTTGCCGCCATCGGCGTATTTTATGGGTGTCAGAGCAATTATGCTCTGTATCTCGCTTAATACTAGGAATACTACACTTTTATTATGTGTTTTTATTCTACAAATACACAATGTATAACATCCCAGAAATGACCTGGGTACCCATTACTAGTACTTTAAGAGACAGCAACGTATGAAAACGACTAAATCAACACCAGGATTTAACGAGTATACAGCGAAGAGCATTTAATTCCTGCACCAGTGGGCCGGACACCTGTTAGCGAATGGTTGTACACACGTTCAATGATAACTTGTGGAAAAAGTAAGCCATGCATATAAATGACCAACGTTAAGCTGCGTATCAAAGCTACGTTCAGCTGTGAGGTCAGTAAAGACAGCGGTGTGTTGTACCGTTTTATCCTGCATCACTTGCAACAGAGCAGATCAAACCTTAAAACCCCTGGTAATACTCTGACAATAATGCAATAATGAAATACTGTTTGATTTGAATATTTACAGTAGGGACATTTAATTCCTGACAAAAAAATTACGCCGTCTCGAAACAATAGACGGCGCTACTTACGTGACCTAATGAGTCACTACTTATAAAACCAGTAGATGGCGCCACCAGATTAGTTAAATGGCGGTAATTTGGCAAGCTCACGCGAATGTGTCAGCTTGGAAATAAAACATCAATTTTTGTAATATAAACCTATTAAAGGTAGGTAATGTAACAACTCCATGAAGGGGTTAATGAAATATACTGTTTGCCTGATTCTAAAGGTACTATTAAAGCCCAGACTGACAGTATATCAGGATCCGTACGGCCACGGACCTGTTTGGGCTGATTTCATTTGTGGTGATGACCTAACCTTTAAAATACATGGATGGATTACTCATGGTCCATCTCCTGAATGGCAGCTAACAGATCGGCGAAGATCAGGTTCTTGAACTGAAGAACAACATCTAGCACATTCGCATCATAGTTTCATCAAGGGTCAACTGCGTATTAAATATGGCGCCGTTTCATGACGTCATCTAGAATCTCGCGCGCATGACTATGAGCGTAAGCTCGACACCACATTCCTTCCCTTCCTAAATTTGGAATGTGGCGACATTCCGGAACATAGAATAAAATTGAACATTCTATAATGAATCCGTTAAAGAATGGTTCTCACTGGTCCGATGAACATCGGTCCATACCTGTATATAACAATTCAACTAAATCCGTTAAGAAACAGTTTTCGCTGGTCCAATAAACATCGGTCCATACCTCAAAAACTATATACACTATATACATCCTCGGTCGAGCCACCTATTCAACACCGTACAACTTCATGGCATTCTGATGGCACCGGTGCAAAACTTCATCCACTGATCTTTCCTTGATTTTGGCGATGTACAGCCCGACTTGCAAAGCCATTTGTGGATCGCTGAACTCCAATGAACGAGGCGCACATTTCGGGAGGAAGTAAGGCGCGTCCGTTTCTAAAACCAGACGATGAAGTGGTGCACACCGGACTATTTCTTCCACATTCTCGGTGTTCTCATATGTACACACAGGTGTGACTCCAACTACGGCATTCGGGAACCTGCGAAACCACAGCAACAAATCTTGCCAGCCCTGCATGAAGCAATGCACATGAATTTTAGCATTGGTTGGCAATTCTTCCTTGGCAAAAGTAAAACAGTCATTGCCTGCCTCACGCGAATGAATAACAACAGTTTTGTTGAACCTTGCAGCTAGAACCAGTTGCTTCCTGCAAATAGAACGCTGCTGTCTCTTTTGGTGGTTTCTAATATTTTTCCCCGAAAAGTCCAGACCCATCTCCCCCAGGGCGACAACATTTTTCTCCTTTTTCGATGATATATGATTCTACCCTAGCCGAATACAGATGGGCCTTTTTTGGGTGACACCCGATCGAGCCATGAACCCCTTCTTCCTGCAAAATCCTCTGTACAACACCCTCATCCTTGAGAAATGTTTCCGGATCGCAAAATACCGTAACACAGCCGGCAAAAGATGGTGATATAGGTCGCTTTTTCTTCATAAAATACTCCTCCAGGGTACCACGGTGGCAGTGGCAGTCAATGAAGGGCGTTTTGTTCTCCTTCTCGCCTGGCAAAATAACTTCCGTTGGGACGACTATGGCAGATTTCAGTTGAACTTTTCGCTCCTCAACGCCTTTTACCTCGACCTGTAGTTGCACTTGTTTTTTATTAGAAGATGAAGTATTCTGAACTTTAACTTGGAGATTTGGCAAAGTGTTTTTCTTGATGTAGAGCAGTAAGTTGAAGATGGTACGGCAGTGCAAAAGAGAAGACAGTCGGGTCGGCTGCACTGCGTCCCTGTACTCTAATTAAGATAAGCCCATGTTGTGATCCAAAAGATCCAGGACATCTAATTCTGGTAGACTGAATGTAATGCTCTTGCAGACAAGATGTTTGTCTCGTACGACTTGTAACATCCTTTCTTTAGGAACCAGGAGCTTCTGCTGAAGGTAGTCAAAAATGCGTTGAGCTTCACTGAAGAACTGTTGACCATGGATTTCGGAATTGAAAGGACCATGCCCTGCCACATGCTGGTGAATCTCGAATCTCTCCCACTTCCAACAAGCTAACAAAGGAAGGAGCTTCCACCATTGCTCTGAGATATGCGACTGATAAAGATGTCGTTTCATATGTTCACTAGCTTCACCGCACTCTGGACATTCTTGTTTGTTTTTCATTTTAGGTCCGACAAACGTCGGTCCTTTGCGGAATTTAGAAGGTCCGACAAAAGTCGGTCCTCTTGCGACGGCTCTCTTTGTTCCACGACGAGCGGACATCTCATCTGTAACAAGAGACGTCAACATGAGTGCCTTTTGACGTTACTTGTATTGTTAGCGATTGTTAGGATTAGCACAACAATATAAGTAGGAACTGGTGTCACGGAAACGAGAAGGTGCTCGACTGATCCGTCCATGTTGTGTCTTTCTTTCTGGTTGAATGACTCTGAAGCTTAATCCTTGATTATCCAGAGCAGTTTCCCACTCAGAGCTACTTTCCTCATCCGCATCGCAGATGTTGTGGTCGACATCAGGATTTAGTTTGCAAAACCAAGGATCATTCAAATTTCTACTCTCAGCATAATTTTTGGTGGTCTTCCTCCATTTCTCACAGCTGTCACATTGAATCCAAGTATAATTCAACTGTGGATCAACTGGATCATCTCCGCACAACATGGTATGCTGAGATTCTGCTTCAGTTTCAGGAGATACTGATCCGAACAAAGTCGGTCCAGTCTCAGAATTGCCACCGATACGAATCGGTTCGCTGCTTCCAAGATCTTCGTTGACAGGCGGAAACAAATCTTGAATACCGGATAAAGCATCTTCTTCTATATCCTCGCATTGTTCCGTCTGTACTTGATCTCCCTGCTCTAAATTATGTCTAGCTCTCTTCAACCATCCGGGCATGATGGAATCAAAACAGCTTCTTAGAAGATCATGATGCAAGACAAAGCTCTTTTTCTTATGAAGAACCTTGAAAAGAACTGGAGTGATGACTTTGATGATGAGAAACGGACCTTTCCAACAAGGCTTGAGTTTTGGACTAAGCCCTTTTTTGGAGGCATCATTCCTTCGAAGAACTACATCCCCGACCTGGTATTTTGACTGCCGCATCTGCTTATCATACATCTACTTCCTCCTGATCAAAGTGCCTTGCAGAGTTTCTCGAACTACGTTGTAAATGTTACGAAGACGTTCTTGCAGATCCTGTACGAATGCACAAGGCTCTGGAAACTCCTTTTCCTCTGCTGGAGCTAACAAATCTTCTGGTAATCGAACCTCTCTTCCTAACATAAGTTGATTTGGTGTGAAACCTGTGACTCTATTAGGAACAGACCTGATGGCGCCAGTTAACAAGGGAAGATCCTCATCCCAGCGGCTATTCTGTTTGAGATGGCATCGGATCAGTTGTAGAAGTGTCCGATTGTACCGTTCGATTTGCCCATTAGAGCAAGGTCTATATGGTGTAGTCCTCGTCTTGGTGATTTCCAAAAGCCGACAGATTCCTTCAAAGACTCTGCTGTGAAGTTTCGGCCCTGATCTGTATGAAGTTGTTCTGGAATCCCAAATTGTGAGATGAAGTTGTTGACTACTGCTTTTGCAACTGCCTCAGCAGTCTGGTCAGCCAAAGGGTAAGCCTCCAACCATTTGGTAAATTGGCAAATTACCATGAGTATGTATTTGTTACCAGATAGACTTTCAGGAAAAGGACCTAAAATATCTACATGGAGCCTCTCTAATGGATACCCTGCATGAAACATGCCAAGACCGCCTCTCTGATGCCTAGAAGCCTTCTTCTGCCTGCTACACTGCTTGCATGATTTAACATGTAAGTTGCAGTCGTTGCGCATATGATACCAAATGAAATTCCTTCGCAGTCGAACTAAGATCTTCATCATTCCAGGATGTCCTGCTGACTTCACATCATGACATTGATGAAGAATCTTCTGTTTCAAAGGATGCGGCACCAAGAGCAATAGTCGACTTCCTTGATCTGTACACCATTGATAATATAAAACTCCATCCTTTAGTTCCAACAATGACTTATTCACCCAGAAGTGATGGTGATGAAAGATAAAGCAATTTCTGGGTTGGTTCTATTTTCTCTTCCTTCCAAATGATGAGATCTCTAATATCGGGATCATTCATCTGCATCGCTCGCAGATTTATAGAAAAATAAGAAGAACTCAAAGCAACTCCTTCACTGTCATCTTCTTGTTGATCTCCAGGTAGAACAACTTGAAATATAGAAATTTCCTCATTGTCTGAACTTGATGAGTTTTCACTGTCATCTTGGACGGGACAGTTCACCGACAAACTTCGGTTCCCCTCTTCCAATTTCACCAGAGAACTCCGGTTCTCATCCAAGAAATACCCTTCTACGTCTTGCAGGACGGGTGGAATACGTCTCACTGCTAGCGGAACAATATCATCGACATCCTCTTCGAACTTGGACCATTGTTGGTGAACCCTAGTGCAGAATTTACATCCTCCACAGGGTAACTCTTCTGGAGTACAATTGGCAGTATAATATCCACAATAGGGCATCTCATTTGGGATCCTGGAAAGAGCATCTGCATTCATATGGGACTTCCCTCTCCGGTATAGAATTACCATATCGAATTGACTTAACTCCTCCAACCAACGAGCTAACATTCCTGTGGGATTCTTGAAGGACATCAACCATGTCAAGCTGTTGTGATCCGTTCGAACGTAGAAACTTCGTCCTAAGAGATAATGTTGAAATTGTCGCGTGAACCTCACTACCGCAAGTAGTTCCTTTTTGGTGACGCAGTAATCAAGTTGTGAGGGTGTTAATGCATAACTCCCATAGGCAATAACATGTTCTTTCCCATCTTGTACTTGGATTAACCAATAGCACCAATAGCCGTGTTAAAAGCGTCGGTATCAAGTATGAACGGTTCATCTGTATTCCTCGGAAAAGCCAGGCAAGGTGCTGTTACAACGGCTTCTTTGAGTTGATTAAAAACCTCTTCTCTCTCAGTAGTCCATTCAAACTTCACATCATTTTTGAGTAAATCATAAAGGCACCTGGAGATATGACTGAAGTCTTTGATGTGTTGCCTATGATAATTCACTAAACCCAAAAACCGATGAAGTTCCTTGGTGCTTTTTGGAGTTGGCCATTCGCGAACAGCTGATACACTCTTTGGATTTACTGAGACTCCTTGATTGCTCACCAACTTTCCCAAGAAAACAACCTCCTTCCGGAACAGTTCACACTTTTTAGCCTTTAATTTTAAGTTATGGAGCCTGAACCTATCAAATACTTTTATCAGATTGGATAAATGATCTTTGAAGCTGCTTCCAATCAAAATGATGTTGTGTAGATAGGCTAAGACTTCCTTCCATGTCAATCCTCGGAGTACTAAAGACATTGCTCGCTGAAAGGTTGCAGGGGCATTACATAAACCAAATGGCATGCGGATATGCTCCAAGAGACCATATTTTGTTATGAAGGCCGTTTTTGATCTATCCTCCTCTGCAATCATTATTTGATAATAACCACTGCTCATATCCAATGCGCCGAAGAACTGGGTATCTCCTAATGAATCCAAACATTCGGTGATGTTAGGCAGGGGATATGCATCTTTGATTGTAGCATCATTCAGCTTGCAATAATCAATGCAGTAGCGAACTTTTCCATCTTTTTTCCTCACAAGAACAGGAGGTGATGCCCAATCAGAGAATGATGGCTGAATAACATTGATTTCCAAAAGAGAATCCAGATGTTTCTTCTCTTCATCTTGAAAAGCCATTGGTGTTCTTCTCATTCCCTGACGTATTGGTTTCGTTGTGCCTGTGTCGATATGATGCTCTGTTACAGAAAAACAACCCAAATCCATATCATCTTTTGAAAAGATATCTGCATACTCCGTAAGCGTACTTGCAAGAATTTTGGACTCCTCAAAACTCAAGTTATCAATAGAGCGTCGCCATAAATCTCGGACATGAGCTGGAACTTGCAATTCCACTTCATCCAGGGAGGATACAGATGATACTTGTTGAATTTTTGGCTTTGGAATAGTATTGACATCCTGTAATAACTCATCCGATAAACATCGTTCGAGATTATTGATATCCGACGAAAGTCGGTCATCAGGATTACTTGACACAGGTTGACTTGGACAAGGAGAAGGCTTGTCATCATTATCCGACAAAGATCGGTCAATTGGTGAATTGTCCGATAAACATCGGTCAATTTCAGAAGAATCATCAAGGATAGAATGTTCTTCTATGGCATCAGCTTCTCCAACTATATGCCCTTTCTTTAGACTCCAGAATGAATCGCAGTCATTCATGATTGGCACTTTCACATCTCTAAGACGAGCACTTTTGTCATCATCATCTGGTAGAGTAACTAAAGACCTCGGTATCAAAAGTCCTTTATGGTTTGTCCTCGTAGCTTCAATCAGCAAAGTTGTGTTAGGTTGTGCAAACACCTTCACCTTGGCACGGACAACAGTGTTAGGCGGTACAACCACTTTCTTGGAAATGGTAACCCTCCGAATCTTCAGGAGATCTTCTTCATGCCGGATTTTCCCCTGTATTTGCTCATTTCCTATGGTAATGATGTCATTTGCAAGATCAATATTGCCATGAAATGCTTTGAAGAAATCTAATCCCAAAAGACACTTGTCTGTTATAGGAGCTACGTAAACATCCCAACGATATTCTTGACTTCCAATCTTCAACGGCACTTTACAAGCTTTCTTTGCAGGAATCATACTGTCCTCTCCCACTTCTCTCAATATGACGATCTTGTCTTCTTCTAGCGGAAGTTTCAACTTACGAAGAAGACGCTCATTTACAAGTGTAACCTGAGCTGCTGTATTTATCATTGCTTCCGTCTTTACTCCATTGATGGTAATGGGAATGACCAAACTGAATCCCACGTTTGCTTTTCGGATGATGACTTCTGTAGGCTCAACAGGTGAAACTTCTCCGAAAAACTTCGGATTTGAATTCACCGTGGATCCGGATCCGGAAACCTGCCTTGCTCTGTGAGGCCTTTTTTCCTGTAGCATAGAATGGTTTGCTACTGCTACTTTTGTGTACTGCACAGCGTCGTCCAGTGTTGTCGGTTCGCGAATAAGAGCTATTTCCGCAGCATACGTATCTGTGCATCCACGCAGAAAAGCTTGAAGAGCCTGATTCTCAATCATATCATCACTGGAACCGGGATAAGCTTGATAAGCTAAGGTTTTGATTCGTTTACCGAACATGTCTATACTCTCACCCTCCTTCTGAAAAATGGAGTTCAACTCTGATCTCTTTGTAGATGGTGTGATTTTTTAACCATACGTTTTGACCAAAGCTGCTGTCGTACGCAGATAGCTAAGTTTCACTTCCGGTCGAAGATTTTCAAAAAACTCGCTCGGTTCATCCACGAGGAGTCCGATCAGATAAAACAAAGCGTCATTATCTGTCCAGCGATAATACCCCTGGAAGTTTTCAAATTTTGTCAACCATGCAGGAAAACACTCCACTCCAATGTACGACTTTAATTTTGGGATGTATGATTTAGCATCGTGCCTATCGGGTTGACGATTGTTCTGATCAACTGGAGCATTTCTCCTTCCCTGATACTGCACTGGCGGTTCCCGTGATGATCGCCTGGGGTTACTTGGTGCCTCCATTTTTGGGCGAACATCTGGACCCTGTGTAACTGCAGCTTGTGACTGTTGAACAGAATGTACCTTGCTATCTAGATCATCCTGTCTGCGATGCAATTCTTGTAGGGACAATTGGAAATCCCCCATTTTGAATGAAATGTTCTTTATGATATCTAATATCTGCTCCTGAGAGGATTGTAATGAAGACGCCTGCCCCTTATCCACTTCTGGAGCCAGTTGAGCCGGAGCTTGCTCCTTTTCTCCATCATCCTGACTATTCCCCCCAGACGCGACATCGGAACATATGGGATCAAGCTCAGATGGAGTACCCGTCTTATCTTCAAAAAAACACTCACCCTTCCTTATGAGAGAATCGAATATTGTCTGTACGTGAGGCTTCTCAGCTAGAGATGTAAAATTGAAGGGCCTATTTTCTAGCTTACAACTATCTCTGACCTGGATAAGATGATTTGCTGTGGCATGACCAACCTTCGGTAGAGATCTCAACCCTTCATAGGTGGCGATTGTCAGATTGACTGCCATTGTAGCTTGTCGACAGGACGAATTTAACAAGAGTGCCAGATAAACCGACGAAAGTCGGTAGAAACACCGTTAAACAACGGTTAGATGTCAGTCAGTGAATTTAGCAACACTGTTACTTAAGTTGTGCTCTAACCGACAAAAGGCGGTAACTGTGATACGTTAAACAATGTTTGCATGCACATGAATAACAGTGTAGAATTTTGCAATACACAAAAATTCACTAAATCAAGAAATCTACAATATGTTTTAATGTAAATTTGACTATTTGTATTTGTGTTCACTTAACAATAATAACATTGCTTAGATTCATTGTCAGAAATAGCATCACTGTAGAAAAACAACCAAGTAATTGAGTAGTTATATTCAAACAAGGAGAACAGGTGCTATATTTTTATCTAACAAAATTAGAACATCAAAAATACAACTGATTCAAATTTTCTGGTGATCAAAAACAATCTAAATTTCCTCCAACAGTTCTGACTGACAGATGGCATAGTATAAAATCTTGGTCATCTTTTACCTGATGTACGAAGTTCTCTGTGTTGGAGACGTCTTCTGGCTAGACTCACAGGCTGATCTTGTACAATAAGGCAAAAACTCACGAGTTCGAAGATCGCTCGCAGCGCCAATGTGGTGATGACCTAACCTTTAAAATGCATGGATGGATTACTCATGGTCCATCTCCTGAATGGCAGCTAACAGATCGGCGAAGATCAGGTTCTTGAACTGAAGAACAACATCTAGCACGTTCGCATCATAGTTTCATCAAGGGTCAACTGCGTATAAAATATGGCGCCGTTTCATGACGTCATCTAGAATCTCGTGCGCATGACTATGAGCGTAAGCTCGACACCACACATTTACTTGTACTGTCGTAGGCGGGTGGCCAAATGCCAGAATACACCTTTGATGGCGTTTTTCCGTACAAGTCGTCATCCATGCTTAGTAATCTCGACATACGGTGGGTTTAAGTGTGCGGGTGGATGAGACGTCGGATTTTGCTGCACAAGTGAATTTTTAGGCAGTTTGTACAGAAAATCACAAAAAAGCATGTTTTTGTCATTTCCTTCCAGAAAATTTATTTTTCATGATAAACTTAAAACTTGCCACAAATGTGCTCAAGAAAATTCTTTTGATTGTAGAATATGTTGTGTTAGCGTGACTTAAATGAAACCCGTTGTGAGTGATTTTGGGGGAAAATCATCACTCATTGTGGGTGATTTTTGTTACAGGGATTAATATCGAGCCAGGCAGCTAGGTTGGAAAACTCAAGGCCCAGGGGGTCTGATGCATCTCACAGCCGAGGGCCGCCAAGCCAGAGGCTGTGAGATGCATCAGACTTCCCGAGGCCTTGGGTATTTCAACACAGTTGCTTGGCGAGGTCTTAATGGCTGTTATTTCATGAAAAAATATATTTTGCTATTTAATTTTTGGGAAAAGTGCCTTTAATGTGTGGAAACCAGGGCTCTTTCAAAAGTTGTTTACATATGGTTGCCATGACACTGGGCGAGGGCAATGAACGAGGGTAGAAAACCGAGTGCACTTTGGTATGCACTGTGTGGGAAAACAATGCCTAGGTATTGCTATGGCAACATAATATTTCCCACAATTTGAATGTCATCCTGTGCCACTGTGGACTATTCCAAACTCACAACTAAATAGCTTTGGTTTAGAAAACTACCGAAGAATGTGTAGATACAGAAAGTGAGTTATGTTTGGAAATGCTCATGATATGCTACGTTTTGGAGGTACTTACAGAAAAAATGGCATTAAAACTAGCGATTTTAGGAATTTGCTTCTGAAAGCTGCAATTTTCATAGTAGGAACTCGAAACTTGCAACAAATGATTTCATAAGGATGTCCATGATTATCAAATGTTTTATGTAAGTATGAAATGTATCTGACCCTTGCTGTGAGTGATTTTGGGGTAAAAACCTATAAAAGAGCAGGATTTTTGCAATATCCCACAACTTGAATGTCATCCTGTGGACTATTCCAAACAATCAACTAAATATTTATGGTTTTGAAAACTAACCAAGAGGGATTGAGATAGTGAGTCATGTTTGCATATTTTCATGACATGATACGTTTAAGTGTTATTTACAGAGAAGTGGCTTTAAAACTAATGATTTTAGGGATTTGTTTCAGGAAGGTGCAATTATCATAGTAGGAACTCGAAACTTGCCACAAATGATTTCATAAGGATGTCTATGTTAATAAAATGTTTTGTGTTAGGCGTATGAAGTGTATCTGACCCCTAATGTGAGTGATTTTGGGGTAAAACCTTTAAAATATAAGGATTCTTATAATTTCTCATATATTTGAACAAAGATATATTATATCTAATACCAAGATTCTAGCCTGATATTGTTGTTACAGAAAATCAACCAAGAAGAGGCATATGAGGGAAATAAGTTATGTTAGCCAACCTATGACATGCTAAATTTTGGTGTATTTTACTGAAAGGGATTTGCTTCTGGAAAGGGCAATTTTCAGAGTAGAAACTCAAAACTGGCCACAAACGATTTCATAAGGATGTCTGTGATAATCAAATATTTTGTGTTTCTATGAAATGTATCTGGCCCCTGCTGTGAGGGATTTGGGGTAAGACCAACAGTAGGATTTTTGTAATTTCCAACAATTTAAATGTCATCCTGTGGAATATCTCAAAATCTCGACCAAATAGTTTTGGTATAAAAAAAACTACCAAAGAAGGTGAAGGCAGAGTAAGTGAGTCATATTTGAATACTTTCAAGACATGCTACTTTTTGGGTCAATTTATAGAAAAATTGCATATAACAGGTGGTTTGAGGGATTTTATTCTAGAAAGTACAGTTTCAAAGTAGGAACTCAAAACAAGCAACAAATGATTTCATAAGGATGTCTATGATAATCAAATATTTTGAGTTAGTATGAAATGTATCTGACCCCTACAGTGAGTGATTTGGGGGTAAAAACGTATAAAATAGTAGAATTTTTGTAATTTCATAAATCTGAAAAAAGGTATATTATTATATATACCTTATATCAAGATTCTAGCCTGATATTGTTGTTACAGAAAATTACCCAAGGATAGGTGAATACCTCATAATACCAGGGACTGCGGCAGTTGATGACCAGGAAATAATCCCTAGTGGTGATTTAATGATGACAAATTTCATAATCAACTGAAAGTGAAAACATCATATGTTTTCTTGCTGCGATACATCATTTTCGGAAGAAAAAAATCCTGGAAGGTGTCAGGGCTCGACAACTAGCATAGCCCCATCTCCTGGGAGATCTGAATTCCAAAAACAGGCCTGTCGGGCTACCTAAAGATTGATTCAGGTAGTCCCGCTGGACTACCTGAATCCTGAGGAAGTTCCCCACTAAAATGCTACAAAATGGTAGTGAAAAAAAAATAAAAATATAGCATCCCTTAAGCATGCAACCTGCAAAATAGAAGGAAAAAAGCATAAGTACCATCACTAGCATGAAAAGGGGGATAAAGAACCTTTTTGGAATAAATGGCGGGACTACCTGATTTTGGGTTCAGGTAGCTGCCAACCTACTTGGTCCGTCTGGGGACTGTCGAGCCCTGGGTGTTCTTATAAAAGCCCAGCTTTCTTATTGTAATAAGGTGATTGGAGTTTTGGAGGGTTAAATGTTTAACTGAATTCGAAAAGTACTAATAAATATGACTAATACAACTATACATGGACATGTACATTACTTTGACCATTTAGCATGCAACATAAGCACTAACCCCGTTGCAAGTTGCTAGTGAATTCTGCAAAAATGGCAATGGGGGAAGCTGAACAAGACCCTGACTAGCCACACTGGGTAATGGAAAGTAATGTTTTGGGCAAAGTTCAATATCACCTTTGTTTGATAGAGTGGCAGGGCAAGTGGAAGTGTCGGCAGGGCCAGTCAACTTTAGGGGTAGCTTGCCCCGCTCAGAGAATAATGTTTTGAAACCCTGCTATTGATTCTTGTAATGCTACCTCAGATGTGTTGGAACAGGAAAAATGTATTACCTAGCTTATGCAAGCTGCATTGATATTCTGGTATAAGTATCAACATTGTGCACAGTATTTTGAAAAAAAATATGTCCATTATTGAGTAGTAGTTTCAATATGGCATAAAAACGCTTAGGACAAGGACTAAGCTGTACCTGAAAATCAGATAAGGTTCTTTATAAACAAGTAACTCACCTATGATTTTGAGAAGGGTACAATTTTTCAAAATGTGTCATAACACCAAAATACCTTTTTTAAACATTCACACAGTTTTAAAATAGAGCATGATTAAGTTGGCCAGCAGGGCATCTCAGCCTCATTTGGACACCCAATCCCTCAAAAATCACCCGTCAGGATACCCAAATAATTTTGTGAGTAACCCTTTAAAGAGACACTTTCAAACATATAAATAATTTTTTTAAGGCATTTATTTCAATAGGTATATGCATGTTCATGGTTATTATGGGCCATATCAACCTATTCAAACTGTTGCGTACAAAATTTTAGAATATTGAATTCAATATTTACCCTCAAAATCAGGAAAACTTGCTCCCTCATTTGGCTGTCTTATATTATAGTAATATCATCCTGGAACCCTATTTGTTCAGGACTTTTGTAAAATAGTAGATTTTAGAGAATTTATATCTGTGGTGGACAGGAAAGCTCTTCGACAGAGATTTTAGATACCTTCACAGAAACAGAGATTCTCCTTCAAGTGAAGAAGAAAATTTTAGCATATGTTATGGAAAGTTTAGCATATGGTCAATCTAGCCCAGATCCCAAAGTTTCTATTTATGCATATATTTAAAAATTTGACCACCCGCATTTAATTTTAGGGGAATCTGTTCAGTGTTTCAGATGGAACTTACACACTGTTGTGGACAGGAAACATTTGTCACAAGTGTAGAAGGGGAAGGATTTAGTACATAAACATTTCTCAGAGAACAGAAATTTGTTACATCACTCAAATATAGATTATAGTCATATGGAAGACTCATATGATACTGTTTTATACAAAGCCAGTCATAGATGAGCAGTCTAAATGATTTTAAAAAACAATTTCCAGGGATAGCCCAATAGACTTGTATGATCTACTCCAGTAAAAATATCTATCAGTTAATAAGATCATTACATAGTTATTTCAAAAGCATCTAGCAAATTGGGCATTAACTATTAACCTTACCAGTGCTGAGACTACTTTCATCCAAGGCACAAGAATGCTAAGATTTTTGAAAAGCATTTAAACCCTGTCATGTTGGTATTCATTGGAAAGCTCTCGCCGAGCACTCTCAGAGTTTCGGTAATTTTTCGTTTTTTTGCATGATATTGCATTGGCCAAATTAGCCACCAGCAGCATAAGGGTTAATGTTCATAATTCATTCATAACTCAGCTAGTTTGATATCAATTGTTAAATGTACAGATGTGTACCTTGACTGACACCTCCATCCTGTCAGCAAATGCAATGTCTCCATTCACCTCTACATCCCTAATCCTGAAGCCACCCATTCAGTTAATCAGGGTAGATGCAATTTCCCCCGAAGCATATCCTCCTTCCCCAGACTAAACAATAAGGGGTGTTAATGAGAGGGGACAGTGGAGGAAAAACAGAATCCACATTGTCTGGGGTATACCAACAACCTTGATTTGTACAGGAAGTGATATAAAACTGACCAGGTAGTGAGTGAAATCTACCTCTGAGAATGCAGAAGGTAACATCATGTTTTTCAAAACTGTTTGGATTGATGATCTATTTTTAAAGAAGATTCAATGTTAAATAATTTACAGCTCATATATTTTAATTGTCTAACAATTGCCCTTGTGGGGAAGTGGTTCCTCTAACATTAGACATTGTCATCTGTTACCTACTATCAGAGACAAATTAAACCCACTCTCTGCTGCCATCTAATTTCTAATTAAGTGCTTCCTTCAGTAAAGGTTATGTCTTTATATCAGTGCACTAACTTAACTTTTTATTAAAGCAGAAAATTTCCCAATAGTGCACTCTTTCAATGAAAGATATTGATTCTTACAGAAAATGTGATTCCGTAACAAATGGTAAATGTGATTCCGTAAGAAGACCATCTGTCAAAATTTCTTGAATAAAGTTCACTTTAACTCATTCAACTCATAACTTTGTGGTGGAATCTGTGCAAAACAAATTTACCTACCATATGATTAAGAAGATTTTGGAAAAGTGGCAGGAACAGCATGAAAGAAGTATTTGATTTAAGTGGTAGAAAACAGATGCTAATATTGAGTGATTCCGTAACAGGCATGTTTTTTCACTTTTTTACCCAAAAATAATTTACTGGGGAAGTTGGAACTTGGTCCATTTAAAAGAACTTTCAAAGCCCTACACAACTATATAAAGCATGATTTCCTAACTTTTTCCCTTAAAAAGATATCTAAGCTTGAACAGCAAAAGTGCGATTCTGTAACAGCTTGATTGGGCCTTATTATTACAGCAAAATGGTCCAAAATCAAGCACAATGAGGTATTTATTCAAAATTCCCTAGAATGATAGAGCCTAAGAAATTACAAAAATCACAATTCAAGTTTTCACGCCATATTTTTTGATGAAATTCCCAGTGGCAACTAATGGCCCAAAGATGGTGTGCTGTGCATGCCCGATCTAGGTTTGTCTGTAATGTTATTGATACAAGAGCCCTGATTGGTGCTTGTTCCCGTGTGACCTTGTGCTGATGCCAGATCAGTGACTCCGGGCATGGGTCCAGCTCTTCACTATATAGCACATATAGTAATTGGTTTCTCGCCACATATCCACATATTCTTTTCTTCATCTAAGTATATATATATGCTTATATCCTAGTCTTGCACTGCCAAGTGAGATGCACCTAGAGTAAACCTGACCACCTGGGATATACTTGCCATGTAGTTATGCTAAAGATAAACACACAAGGGACAGAGATTTATCAGCCTTGAATCTAGGTCAGTTCCTGACCAGTTGGCACTGAAGAAACAAGGCACTTTCAAGCCTTGAGCTTATCAGTGACCTTATTTTCTGCTTCACCTCAGCAGGCTGTAAAATATATAGCACATATAGTAATTGGTTTCTCGCCACATATCCACATATTCTTTTCTTCATCTAAGTATATATATATGCTTATATCCTAGTCTTGCACTGCCAAGTGAGATGCACCTAGAGTAAACCTGACCACCTGGGATATACTTGCCATGTAGTTATGCTAAAGATAAACACACAAGGGACAGAGATTTATCAGCCTTGAATCTAGGTCAGTTCCTGACCAGTTGGCACTGAAGAAACAAGGCACTTTCAAGCCTTGAGCTTATCAGTGACCTTATTTTCTGCTTCACCTCAGCAGGCTGTAAAAGACAGGTTGGGTAGTGGCTCTGGTGATAGTGGTGGTAGGCAGTGCAGGACTTAGGGTGACAGTAACAGGTATACTGGGCAGTTAGTAACACTTACCTGCAAGTGAACAATTTAGTACTTACTAAGTGCTAAACTGGTCATAGTTACTACTTAGAAATTTGATATAAATTTTTCAACAGTGGCTAGCATCACTGAATTCCTGTCCTGAAGCATGTATGCTGATGCGTTTTATACCAGGCATCATGAATGTAGTCAGGATTACTTAACAGGATGGTGCTATCACTGCTATGCCATTTAGTGTTTTTGTTTTCAACCCTTCTGTATCAACTGCTTACAAAGCAAGTGCAGAGAGACAGCAAACAGTTAGCTTTATTAGCATACAATTATAGGTACCTAGACATGGTCATTATTAATCTGTACAATTGAAAATAGACTGTTTAGGA
>OZ012701.1:2598564-2653564 GCA_963942565.1 Maea johnstoni
TATGAAAGAGTCAAAATTGAAGGAAAAGTGTAGTACCACACCATTTCTCTAATTGTTTATGGTATTTTCTATTCTCGTATAATGGCAATTACATTTCCTACAAAAATAATAAATATCTGTATCAATATATTTGATTATAACTACTAAGAACAATGACTTTGGAAACATTGACGGTTGCCGATACTTTAATTTTTGGCAAATTTGATAACTTTTGATTTGATAAGGTTTTGCTCACTTCGGGCGTTTCTCTCTTATGACTTACCTACTTCGTCCCTTTGTTCAAAACACACCGGTTCCATACCCTCCTCGATACAGCTTTTAATGGCGCCCAGGCCAGAAACACCGGCACCTACTATCCCCACCCTCTTCTTGCTCGACACCATTTCTCCAAACTGCTCCGACTGCGCAGTACACTGCTGTCCTATTTAGTCAGCTTGTCAAAGGTTATAAATTATATGTGTGACAGGTTATTAACCCACTAATGTTTAAGATTTAAGGATTCAGAATACTTTCAGTAATAACCTGGTTATTCAGAATTACTGTGCAAAATATTTGAAGGAGAGTTGTAGGTGGTGTGCTTATCAACATATCGCCTTCAAATAATTTCCCAACTTTGCCTTCGCTTGAAAGATTTGGTTGAGATATTGAGGCTGGATTTGGCTGCTGTGAGTGCTAATGGGTCAATTACATGTCCCTGTCCTGAGCTGACTGGGTCAGTATGAACTGAGCTGCTGCATAGGAGGTTACATCCACAGCATAAACTTTGAACAGTTATTAGACGACAATCACAGGCTAGATATCAGGAGGGTTACTTTTAAAAGGGAAGGAATGAGTTAAATGGCTTTGACTCATTGATACTAAAACACTTTCCTAATGCCAAATATCCCTAAAAACCCAGGGCGACCATAGACCCAGCTGACGCTGAACACAGGGGGATGGGCACTCAGGTACCGGTATAAAGGGGGGCGCATACGCTCGTTATCAAAATTTAAAGATACCCCTTAAGCACTGATTTCTGGCCAAAAAAGAACCCTTATTTTAATAAAAACGCTGACATTTTCCAGTAAATAAGCACCCCTTCTTTTATCAAAACACTGACAATGGATGAACGGGAACACATATTTAAAATTTAGAGTTTATAATCCTCTGCGTGTTTAGCGGCAGCAAGTGGTGGCAGCAGACTCGGAAGCCCAGTCACTTCGGGCGTCAGAGCCGCGTATATTTCGTGGATTGTAAGGGGATTTTCAGCCCCCATACTTCGTACCTAGTATAAAAAAAGTACCCTTCTTTTACAAAATCGTGGACATGCAGAGGCAAAGGCAGAGGCAAAAAAAACCCTTCTTCCGCGAAATACGCAACAAGGGTGCGGCCCTCCTCTGTACCTGAGTACTGAATCAGGATTAAAACTTTAAACTTGGTACACTTAAACAATGTATGTATATTTATTGACTGTAATGGTATATTACAAAAACACATACTCCTGTATGGGTGTTATGCGGGTATAATAAATACAATGCAATAGAAAATATATAACTTAATTAGTTGAACATTTGATAAAGGAACAAATATGATATTAATCATAAACAAAAGATTAGATAACAAGCTATGAAGAAATTTCGAGTATTTGATTAATACCCAGACACGTTGGCATGTCAGACGAAATTTCCATATATTGCTCTTAAAGCTGACGTGCTTCATCGAAGTATAGAGAAATATTATATGATGAAACATGTATGAAGGCATGCCTTTTGTTTGCTTCTGGTAAGCATAGATATAAATTGTTGGTATCTCCCGGAATGGGTAATACGCATATTCCACAGAAGATGTAATGCACATAAGGGTTACTGTACTTGGAAACAGGAAAGGGGCAAAAGCTATAAAACCAGCTAGATATGATGCACACGGAAAACATCTAGACCTTTGCCTCTAAGGCAAAACCCCAGCACAATATCAGATGAGATTTAAATCTACGTAATATTTCCTATGGAATCTCACTTATTACCCAATTCCTTCTCTGCTCCTCAGCACAATATTGTACATCTTGTACACACTTAGAGCAAATGTTTCTTGAGTCTGGTAATAGGTAAACATCCCAATTTCAAATCGTTTGTAAAATCTTTCGGATTTGGCATATTGTATACGATGTACAGAAAAGTTCTCATCATGCTACAAATCACTTAATTATACCACGCGTGAATATCGTAAGCCGTGATTGGCTGACTTAACAGTTGCCAATCATCATGTCCACTGAACGGCGTTATGGCCACCGTTGTCACTGGTGACGCCACGTGTGTTTTGCTTGTTGGCTGACGTCATTGTTTGTCGGGTCATCGCTGCATGTGCGAATTGCACATCGACAACAAACATGTTGCTACAGGCGCTAGCGCAACATGGCATTCTTGAATAGATAAGATTATATATGCAGGGATTATTGATAGGGTCAGCGAATTTTTTCATTGACATTTTACCATTTTTGGTCGGTATGATAAAACAAATATTACATCTCGGGAGGATGGCTTTACCTAGGGCTTCGCCCTTGGGAAAACTATCGGGAGACATTCCACCAGGGTGTCCCCACTGGGATGTCATATTTGTATATTGTACAAATTCCCTTCTCTTCCTCTTTTAAAATCTTCTAGCAAGGATGGCGCCAATGGCTAATGCTAGAGCTGCCATTATAATCATGTTTAAAAGTGGCCACTTGAGGGTGGCTCCTTTTTTTGGATAGCTAATGTTCCTAGTGGAGTAGAAGCAGTGGTCACGAAGAGACATAATACTTTTCCGTGATAAATCCCAGCGTGTGTGGGGCCCAAAGAGTCTATAGACAGCAGGTATACTTGGTCCCATAAGCACACGCCAGGCAAGTGATGGATCATAGAAGAACATACAGAAGATCCTTTTCAGCGATGGGTAGGCTCCAATGAATGAAGATAATTGCTTTTGGTAGCAATACAGTATTTCCTGTAAAAGATGGATACAAATAATCCTGATATATATATATATATGTATATATATATATATATATATATATATATATATATATATATATATATATATATATATATATATATATATATATATATATATATATATATATATATAAATATATATATATATATATATATATATATATATATATATATATTTATATATATATATATATATATATATATATATATATATATGTATATATATATATATATATATATATGTGTATATATATATATATATATGTATATATATATATATATATGTATATATATATATATATATGTATATATATATATATATATATATATATATATATATATATATATATATATATATATATATATATATTTATTTATATATATATATATATATATATATATATATATACTGTATAACCGGTATATTTCCCGGGCCCTTTATTTCCCGAAAAATGATGATTTCAACTTTTCCCCGTTTTTTTTTTCCCGGCCCACACACGGCTGCACTGATACTACATTTAGTGTCAATGCTACCAAGAGTTCTGGCTCCTGAACGTTTATTGCAGACGCCCGTTTGTGTGCTGAATGTGTATGTGCAGAGCAAAAAAGCCAGTCATATGCCAGCTCAATTGAGGCAGGCTCTAATGTTCTGCACATTAATAGCACTTAGTGTAACATACCCATCTGTATAATTACGCGGACTGGTTTGTGGACAGGTTGATAAACTCACCTGTTCATGACGGACAGTGAGTACTACAAACATGTACCGGTATCTGGACAAGCGAGTACTTTAAACGTACGGCTTTACAACTCGATCTGAGTACTTCTTCTATTGTTCTATATCGTTATTTTAAATATTTATATATAAGTAGATTCATGTTCATACAGTTCAAATATCCATTAATTGACAAAAAACTAGTATGCATAACGTAACAAATTCACACACTACTAGTAGTATCTGACTTCAGACTGACACATCGTCTGCCATACCAAACCAACAAAAATGATTTAAGATAACGTTTTTATTTTTCCCGTCTCAAACCCTTAGGTAAATTTGGGAACATTAAGAACACGTTAACATTACCCTTTATACAGTATATGTATATATATATATATTTATATATATATATATATATATATATATATATATATATATATATATATATATATATATATATATATATATATATATATGTATGTATGTATGTATGTATGTTTGTATGTATGTATGTATGTATGTATGTATGTATGTATGTATGTATATATATATATATATATATATATATATATATATATATATATATATATATATGTCTACAGAGAGAGCGAGAGAGAGCGAGAGAGAGAGAGAGAGAGAGAGAGAGAGAGAGAGAGAGAGAGAGAGAGAGAGAATTCTGTTATTAATCGTTTTAATGTTGATTTTGCATATCTAAAACTGGTAACTCCAATGAACTTTTGTCTTAAATTGTCTGCGATTATCAACTACATTAGTCTTTATTATATCATAGGTGGTACTATTGTGATTTGGTTTATTTTGCTATATTCTTCGAAGATCTAAAACAATATATGTATAGAATCATCTGCATATATATGTAAACTGTTCTTCAATTACATTGCAAATTGTATGTGATGAAACATCTAAACACATGCATCATACCGAGTGTTATATTGCTACGTCTTAACATATCCTATCATTAATACATCTTACTTATTTCTAAATACCCTGTCTCTATATGCGGTAGCTTTTATATTTTATATCTAGATGGTAAAAGTGTTTGGATGGTTTGAGGGTAATAAACGCAAAAGCTATTGTTCTAACTCCTTTGGCACTGAAAAATGTATTATTCGTATTGAAACTTACATTTGGTAAAGTTTGGCCCATATGACACTGCTTTGGATTGTATATTGTAAATACACCTTTCCTATGGGCGTATTTAATGATTTGCTTCATGAAAGGTCTATTCCAACCACAAGGTATGCATTCCATTAGATGAAATACTAGTATGTTTTGTTTCCCTTTTAAATTTATTCCACAATAGAAAGTGTACTATCGTCTTAAGGCAGTACTTACCCTGGGGACGTCGTCTCCCCAACGATTCCTTCTTCTAGCAATGTCAGCATTGGCTTCCTTCATCATGTAGTCACGTGATGGCAGAGGGAGTTTGTCGGAAAAGACCCTGGCGGCCACCCTTGCCTGGAGCTCGTAAGTGGGAGGGAATGGTCCATATGGGTCTATCTTTCCAACAAAGGCCAGGGTGCCATGCTGCAGCTTTGGAGGAAATACTCCTAGGAATAACTCAACATATGATTTGGACTTCTCTGAAACGAAAAAAAAGTATTACCTTATTCAAGTTCACCATATAACTCAATACGAATTTGGTATACTCTCAGTGCCCCTGGTGTGCAAAAGAGGATCAAATGCACTTATCTGATCTCCTGAAATACTCTTTTGTAACCCAGTAACCTGCCCATCTTACTACACTTCAAAAGAAAGTTGTTCATCCTTGGGACTATTACATACCTTAAAAATAGACCCTTAACCATTTTGGCCAATTCTGCCGTGATTTCATTGCATCGAAAACAAAGTCAAGAAAATGCCCCCTAAAAATTGTTGATCATTGTACATATCAGGAAATCTTTGCAAACATATTGTATTGTTCTACCAAATACAAAAAAAATACTATTCGCCTGATACCACTTTTGCCTGTTTTGATTTAATTTCTTATGCGACTAGATCTGCTCAATTGCATGCCGTTTTGCTTATAGTATAGATGAAGATTTACACGCTAGTGGAAGTTACAGATAAGACATGTTTTATACATGAAGGGCATATTCTAAGAAATCATTGCACAATATTTCTAGTTAGGCGTTCGTTTTCTGTAGGTACGCTGGTTGCCAACACTATAGACTAATGTCTGGTAGCTGATGCTACAACAGCTGAAACAATTAGGGTAAACTTATATTTCAAATTCACCTACGATTGAAAGTATGCTGGTAGTGCTACCTGGTTAATTAATATTCAATTTCACATCACTGAAAGTGTTTTTGCATTTTATGTAGAGTACCATCTATTGATGATTTCCTGATATCATTCATGCACAGATGTTTGTGATTGAAACTTTCCCACGTTTGAACCGGAATAAAGAAAAAATGATAAAGTATTTGAGGAAATTTTAGATTTATCCTCAATAAAATATGGAAATATAGCCACTTGCCAGTTATATGGCTTCTTCTGGTTGCTACTGGTATAATAAGGCAAAACATTATTATGTAAACGTCATTATCTACAGTGCCAATATTTAATTTCTGCACTAAATGCGTGGGGAGCCCGGGCATGAATAATGACTGTATGCCCAATTGCTACCCTGTTTCCTTGCATAGATGTATGGATGACCTCACAATTAAACGTAGCTTTGATTTGCAAGCTACAAGTGTCATTGATGTGTTTGGATTATTTTCTTGGCATCTTAGCAAGGCTTTTTATACAACCACGTATTGGCAGATGTCTGATCGACTGGTGCAGAAATTAAATGTCTGTACTGTATCTCGCACCTGGAAAAGGTATGGCCTCTGGATCATCCAGGAAACTGCATGTCGACAGGAATCCAGTCGTAAAAAGTATAGCATCTATTTCCACAGACTTGCCATTTTTGAACTTAACACTATTTTTGCCAAAACATTCTATATCCGGCATTACCTGTAATAAATCAAATGATCAAGTTATACAAAGCAGTAGGGCAATGTATTGCCTTCCACTGTAAATAATGGAATACATCATAATAACATAGAAAGTAAATTTATGCTAATATACTAGAAACGGCAAAAAGCTATCATGCACTATTGCAAAAAAAATATATCGAGTATTAACACACTGAAGCAAAGTTAGATTCTTAACAGTGGTAATACGAAATGTATCTTATGCATGTATCTTCTTTTTTTATTCAGCTAACAATATAACCAATATGATAGTAAGTATCAAAGTGCTATTACATCTGATATTATAATATGTAAGTACGTACCGCAACCTTTCCTGATATTATCCTGTGTTCCAGGCCATCATTTATAGTTTCGTTGCACTCCCTGAATTTGCGTTCTGGTTCTAGTGAGAGATCTTGCAATGGGAATCGTGATCGGAGGAACATTTCACCACTGTTAAACACATTTCTGCAATTTCAGCAATATCAGATAATCGTGTCAATCATCATGTTTTTGAAAACTGTTAAATATATTTCTGTAATATAATTAAATGAAAATAGAAATAGAAAGAATATGTAAGAATCTAGGTGCTATCGGTTCTAAGAAAAGTTTCTAATATGTTTAACACACCTCTGCAATTAATTCATTAAAAGAAAAACAGTCTTCGGATGTTATGGACTATAAGATACATCGATGACGTTTTATAAATATAACTAATTGCTTTTGACATCAAATAAACAAGGTACTTCATATTCATCCAACATCCTTCGATACAGTACAAGGACCTTTGACAGCTGGGTGAGGAAGCATGGATAGTCAAAGGTACAAATGACATCTTCCCAATATTTCTTGGATGAGAACTTGAAGGACTATCTGATATTGGTACATTGCATCTCAGCATGGTTGCAGGGGCACATATTCATGCAATGTACCAACGCAGAACCAGAGTCGAGGTAGGGGTGGGTTAAACCCTCAAATAAAATAACGCCTATATATCCGTACGGAGGTGGAACACCTTTTATTTCAACTTGGTAACTGACCGCCAGGTTGCTTATGTTTACAAATGATGCCACCTACCGGAGGAAAGGTAAACTATTCATTTTGACAGTGTTACACAAACACAATTCTGATTCTGATTCTGATTTAGTACAGAGTAGACTCTATTTAGAGTATTTCGCTCCGGGTGAGAGTGCCGGTCCCTCTTTGAACTGTTCAAGGCTTTCCACTGCCTTAATGTAAAGAGTTCCAGTCTATTATGGTACGTGGGAAGAAGGAGTTGGCGTAGGTAGAGGTGTTTGATGTATATTGTCTGTAGCTGTTGCTAGCACCTGATCTGGTTCTGTTGTTGGATTTGGTTAGGTACTATTTATTTTAGTTCATTTATTATTTTGAACATCATGGTCAACCTGGCGTAACGCCTTCTTTCTGCAAAAGGTATCCAGCCTAGTTTGGAGAGCATGTCAGTTACGCTGGAGGTTCTGCTGTAGTTGTTGAAAACAAATATAGCGCCTCTTCTCTGGATCTTCTCCAATTTCCCTTTTTCTGTTTCAAGGAAAAGCTCCCAGGCTACTGTGCTACTGTACTCTAGCAGAGATTGAAAAAGTGCTGTGAATGCCTTTTTGTTTAATTTTGGCTGGGCATTGCTTGAGGTTTCTCTGGAGAAAAGTTAAGGTGTAATTTACCTTTGTGTTCACCTTTTGCAAGTGGCTACCCCATCGTAGATCTTGGCCGATGCTTACTCCAAGGTATGGGTTGTTGGGTACTTGTTTCAGCACGTGGCCACAAAGTTCGTACATTTGGTCTTTTGTCTTGAGCCCTCAGTCAATTCGCAGAATGTAGCATTTCTTTCGCGTTGAATTTCATCCCCCACGTGTTGGCTCACATTGCTAGTGAGGTGAGGTCTTTCTGCATCGCGATCTGATCTTCTATGCTCTTGATGGTCCTGTAGAGTAGGCCATCATCTGCGAATAGTCGAACCTGTGACTTTACTTATTCTGGCAGGTCGTTAATAAAGTACAAGAACAACAAAGAACCCAGGACGGTACCTTGACAGCCATTCCACCTTATGGGTCCACATTGGGGCTGGAAGTTGGTCACAAGGGTTTGTGTCACAGATCTTTCTGAGACTAATTTTTTTTTAACTAGTATATCTCAAGGGCAAAAGCCCAAAAAATCTGCCTACAAAGTCTTCAAACAAATTTTTTACCGCAGTTTCAATGTGAGGCTATCCATATTTCAGAGGACCACTCAAAATATGACCTTATTTGATTTCAGGCTTGTACTAATGTATTGAAAAGGCTAATACCCCATTGTATGCTATTTTTATGAAGTAAACTGTATGATGGTTCAAATCAATACAGCTTTTGCATATATTTCACTTTTATTTTCACCATTTTGCCACTGTTTTGTGAGGTATAGTTTAAAAACTGCAATGAAGTCCTGAAAGTATTGTCTAACTTTAGCTGTAAAAATGAGAGATCTTTCTGAAAAATAGTCTTACCTATCTCAGGGAAAGGACAAATTAGTGCTCTGAGACTGGCCCAAAAGATGTAGAGCATAGGTGAAAGCATCGCTGGTAATAGCGCATTGATAAACGTTTCGTAAGTTGCAATATTTTTATGTAGAAATTTTTAATTTTTCAAAATAATATATCAGAAATCATCTTAATATGCATAAAGACACCTAATTAACTTAATTTGTTAATTTGGCCTTCATTGCAGTTGGCGATGAGGCTAGGATTTTTTTCGTTTGTAGGTTGCAGAAAATGGTAAAATGGAAAACACATGAATACAGTCTAAAAATCAAAAGGTTTATTGAAGAAACCTGTCAAATACGAAATTAAAATATACATAGATATCACATGCACCTATCCCAACAATCGTTGGCAAGGCTGAGCCACTTTGGTATGTTAAATTTCACCCAGAAGGCACTTCAAAGTATAAAAGTATAAAATGAATTAAAATGAGGTATATCTTCTCGCTTGGCAACACCTTTCAAAGGCTATAATGGTGAATTATATTGTACTACTCATAGTTGTTAGACCTTTTCATAATGATGGAAACAATTTCCAACTGCATGAAGCTAGTTTGGACAACATCTCTTCACACTGACCTGCATTGAAGTTTTGACTAAAATAGTTTGTAGGTTTCAGGTCTGCTACCTTAAGTTGTATCTCAGTGTGAAGCTTTGAAACTAGGTAGGTAAGCATCTAATGTCCATTCTTACCATATATATAGGAATGTAGTTATACATTGTGCTATTGAAATCACATCAAAATTATCGCTTTGGCACAGCATTGATCAGTACAAAATATCTGTTTTTTTCATGACACAGATATGGAATTATCACATTTATGATCACATAACGGCACAATGGCACCCTTAAATACTTAAAAGTCCACTCATAAAAACAGAATGAGACAAACAAAATAAATAATGCAAGTTTCCCAGCACTTTTACACTACTACTGAACTTCAAAATGGAGTGTTTGAGTAAGTTATGTATGTTGCACAGATCTTCTCCAAAATGATTGGACCTTTGGACATCATTAAAGGAAGTAAGTTAATACTTGCAAACTAAAATTCAACATAACTGTCACATTGAATAAATCACATAGATGGAATGTTATTGGAGATAAAACATCTTCACAATGTCATTTGTGAATCATTTTGAGAATTATACAATATATAAAAATGGTTTACACCTTAAACCAGCATCCCTAATACTTTTGAATTAACTTTGAAAATGAAGTGTGTATTTGTCAAAGTCTTGGACAAACTTGTCCTTGAATTCTGACAGTGGCATGTCGGTGCTGACAATCTTGACTTTGCGCTTACCATCTCTCGCATCTAGAACTTTCTGCCACTGCTGGACAGTAAGCTCAGTGGCTGTGACTTTATCCACCAACCCCTTAATTGCCTTTTCCGTCTGGTAAGATTTCACAAAGACATCAGGACTTGGAGTGAGGGGTTCTGTGAGTACGTTCTTCAGGGATCTGAGAAGCAAGGTGGAGTTTTCATGCTTCTAGCACAAGCAGTTGTTCAGCTTCAAGCAATTGGAATGTCTGATGTGCTTGGGTCGCAGCTTGTAGAAAGATGACTTGCTCTTCTTCACTTGTGGATTTTCAGCAATGAACTTCTCATTTAAGATGTATAGGTAGTCATTGAGGATCCTTGTTTCGACCTTCTCTCCATCAACTGTCAAGCAGTCCTGCTTGCCAGGGTTCATCCTAGAGTTGTCGTCTCTCTCTAGGAAAGACCTAACCTGTCTCTCGAGCTCTTTCTGTCTGGCAAGTAGCCGCCTTCTCTCGAGACACCTGAGAGACTTGTCCTTCCTTGTGTAAAGGAACTTCTCTGAGACATTCAACTGTTGGCTTAGATGCTTTTTCATTCTGTATCTCTTGAGCTGTTTGCCTTTGAGAAGTGATACCACAGCCTCCTTGTGTTGGTCACTTTTCTTTGCTGCAATTTGTAGTTCATCCTCCACCACATTCGCATAGATCAGTTTCTTCTTCATGCCGGCTGGGACTTTCCTTGGGGTAAGGCCACTGTCTCGAATGAGCTGGTTGGTCTTGCTGCATGGTGTCTGAGCAGTGATGCCTTGCTCAGCTTGCATAGCTTCGCGTGGTTCTAGCACTACCACTGGAACTGGATGAAACACTGTAGTCCCCTTGCTTGGAGATGTGACAGTACTACTACAAGCACTTGTAATGTCACTTGATACTTTTTTCTCCATCAGTTCCTCCAGCTTCTTGCATCTCCTTTGATATTCTTAATCTGTTCCTCATGCTTTGTAACCTGTCGGTTCAATTTTGAAACAGCCTTTGCGACACGTTTCTTCTTCCTCTTTTGAGTAGTAGACTTTGGACCAGTACCGACTTCGGCGACATGTTTCTTTCTCTTCTTTCGAGGAGACTTTGTAGTGGCTACAGCTGCAGCTTGTCTTTTCCTCCTTCTGGGGAATTTCACAATCAGTGTACCTGAAAGTAGACAAATAAACAAATGTATGAATAAGAGGAAGAAAGTGTGTCACGAAAGCTGTTTCAAAGTTTAACTTAGACAAATATCAGGTAGGTATGTGGTTATAATATTTGCAATTGTAATCATTAACAGATCAATTAATATCAGCATCAGTTCAGAACATTACTCAAAGTGGGATTCAAGACAAATATCATTAATTAACAGATCAATAAATATTAGCATCAGTTCAGAACATTTCTACTTCTAAGCAGATTCAAGACAAATATCAGGTAGGTATATGTAGTAAATGATTAGCACCAGTTCAGAACAGTACATACATTCAAAAGTAAATCAGCAGGTAAACAGGAATATAAAACACTTACCTTATTATTCACAGCGAGAACATCTAAGTGCACAAATAAATAAATGAATAAATGTTGAAATAAATACCTCTGAGTTCCTGCGCTCCATCACCACCATCATTGCTGTCACCACCATCATCCGTCTCATCATCATCATCATCATCACTGTTAAATCCATCAGTTGACCAGTCCTCATCTTCCTCCACATCAGCCTGAGCAGCCAGTTTCTCTTCCCGCTTCTTCTTACGATGTCTCCTGACCCCGATATTGGTTAACCTCCTGCTCTTTGCCTTCTTTTCTTCTGTCATGTCTGCTATCTTCTTTTGATAACCTTTCACTCTTTCACTTTCTCTTCTCAAGATGGTATCACCCAGTTCAGCAATTTTCTTCGCCCTATATCGCCCTTGCCGCTCTGCATTGCTTAGAGGAAGGGGTCTGGGCCGTGTAGAATACATTATCCGGCTGAAAAAGTAAAGAAAAGTATCAAAATAAGCCATGTCCTCAAAAACGTAACGTACAAATGAAACAACACGTAACGAAAATGTCCTCAACTCAAATCTAGATGTAAATACCCCCCCCCCCCCCCCCGCCATGTTGTTTTGATTCATTTACGAGCACAACATTTCAAAGTTTTCTAAACTTTCGGCAAAATACACACAGACATCTTACAATTTCTGTTAGCGGAGCTTCTATGCTACCCTACCCCTAAAATGACACTGATTTTTCAAAGATCCCATGATTAGAAATCGAAAAATTTTATGAAAAAAACACTCACCGCTGATTTTGACGAGTCTGGTAGCATAGCCTAACATCCCCTCTTGATGTCAGAAATGAAAACGAGGCCATTACCTCATTATTTTAGTCTGTAGGCTTGTCGATAGATGGCAATGTCGGATTGCCTAGAAACTTACACAATGTTTGTACGTGACGGTTTTTCGAACCTATGCTTCACTGCAGGCTTAGAAATAATTCTTTCTGGATTTATTACAATCGTTATTTGTACTGTGCCTGAAGGTCTTTTAGATGCAAAAAGAAGATCTTCCACGAGTACATGTATAGGGTGGTATAATGCGATCGTAAGTTGCACTTGTTATCGATACGCACCAACCTTACCCCATTTCGAGGTCTGTGGACCTTTCTTAAAACTTGGTCTCAGACTTTTTGTTATTTTATCGAAAAGTTGAGATGTTTCCGCAGATCTAGAGACCAAAAAATCATTGAATACTATTTAATATGGTACATGTCCAGCATAAAACAGCTTGACGTGAAATGTACAAACAAAAATTGAAGACACATGTAAATACCTATATAATGTATATTTCAAAATGAAATATTCTGTTTTTGTGTCATAAATATCAAAATTCTAAATGTTTCCAATAAATATAGATGAGGTTTTCCTAATACAATCCGTTTTTTTAATCTTAGTTACGTTAGTCCGTTTCGCCTTGTTGCTCTTCCGGCCTCAGAATTTTTTTTTTTACTAGAGTTATGACACAAGTTATGCATGACTCTGATGCACATTGATCCTAGCTACTGGCTGATACCAAGTAAGCCAGTATTCATGCAGTATTTTTCCCTAGGGGGTCGAGGGTCATGCAGATCTCGTTATGTGGACCGATAAGGTGGAATGGCTGTTGAGGGACTCCAGAGAGCACTTTGCTCCGCGTTGACGACTCCCCTTCCACAATAACATGTCGGTGACGGTCCACTAGGAACGACTTAATCCAACCGCTTATCCCGTAGTGCTTGAGCTTTAGGAGAAGGCGCTTGTGTGGGACAGTGTCGAACGCCTTGCTGAAGTCCAGGATGGCTACATCAGTCTGCCTGTTGAGGTCTAGATTGCATGTGAGGTCATGGAGCATCGAACTAAGCTGGGATTCATATGAATGACCACTTCTAAATCCATGTTGAAGATGTTGTTCTTTTCCAGGTGGTTCAGCACATATCTGCAGATTATGTGCTCCATGACCTTGCAGCATACACACGTAAGCGAGACTGGTTGGTAGTTTTCGTGTTGTTTAAAATATTAACAATCTAATTGGTTGTGTAGGATGGTTATTGAAAACACAATAATAAAATGACCTTGAACGTTTGTCCAAGATAATTCTAAAGAAATAAGTAAATGCTCTACGAATTGGGGTTTTAAAGCATAATCCATGGTAGACTGAATACATTTTGGTTGTTTTATGTCATACACATTGATGATTCAACCCTTTAACTGAATCATAAAGTTGAATGTGCTTTGTAAATGGTCTAGGATCTGAGCTTACCTTAATGGCCTTGTTTCAAAGATGAATTTCGTAAGTCCTCCATGTGCTAATGGGACACCATCTATTAATCTTGGCAAAACCCAAAACCCTCTCCTTGCGCTGACGTACACCTAGGAATATATATCCACAGTGTGTTTATAAATAAATTCATAGAAACGCACATGTGTGCTTTCGCACATACAATACAGATATTTAATTCCTGCACCAGTTGACCGGATGCCTGCAATTGCCTGGTTGTACTAACACTCACCAATAACATGTCAAAAGAATAAACCAAGCACATCCATGGCATACGTAGCGTGTAAATAAAAGCTACTTTCAGTTGTGAGGTCATGTATGCATCGATGCCCAGGAAACTGGGTGGCAATCAGGCGTACAGTTGTGTTTTATAGCCGGGCTGCCTGTGCATTTAGTGCAAGAATTAAATGTTGGCACTGTATTTATGTATCTACGTAGATTCATGCATACATACATACATACATGCATACATACACAAATACATATATATATGCATACATACATACATACATACATAAATCTCCAAAGTAGTGAATATATGTTTCTATGTTTCATTGTGGAAGTAACGTGGGGGATTCTACATCAATTAAGATACAGTCCCAACCAACAATGGTAGATAGGCTAAATGAAATAACGGTTTTGATGGATAGTGATTCCAAAGTTAAAAGTGCTTATTCCAAAGGCAATTGCCTCAAGCATATTTCCAATATACGCTTTTGATGCCCATGACAATTTTAGCCACACTTTCTCTTCTCCCCGCCAGAGGCAGGCTTACCTTCTTTGCCTCTCTTGCTATATCGTCAGCCATGTCGCCTCCACTGACTCCTCCACCTTAGAGGAGAAAAAGAGATACATGATCTAATATAATCAAACCTATGATCTGATTAGTCTGATATATATATATATATATATATATATATATATATATATATATATATATATATATATATATATATATATATATATATATATATATATATATATTTATATGTATATATATATATATATATATATATATATATATATATATATATATATATATATATATATATATATATATATATGTTTATATATATAAATATATACACATATATATATATATATATATATATATATATATATATATAAATATATATATATATATATATATATATATATATATATATATATATATATATATATATATATATATACATATGTGTGTATATATATATATATATATATATATATATATATATATATATATATATATATATATATATATATATATATTTATATATATATATATATATATATATATATATATATATATATATATATATATATATATATATATATATATATACATACATACGAAAAATAATGAATGTCAATACTGGAGGGAATGTCTCACCAACTTACCATAAACAAGGACAGTTTTGTTTTTGAAGGTGTACGGTTCAAAATAGGCGCCGCTATGCATGATTGGCCCCTTGAAGTCAGCTAGGCTAGGAATGTCCGGATACTTTGGAACGTTAAACAGTCCATTGCACACGATGACACAGTCAAAATCCTCTGATCGCTCGATAGACTGACCTAAAATATGCACAAAATGAGGAATCGCTCAAAGTATTTTTCGGTTCGAGCTGTTATTTTTTTCTCGCAGGAATATTTATTTAAGGTGTTAATATGAGTATAACATAGGTTTAGACAAGCATCAAAGTTAAAAGAAATAAAATGAATAATCTGTTTTCTTCCTTTTGACATATCCTTTAATTAGTATGATTTTTTCTGTAGGTTTCACCAGCATTTTGCAAGAGGCAGATACCTGGTATAGGTTTAAAGTTACTTTGGTCTCAAAGCTGTTATCGAAATTCAATTACTGGAATAAGATAGACACTACATGCATCCATGTTATTATCATTATTGATATTGTTATTATTCCTATTATTATTATTATTATTATTATTATTATTATTATTATTATTATCATTATTATTATTATTATTATTAATGCTATTGTTATTATTATTATTATTATTATTATTATTATTATTATTATTAGTATTATTATTATTATTATTGTTATTACTATTATTATTATTATCAATATCATTATTACTGTATAACGTAAGTCAGGCAAGCTATGGTTGATTACCTAATTGTTGGCTAGTAATCCTCCATTTTCCTGTTTTGAGGTGATCATCCACTTCTTCAGATCAAATTGATCAGCATATGAATCCAAATACGACCATGCCTCGCGAGCTTGCGGATACAAATTGGCCTCCTAGAAAAAGGTACCACATAAAATTAAGACGCTTCTATAAAAACAATAATTTTTCTTGCGGATAGAAGTTGGCCTCCTAAAATTAAAATAGCTATCATATGGAATTAAGACGTTTGAATTTATCATTGAGATATGATTGTAGGAGGGGGTTAAATATATACATAAACAATTAGTAATAAAAGCAACACAAGTAAACAGATAACAGAAGAGGATATCTAGTAGAGAACTTAGGAACTAATCGTTTATGTACAGGATGCACATGTATAGTATATATCATAACACCCCTGACAAGCCTTGATTCACAATGACTAGATTGAAAAATAAAATGAGGTGAAGCAAATGTATAACTGCACTCACTGGTACTGTAAAACTGGTATTTTCTACGGGTATTTAATGTTCGCTATTTTTGCGCTCCCCATAATAGCGTCAAAATAACATCCTTCAAATAAATATCTCTCTAGAAATAAATACATCGTTTAATTATATATTATTTAAATGAGCACAAATACTCGAAATAAAAGCGAATTATTTAGCACATTAAAGCAGTAAACAGTAGTCAAAAGGTCTCTCAGGCCATAGTAAGCTTCCCATGTTGTAAATATGAGGTTTGAAAAAGGCTCTCTGTTCCGTTGCTAGGGAATTTTGTATAGAGAATGTTGCTTAGCAACCCAGCCAAGGGAAAGACGTACACTATACAGCAGCTGGCTGTCTGATGATATAAAGATACTCGTTACTTATGGCTGGTATCAGGACAATAACCCCCCGGAGAATATCGCCCTGGACAAAATTCCCCAGACAAAATCCCCCCGTTCCAATATCCCCCTGGACAAAATTTCCCCATACAATATACCCCTTGACAATATCCCCTGTACAAAACTCCCCCGGACAAAACCCTCCCAGGCAATAACCCCCCTGCAGTAAAAAGCATTGAGTTGAGTTCTAAATTACTTGAATAGTGATGAATTGCTGTTTAGACTTTGAAATGACTTCAAGACATTGGCAATAAGGGCTGTTCCATTCAATGGTGTGGGGAGTGGGGTGCATATCGGAACACTTTTAAGCGGGGATGGTTTGATTCTGAATTCCCCCCCTCCCCTGCTATTTTTTGAATTTTGTACAGGGGGGGGGGGGAATATTGTCTGAAGGAATATTGTCCGGGGGGATATTGTCCTAGAACCCTTCTGGCCGGATGTGGTTGTCTAAACGGAGAGTTTGAGAAGAGAGTTATCTAGAGAGTTATTTAGGATCTCAGCCTAAGTTTTTGCTCTGGCTGATAAACTGCGTCCTACTATCCAATGTGTATATGTAACTAAATTTGATCTTTACCACATTTTACCATTGTGAGGTCCCACTCTTTTCAAACTGAAATTAATTTAGAACCCATATCAAGATTAACCCCAAGAGTCAGGCAATGCAATCTAATATCTACAGTTTACCAACTAGCTCATATGCAGCTGACGAACGCCATTAAAACTTCATTGCTACATAGGAGTACTTGCAGAGATATTAACATGTAAATTCATGTGCATATGTTTGACAGAAATATTTTTTACCTGGGTTTGTGGAAAGTCGCTATAACAAAATACTGCTTTGTCAGTATTCAGGACACAAGCTGAATAGACACGAGCTGCAATGTCTACCATCTCATCCGTCTTCTCTTTATCAATGTTCCACAATCCTCCTGGGAGAAAAAGAAACTTTGTAATATTCAACCACCAAATAGAGGCATATATATATATATATATATATATATATATATATATATATATATATATATATATTTTCATATATATATATATATATATATATATATATATATATATATATATATATATATATATATATATATATATATATATATATATATATATATATATATATATATATATATATATATACTGTAGAACACACAATGTTAGCGTCTGTTTATATATAGCGTACATAGCGTACATAGCGTGTGGTTCCCCTTCGTTATATATAAAAACGCTGTACTCTAGTATACTGGCGCTGTCAGCGGCGACTACCGTCGCTCACATAAGATACGCTCTGATGCGACAATTCCCCCAATTCGCTATATTTGGGACACGCGTCATATATGTGTTCTACAGTATATATATATATATATATATATATATATATATATATATATATATATATATATATATATATATATATATATATATATATATATATATATATATATATATATACATATATGAGCAAGGTCAAGTTGTTACGGAGTCACAGATTAGCTGTTCAATGCTTAAATACAGTTTTATTAAAAAGGCAACGATAGCAAGTTTTATATTTTTAGAAAGGGATTGTGAAGTATTCGATTATTGACTTAAATTGAAAATACATGCCTGTTGCGGAGTCACTGAAAATTACCACCTGATTGTTAAGGTTTTAATCAAATAACATTTTCTTGCTGGTGCTATTAGATACTCCTAAAGAAAACTCAATCTATAGATAGATAAACTTGATATAAAGAACATTAGACAAAAGCTAAGTCATAATTGTTACCAAAACTGGTTTTATCAAGAAAAACATCACAGAAAGTCTTGTTACAGAGTCACATTTGCAGAGTCACACATTCATAATAATGCACAACACTCTATCAAATGCAGTTTTATTTGGTCCAATTACCATATATTTCTTTATTTTTAGCAAGATATACACGAACACACATTTTATCTTTATTCTGCACTTGCTGTTCACCAGATATGTAGGCAAGTCCATTTTCACGCCAACATGTATGGACTACCGTTATACACCATGTTTTTCTTACAAAATATAAATTTCAATATTTAACAAAAGGAATACATACAAATAGGTCAAATAAAGGTTACACCATGGTAAATTACTCTGATGAAGTATCCTTTGATTAACTTATTGATGAGAAATTATTGGTATTCACCATTACATCACAACTGAGGTCTAAAAGTTTAAATAATTTACTCATTTTAATATATTTCCTTTTTCATTTCCTTCCCTTTTTAGACCATCTTTAATGATAATCTAAACTTTGAGGAGAAAATAGTATTTAAATGGGGGTTGTTGACACTTTAGAATGTGTTCATTCTGCAACACTCGGGTGTAGCAGAATGGATACACTGCTTTGGAGAAGTGGAAGTATAGACAGGAAAGGTTTGTCTCTTAACAGGATAGGGATGTCGGGGATGTTAGGTGTCTGGGATGTTTCCACCTTCCTCTTCCTGCTATACATATCAATCATGGCTACATTTGTTTCTAATTGCAAAAATGGTACAATTTCTCATGTAGCAATAAACATTTTAGTTGATCTGTCCTGTGGGACTGGAGTACCTGTTTCTACAACTGATCCAATTGATTACAATTATATATCCCTCTGCCCGTTCTTATTTTGTGGCTTCATATTGTCTGGGTTAGTGGATACTTATGCATTGTAGATATTGATGAGGTTAATCTTAAAAAAGGCACCCCGAATTCAGAATTTCAAGAGGGAAACATGCCATTGAGAAAGCACAGCGAAAGGCTGAAAAACGGAAAAAATCAAAGCTAACCCTGGGCTCCATGAGAGAATGGCAGAGACGGATAGGATAAGAAAGCAGATCAAAAAGTAGAATGCACCAGAACTGACAGAGGAAAAATAGGTAGGAGAGAGAGAGAGAGAGAGAGAGAGAGAGAGAGAGAGAGAGAGAGAGAGAGAGAGGGGTAAAAAGAAAGCACAGAGAGAAGAATTGAAACTGTTGGGAAAGAAAATGTGTGCACTACACATTACACTGAAACTTCCTCTTACTACACAAGCTCAGTAGAAAAAGTGATATACATAGAGTCCGACCAACTATGCCTAAGAACTAAGTTCGAGAAGCAGCTTTGCTAGACAGCATGATGCAAAGAAACTAAATCATACTAAAAGGAAAGTTGCTGTACATCACATTCAGGACCTGAACTAAACACCTCAGCCTTAGCAAATCCACTCCACACGCCATTATGTTATAAATGTGGATGGGATGAGGCAGAATTGGATGGTTTCTCATAATTCTCTTCACTACAAACTATTTATTTTATGAGATTACGGGGTTTGAGTTGACTCATAATAACATGGTTATGAAAATAATTATGCCATGTATTTTCTTAAGGCCATAAATTGTGTTATTGAGAAATTATTTACCAACCTCACAGGTCAACTAATTCTAAATTTATGAAAAAGCATTTCTGTTCAACCAAAGTATGTGCATGTTTAAGAGGTGATTAAAAATCCTTTTTAAAAACCTATGAATTGCATAGGTAGCCTTTAAATCAAATCAAATGACCAGCAGTACTAGATTGTGTTAAGTAGGGGTAGTGCTAGCAATAAACGCTTTTGTGTGATTACCAAAACCTCTTTGAAGAAAACCTCAATTACTCTTTTAATAAAAAAAAAATCAAAATTCAAAAATATATCCGAAAACTAGAGATTATGAGCTTTTCAACCATATAAGGCACCAAACAGTTTTATGAAGTTCAGTTTTTGCCCTAGATGATAACTCTAACTTGACTTTGCCCATATATATAAATATATATATGTATATATATATATATATATATATATATATATATATATATATATATATATATATATATATATATATATATATATATATATATATATATATATACATATATATATATATATTCATATATATATATATATATATATATATATATATATATATATATATATATATATATATATATATATATGTATATATATATATATATATATATATATATATATATGCACAGACCATCAAGCATGCACCCTCTCACTGAGAGTAATATGTTAAGGCTATACCAAAAAAGATTTAAGAAACCTCCAACTGAAGGCAATTTCAAACGGAGCTTCCAACAAGAATTATGGACCAAGGACCACCACATTTTACAAATTCGGATAAATACCAAGGAAAGGGTATATGAATCTCAATCTTTTCTCTCTCAAACGTCATAACCATTCCGCTCAGATTAGTTTTTGAAAATGAGAAAAGCGTGTTTCCTTCTTCAGTGCCAACATTTGATTCCTGCACTAAATGTTGGGGGGCAGCCCGGGCATAATAAATGACTATGCCAGATTGGTACCCAGTTTCCTTGCAAAGATGTATGGATGACCTCACAACTAAACATAGCTTTGATTCGCAAGCTATATGTGTCATTGATGTGTTTGGACTATTTTCTTGACATCTTAGCATGGCTTTTTATACAACCAGGCATTGGCAGACGTCCGGTCGACTGGTGCAGAAATTAAATGACTGTATTGTACTTCTACATTATACAGCTATGAAACAGTCAAAATTGAAAATTGAAGAGAAAGTCTAGTACCACACCATTGCTCTAATTATTTATGGTAATTTTTATTCTCGTATGATGGCAATTTCATTTCTTGCAAAATTAAAAAGTATCTGTATCATCATATTCCGTTATAACTACTAAGAACAATGCATTCGAAAACGTTGACGGTTGCTGATGCTATCGTTTTTGGCAAATTCGACAGCTTTTGATTTGATACGATTTTTCCTTACTTTGGGCGTTTCTCTCTTCTGACTTACCTACATCGTCCCTTTGTTCAAAAACACACCGGTTCCATACCCTCCTCAATACAGCTTTTAATGGCCCCCAGGCCAGAAACACCGGCACCTACTATCCCAACTCTCTTTTTGCTCGACGCCATTTCTCCAGACTGCTCCGACTGCGCAGTACACTGCTGGCCTATATTTAAGACATTTTGCCAGCCTTGCACAGCTGGCACGTAATATATGTGACAGGCTATTTATCCTGGGCTGACTAGGTCAGTATGAACTGAGCTGCTGAATAGGAGGTTACATCAACAGCATAAAGTTTTAACAGGCTAGACGCGAGGGTACCGGAAACCGCCGTATAGGCGGCTTCAAACACGTCGAATGCCTTTGTGGAACGCCTGGGATTGTTTCATTACTGAAAACTTGGTTCTTCCAGTTATGTATAATAGCGTCCACTCTGTTTTGGTCAAACAGCATGGATACATTCATTGGACTAATTGTACTAAGAATACACTTTTAGGAAATTAAATAACCTTTTTTAAATCAGTGAAATTACCGATTTTTACAGTTTTGATGACGTCACAAGTAATTATAATATTATAATACGCGACGGTGGCGACGCGTAGCGGGCGTTCATTTACAGCGGGCGTTCATTTACACTACAGACCTGTAGTGTAAATGAACGCCGAACACGAACACGTTACAGTCAACCCCCCCCCCCCCCCCCTCCCCCTTACTACACCCATTCCACTGCCGACACACATGGCATCCAACCCTAGTTCCGAAAAACTCTGGATTTCAGGAGGGTTACTTTTTAAAGGGAAGGCATGAGTTGACTCATTCACACTTAACACTTTCCTCGTGTCAAATAACCAGAAAAACCCAGGGCGACCATAGACCCAGCTGAGGGTGAATTGTATGCACTAGGTGTGTCATATCAGGAGGGTTCCTTTTAGAGGGAAGGAATGAGCTAAATAGCTATGAGACATCCATATCCTTGCTAAAACACTTTCCTCATGCCAAATAACCTTTACCCCTACGCTGCTGGTGGCTAATTTGGCCAATACAAAATAATGCAAAAATAAAACCCTGAAAATGATTGAAACCCTGGTACACGTTTACTCATCTAAGAGTGTTTAGCAAGAGCTATCCAATGAATACGTGAACGAGAGTGTTTATATGGTTTATCGTTGCGTCCTTTTGTTTTGGACGAACGTAGCCTCAGCATTGGAATAGTTAAACCCGTTGACGACCACGGACACAGCTAAGGCTGCATTGCGTGCACTTTGTCATATCAGGATGGTTCCATTTTAAATGGAAGGAATAAATCAAATGGCTGTGACTGCCCCTGGGCGAGCACAAACTAAGCTGATGCTGAATTGCATGCACTTTGTCATTGTCCACTTATGGCACTTTGGTTGGTACTTTTAAAAGAGCACTGGTGTGTATTTTATAATCACTATCTAGACTCGAAATACTCTAACTCAATGCAGGAGCTCTGACTTGACTGCAACATCAGCCGTGTTATTTCCCCAGATGTCAACAAGACTGGGATTGCTGTAAAATGCTATGCCATTTTCTTAGTACTAGACTTAATTTAGAGGCATTGCATTGCAGCACCCTGCAAGCAAGATGATACATACAGTGTCTGCTTCTTATTGCTTAGGAAGTAAACTTTGAATCTGAGAAAATCATAAGATTCCATTCGTCATCATCTGCAATCTTATCCCGATCAAGATTTAGAGCATTCTCCTTTTAGACAATATAGAACACTTCTCTGAAGGGCGTTCAATAAAAGAATGATATTCATTTAAAACAGTATCAACAGAGTATGAATAAGACCATAGCCTCCATGGATAGCTTTTACTTTATTATGTTAACTCATGTAATAGGAAGTAGGTTTGGATTATACATTTAATCACGCTCTAAAATTGCTCAAATATTTTAACACCTTATTTGAATCTTATTTTTCTCACTTAGTTTATTCCTTATTTTAACTTTATAATTGTTTTGATAAATGCCCTGATAGTCAAGTGGTTTAAAGTATTCCTACTTAGTGCCCGCTGTCTCTCACCACTGCCCGGGTGTAATTCCTGACCAGGGCATGTGAGAAATTTGTCAGTGACCTAGAATGGAGGTGAATCCCTACATACTCTGTGTTCTTTCCCCACTTACAACTAGTCATGTTTCAACATACGTCCTAGAGATAAGGTGATGATAAATATAATTCGATATTCTTCTATAGGAGTGGTCACAAATTTCATCTGAGTTGGATTCTGCCTCATCTCTAGAAATATCAAGTGCAAATTATGTTGATTATTTGATATAGACAATGTTCAAGGTTTGTGTTACTCACTATCAAGGTCTTTACTAATAGTAAACAAACAGGTAGAAAGAGCTCCATGGGTGATAAAGAAAACAAAGTGCAGCGACATGCATTGCAAGTAAATGTAAAATACATCAGCAAGTTCAACGAAGAGTTGTGAAGTGTGCGTGAATAATATCACATCCAGCCCACTTGCAATGAGAATACCCTATTCACAATATAGCATTGACAACACATGCTTTAGATAGTTGCATCCTCAACCGTAATTTATTCATATCTAATGATCCCTTGGAAATCAACTTGTATTCTCAGTAATATGCTTCTATTTAATTGACGGAGATCCAATACATTATGAAAGTCACAAATTGTTGTGCATGTGTGTGCGCGCACGCCCGTGCGTGTGCGTGAGAGAGAGAGAGAGAGAGAGAGAGAGAGAGAGAGAGAGGAGAGAGAGATTAACTTTCTTTTTCTTATCTGCGTGAATATCATAGCAAAGAGTGTGAGTACGTAAATTGAGGACGGGAGTGGAGTATTGATTGGTTCTGTGGAATTCTGCATGCAATTAAATAACAGTTTGATTGGTATGTGTCTTTCTCTTTTTGCCAGCGTAATTACCTATCTACAGTGAAAGTAGGTTAGATTCTCACGCCATTTTGCCCTCTTCTTAAGGTAACTAACTGGCCTAATTGAAATGAAGATTTAAGATTATCACAGCATTGTGGACTATGACACGCCATACTGTATATAACCGGTCGCGTCAGGTATGCTGATAATTAGGCACAGGGGTAGTCTGACCCAAGATCTTCCCAACGAGTCGGCCCTTTACCTTGATGATATATTACACTTGGGTTTTTTCATCCAGGTTGCATTATTCCCTTGTTAATTATGTTCATTCATTGCACCTGCGCAACTACCCGGGAAGATAGTCCTTAACAAACTGTGAAAAATGAGTCGGGTGTTGAATAGGGTTGTCACTTAAAATGTGATAGGAGAGAAGCGATAGCTACGGTCTGCTGCATGCTCTCTCTCTCTCTGTCCCTCCCCCTCCCTCTCTCTCTCTCTCTCTCTCTCTCTCTATCTCTCTCTCTCTCTCTCTCTCTCTCTCTCTCTCTCTCTCTCTCTCTCTCTCTCTCTCTGTCCTCTCTCTCTCTCTCTCTCTCTCTCTCTCTCTCTCTCTCTACCAAATAATCTTTATGAACATAGTTATATCCCTTTATATCATGTTTATATCACTTGAGGCTTTAATCATTTTCGTCGGCTCCTGAATGTAAGAGTAGAACAGTATGCATGCATGAATGGAATTCCTTCGCACCTTCGCACTAAAGTTTGAGCAAAGATTGAGATTGTTATACCCTCCTTACCTTGTTAATTGGCCCTTTCATACAGATTAGTCCTTAGTCAATACGTGTTGTTGGGAGCTCCTTTAAAATCACCTTGCATATATATTTTTTTCCATTTTTTCTTTAATACCCCCTCTTACCCCGGCTTACTTGGTGACCAATGTATTTTTCACACAGAGACCTTTCAGGCAATTGCTACTTTGTATACGCTAAATGGTCAAAGAAAAGTAATGTATAAGAAAAGTTAAAAACGGTTAATACCACAATTCACCTTAGGGTCACATATTTTTTTCTTCTCTCATTTGTCAATGCCATTCTCTTCTGCCATATTGGTGTTGGACTATTGGTGTTTCCGCTCTCATTTCCTCAGAAATGTGGTGTTTTACTATGTTTGAATGCATTCTCTGAACTCGTTTTATCTTTTTAAAAATTAGAAAATTGATGTTATGCAATATATTGAGGTTCCTAAAATGTTATCTATTTCTGGAACATTTTCTCATGAGGTTCAACTGCTTCCATTCCGGATAAGGTTCAGTAGTAAGAAACCTACCGTAATCACTTGGGCAATATCTGAACAGCAGCTATACCATGGTGACCATGCTGGGGTATCATATTTGTTTTTTTCATACCGAACACTTCCGCGCCCCCCCCCCCCCCCCTCCACTCCCCAACTGATTACACCCGGGCACCCCAAAATCCGTGACAGGTTGAAACCTACTATACTCACTTGAGCAGTGCAATATTTGATGAGCAGGTTTACCATGCTGATCATGCTGACCTACTTAGACCTACTTTCTTTATATTTTCCTTTGGAACTACCGTTGTATATCCCTATGGAGGTAAAAAGTTACATGTAGCTCCCTCGTTTGAGGAATTGAGTTCTAAACCAATCAGAATACAGTATTTTAAAGTGAGAATAACATATATATATATATATATATATATATATATATATATATATATATATATATATATATATATATATATATATATATATATATATATATATATATATATATATACATATATATATATATATATATATATATATATATATATATATATACATATATATAAATATATATATATATATATATATATATATACATATATATATATATATATATATATATATATATATATATATATATATATATATATATATATATATATATATATATATATATTATACAAATATGACATCCCGCTGGGGATACCATGATGGAATGTCTCCCGAGGGAGATATTCCATCATGGTATCCCCAGTGGGATGTTATATTTGTTTTATTATACCGAACAAACCTCAATTTGGTAAAATATCAATGAAAAAACAATACGCTGACCCTATCGATAATCAAATGAATTCTGCCTACCAGCTAACCGAAGTATCCCGTCGTATAGACCCCCAATTGAGAACATTCATGCTTAAATACCAATTAAATAAGATTGAATCATTACCCTCCGGGCCTTACCATTCTTCACCCTTAGTTATACTGTGCAGCAGTTCCTTTTCCAACGTAGAATCTATTTTATTAAGAATTCCATGTTGCGACGTAGCGATCCGTTCACCATGTGTTTTGTTGATTTGCCACGCAATTTGCACGTGCAGTGATGACGTGACTAACAATGACGTCAGTCAACAAGCAAGGCGCACGTGCATGCGAGGCGTCGCCAACGCTCTACTTCCACTTCTGCTTGACAACGGTTAACATAACGCCATTCGGGCAACATGATGATTGTTAACTGTTAAGTCAGCCAATCACGGCTTACGATCTTCAAGTGAGGTATAATAAATATATATATATATATATATATATATATATATATATATATATATATATATATATATATATATATATATATATATATATATATAATACAAATATGACATACCTGTGGGGTGGGTAACATGATAATACCCACCGCACAGGGATGTCATATTTGATTTATAATACCGAACAATACCCCCCCCCCCTTCCCCCACCTCTCCCCCAGGCACCCAAAATCCATGACAAGTTGAAATTCACAAAACGCACTTGGACAGTGCAACATCGGAGCAGCAGGTTTACCGTGCTGACCATGCTGGGATGTCATAGTTGTTTATCTTACCGAACAATTTACCATCTCAACTGGGTTGAGATTTTACTATTTTTCTCTAAATTGAGACTGCCGTACATGTTATTTTCTTTATTGTTGTTCTCAACAATACGATAAGTTCATTGTTTACGATGACATCATGCTCAGGACTTGGCATACCTTCGCAGTGCGTGGAAATCTTGAAAGCATGACTTCCTCAACAATATAGGTAATCATGAAACTGCTCCTTGACAACTGGTGCTAATACGTCGGCTCCTTGGCAGCGGGTGCTAATACGTTGAATGGTGACCGCTCTTAAGGAACCTACAGAGACACAGGTAGCCAACAGTTTTGACACATAGGATAAGAGTAACCTCACGTGTATAATATATATGTATATATATATATATATATATATATATATATATATATATATATATATATATATATATATATATATATATATATATATATATATATATATATATAAACCTCTGTTTTGTAGTGGTATTCTACAGATATTTTTTTCTTCCAGGAGGATTGTGGAACATTGATAAAGAGAAGACGGATGACATGGTAGACATTGCAGCTCGTGTCTATTCAGCTTGTGTTCTGAATACTGACAAAGCAACGTTTTGTTATAGCGACTTTCCACAGGCCCAGGTAACAAATATTAAATATTCAACTGTAGGACTGTGACACATAGTAGGGTTAATGTCGGTATGGGTTCTAAATTAATTTCAATTTGAAGAAAGTGAGAACTCACACTGGTAACATATGGTAGAGATCATGCTTGTATCATTGTTTGGCATGATGGCGTGAACCATCATAAGTTTCCCATTGCTTAGTAACTTTGTCTGTTTGCTAGGAACGACTGTACATATTCCTTTCCATCAAGTCACGTGATCATGGTAAGGTGTGACATAATTTAGCATATAACAAACTCCTCTCTCAACAATGGGAGCGTCACACATGCACATACTTCCAACAATAGTAAATTGGTTTGCTCTATGACGTTCTGATTGTTGCACCATCCAGACTGGCCAACTAATTAGTAGAGAGAAAGCAATACAAATCCTAGCTAACTGCAGTCATATGATTTATCATCGCCAAGATCACTTTTTTGTCTAGTGATATGTTTTTTTTGAAAAGTTGGCATATTTTGTAGGAATATCTTAACTACCAGTGAGTACTGATCTAAATGTTGTTTTCCTATTGACACATTGTAAAGCAAGGCTTGTCAAGAGGGTGAGCCAGCATGCATGGTAGCATGATTAATATGACTAGATCACTAGCTGATGTTACTGTGACAAAATACTTCTGACAGATATTCCCAAGAAAACATTTTGAATTTCACCAAATTTCACAATTCGAAACTGCCAATAGAATGTGGAACATGAATTTCTTTTTCAATTGATTTGACAAACTATCTTATCTTATAAGATGAGAGTGTGGCAAATATTTTGTCCTGCCTACGTTATCAGGCTAAAGCAAACCGATTCCAATGAAAAGAAAACAAAGATGCGTATTGTGAAGGCAATAGACATAGGCTATGTCTCAATTAAGTTTCCTTTTAATTTCTTGAGATGAACAAAATTTGTTACCCTCAGCCTGGGAATGAATGAATGAATGATTGCTTAAAGGCACATCGTCACAAAAAGGCCATTTAGTGCCATGAAATATTTGTAAAATAATGGTCCTTTGTTATTGTTGAAAACAATAACAACCTCAGCCTGGGTAGACATATTAGTGCCTTATTTGTGTACTCATAAACAGCATGACTGTATTTTGTAATCTGATCTCCACTGCAGAAACAAACACTTTGCGAGCATACTGCTATAAGTTACCAGTTTTACACAGCTGGGTTTTGGAATGGACTTAAGATAATCTATCTGTTATGAAATCTACATATTAATAGCGTGTTGCAAATTTTGTGACCGTATCTCCTCCGAAACGGCTGCAAGCCTGATGCTGTGACTTTGCATGCCGATCAGAGGGGGGCTGAAGTTTTGCGATCGCTAGGTTTGAAGTAAAATAACTTACAAAAATGATTTTGAGAGGTTTTTTTGTTTTGAATGAAAATCTAAACTAAACATAGCATCAGCATATTGTTGCAGGATGTTGGATGGTGCAACAATCAGAACAATATGATGTACCATTGTTGGAAGCATGTGAGTTTGATACGCTCCCATTGTTGGGGGAGGAGGTTACTATTGTAAATAAACTCCTCCCCCAATAATGGGAGCGTCACATGCTTCCAACAATAGGAAATTCTATAGTTATTTGATGTTCTGATTGCTGCACCATCCAGAATGTTACAACAACAGCTTAGTTTAGATCTGCATTAAAAACGTGTGTAAGCCTTGTGAAATTATGGGAATTGATCATGGGAGGTATGGGATTGTGGCAATACCAGTGCCTGGCCCAGTCAGCAGCCAGAACCGAACCCATACGTCAAGGTTTTGGCTGCTGACTGGCCCGGGCACTCGGGTGTTGCCACAATCAACTAGTATATTATATTGGCATGCTTTACTTATAAGTTGTTTATATATATATATATTTAAACCCTTTCCAGCACTCATATATCCATGATAAATTTCATCTCGCCTTGTTAAGAATTTAAGAAAAAGTAACTGTTATAACAGTGTCTTAATTCCATATGGTAGCTATTTTAATTTTAGGAGGCCAATTTATATCCACAAGCCCGCGAGGCATGGTCGTATTTCAATGCATATGCTGATCAATTTGATCTGAAGAAGTGGATACGGTTTTCAACCAAAGTTATAAAACTGGAAAAGAGCACTATATATATTTATTGACTGTAACGGAAGTTACAAAGTGTATACAAATATTTTACAAATAAAGATGATGGAGGGAATTATAACTTATAGTTTGATATTTACACAACGTTGTGTATGTCACTTAGAAATAGGATTCCATAGCGCACACCAACCTAGCTATGGAGTTAGACTCCTTACAGGGTGATCTATCCTATTTCAGTCCTCCGGTTAAGTACTGTTCTATACATCTTATTAATATGTCTTGCACAGCATAGGTTGAAATCAAGATTAGTCTCTGGTGTTAAATCTTGGCACTGTTTACCCAGTAGGTAATAAAGTATGTCTTCTCTGTTAGTTACCCTTACACCATGTCTATTCTCAATTTCACTAATATGATGGAACATATCTGTGCGAATGTCTTGGAGCGCCGGACACTCAAGAATTATATGTCTTGCATCCTCTAGCCTATACATATCACACTCAGAGCATCGTCGGACGCTCGGGACTTCATTCTTAAGCCGATAGTCATCTGCCTTAAGTAAACTAGTTTTACATACAAGCTTAGCCATGGTTTCACATAGCGCAATAATGGCCGGATTGTCATCAGATAACTGCCACCATATAAGATAATGCACATTATTATCAAGATTCTTTACAGTTAGTGATGCTCTAAAGATTTCTGATCTAAAAGCCCAGTCTCTATTTTCAAGTGCCCACGCTCTTGACCAGATCAGATTTCTCCACATTGGTTTACTATAATGGACGACACCTGTAATCATTTGCATTACATCATCATACATTTGGAAAAGATACGCGACTTTTAGGATATCAAAACATGGGCTGTTGTTTGGATTTTCAAAGCCTATATCTCTATTATTATCAAATTGTACTGATCTGGCTATAAAGATCTTCTTGTATATCGAATCGTCGTCTAGCATAGCAACAGTTCTCACAAATAACAGCTTCTTAATGTACACATAAAGTTCAATCCGGATCCACCCCCAACCGGAAAAGCTGGTTTCATTGGGTGATTTGGAGGGAAACCTTTGGACACGTCTGCCCACATATCTCTGAAAAGCATCTAGAACGGCAACGTCATTATCTCCCAGCAACCACATCTCTGCAGCGTATGTCACAATGGGAATAATTAGAGACCAAAATAGGAGACTGCATGTCCTGATCGTTAGCCCACCAGGTTTAAGGCCCAAAACAGACGCTGAATTAAAAACTTTCCTTCCTTTCTTTACTTTCTCTAAAATTCTATCGGACTGGTTCACAGTAGTAATAGACTTTAGGCCCAGGTGATCATATGATGTCTTTTCTTTAACTCTCTCCTTGCCAAGACGATATTCTCTCTATTTACTGTTTCTTTTCGCTTCTGCAGTACTCTCACCAAAAACTAGCACAGCACTCTTGTCTGCAGAGCTTACTATCCCAGCGGGCACTGTACGTACAATGTACGTACATTGTACGTACGGTTGGTACAATGTACGTACAATGTACGTACATTGTACGTACAGTGCCCGCTGGGATGTGCTAGCACCATTTCTAATGTCCTGTCTACTCTTTGTTTTGAGGTACTAGAAGACGCAATATCGTCTGCATATCCAAGGGGTGAGACTTTAAACCCTTGGACCGTGCAGCAGATACCGGAATTAGAGAGGCTTACAAGAAGAGAGTTAATAAATGCCACATATTTCAATAATGATAAATATCCCCCCCCGATGTATCCCGCAGGACATGGGGTACCACTCCGAACACTGGTCACTCACTCTAACTCTGCATCTAAAATCGACATAGGACTTATACAATAAACGCCAAGTCTTTCCGAAGATACCCAGGTCCCTCAGGCAGAAAAAGAGTCCATCTATCCAGACCCCATCAAATGCTTTCGAGACATCTAGGTAGGTTATAAAAACCTTCCTATTTGTCTCGAGCTGCTCAGAAATAGACTCCTGCAAGAGGAAAGCAGTGTGTAGGCATGAGATCCCATTTTTGCATGCGCCCTGCAACTGGGTAATTGCACCACTTTCCTCCCACCAAGGTTTAATTCTAGCCCATAGAATTACTTCGAAGAGCTTGTTAAATGTATTCAGCAAAGTAATGCCTCTATAATTGTTAACATTTAGGGTACAGGTATTTTTACCCTTGTAGAGAGGGATCTGGATTCCTTCGCGAAAGTTCTGGGGGATGTATTCTATGTACAGGACTAAACAAAAGACTCTATGGAGAACTGAAATGAGTGAGTGACCAGCGTTCACAAGGTGCTCCTTGGTGATACCATCATGTCCTGGGGTCTTCCCACTATTCAGCTTGCCAATACCCTTCCAAACTTCTTCTCTCGTAAAATATTGGCTGCAAAAATCATCTACATCATTACTATTTAACCACTCCCCCACAATAGCAGTTACATGGTTATAATGACGTTCATCATAATCAGGATCCTCTCTAGGTGTAGCAAGTTTGCTAAAATGTTACCGCCAAACTTCTAAAATGTCTTTGAGATCATGTTTAACGTTCCCTTGTTCATCTTTGACCGAGGGGACTTTAACTTTCGGACCTTGACGAGCTTTTCTCAAAATTCTCCAGAAGACATCTTTATCAAATTCAGAGGTTCTAACTGCCTCAAGGATTCTTTCGTCATCATAGGCCTTCGAGAGCTGTCTGAGACGTTTTAGGAAGGATTTTTTGCAAGCTTTGTTGCGAGCCCAAAGTACATTGTCATTATCTCTAGGTCTACCTGCGTTGCACCAGTCTTTGAATGCGGCGACTTTTAGGCGTTTTAGCTCTGATAGCTCAGGAGGCCAAAAAGGTTTTACTCTCTTACTGAACTTGGTATGTGGTAAATTGGCTGCATTTCGGCTTAAAATCCCAATAAGTTCGGATAGTATATGATCAATGCACTCTGGGGAAACAGGCATGGTATTTGTTACACGGAGAAGAATTTCGCATTCCCTATTCACCGGTGTAGTGTATAATAAATTCATATCTTCTGGAGTAATTCTATTCCATTTAATCCGCTTAGGGGGTTCAAATACTGAGCATGTCCTCGGCAGGCTCCCCAGGTCCATAAGGGCTACTACTGGGTTATGGTCCGAGGTGTTTAGGCTGTCATCCATTAGGACATAACACTCCATCAAGTTACTCGAGAGGGCTGTTGGGATAGCTATGAAGTCAATACAGGATTGTCCTGTCAGCCCGAAATGGGTATCTACTGGACCTTTGGCGGTATTGGTTAGGTTAGAAAGCAACAGATCATATCTAGCAACAAAGTTATGCAATATAATCCCCCTGTCTGTCGGCGCTCTGTAAGCTCTAGGCCCACCTAAATACCCAGGGTCTGCATTCATGTCACCACATACAATGTTGAGACTACCTAGATCAGTCCCTTCAATAGCAGCACCTAGCTCATCTAAACATGTACTAAAGTCATCTGCATTACCTCTGGCTGGGAGGTACACAGAAAATAGATTAAACACTGCCCCATTTAAATTTTGGAGTCTTACTCCGCAAAACCTGTCGTGTTTAATGTTGATCATAGGTGTTATGCCCTTAAGGGACTTACTCCACATAATACAAACACCACCTTGACCTCTCCTGGAACCGTAGGACTCTGCTCCTGAAGCCCCACCTGCGCGAGCGAAAAAGTCAACATCTTTAGAAATTTCTTCGAAAAAGGTTAATCTGTTGTCGTGCAACCAGTGTTCTGATAAACATATTATATCATATATAGATATCAGTTCACGCAGGTAGGGTACAGCAGCAGAGAGTCCTCTTGAATTCCAGCAGACAATTTTGTATGGAATATTATGGCTGACCGGCATCTTGGTTCGTGGGTTGTTTGTCACCGCAGCCACAATAAAGAAATTTCACCAAACAATCTATATGCATCTTAACTGGTGTACCACGACCACATAACCAGATCGGGACAACCAAGAACTGTCCAGCACGGCAAACATTATAGTCCCCAGATTGACTGTCTTTCACATGACTATCCTTATAATAAGTCCGACCCTTGATATAGGTAAATCTTCCACGCAAGAAGGTGGGTTGATTTATGGCTGGTCGGTGGGGGGCACAAGCCATCTCCTCTCCGTGTTGCTCACTTCCGGTTGTATCATGTACGAAATGTCTTAGGAGAGGGTGATGACGTAGGTATCGTACCGCGCTGACAGCTCCATGGCGCCCCTCGAGGTTTGTGTCCGGTAGTTCATCCAGCAAGAACTGCATACTGTAAATACAGAAATGGGTGACAACTATATATGTACATGACATATTGTAAAGGGCATCATGAAACAGACAGCTGCAGGATATCAGGATGCATATCAACAAAACTTCATACTCCTTCAATACTCGCAAACTCTCATTACTGAGTGAGCACAATACAATCGAGTCTACCAGAATATTCTTAGGTAGTTTTCCCATCTTGCAGCTGTCTATCTCAGGGTGCCGTTTTAGTATGACTTAGAAGCCAAAATTTCCTTTCTTCTGATTGTTGTTTTTACCGTCCTTATTTCCATTTATATACCACTCCCGAGCGGAAACACCATCAGGCCAAAATGAATAAGCAAGGGTTTTCTGCAGGTCGGGGGTATCCAATGGTAACCTTAACGTTCGCAACACCCGGCTCTGGGTGATTAATAATTCGAATGTAATATACATCTACCCCTCTATCTTCACAGAAATCTTGGATCGCGTTCTCCATGTCCTCAGGACCATCATACCCATCAGTCTCCAAACCTCTCACAAAAATATCTCTATGAAACTTTGACTGAGCCGCACGTATTGGGGGGGTAGGTTCTCGGACTAGTCTTAGTACGCTTACGCTTACGGTCAGTCCGCGGTTGGTCCGGGGGGAACCATCCATTTCTAGTCACGATTCTGGCTGGTGTAGCCCTACTATTACCGTTAAAGTTATTACCACTTGGGTTTTGTGAAACACCTTCCTTAACTGGCAACGACTCACCCTGTTTCTGTTCCTTGGGTCTAGCACCGCCCGGAGGTTGTTGTCTTAGCTGAGGGTTCGCTGTCGCTGCTGCCGCATAGTTGTCATGACGACCCATGTTGTTGTTGTAGTTCGCCGCGCCACCGGAAGGACCGCCATGTGTACGCTCCGCCGCCGGCTCCTTGCTGTATGTGCGCGTACCAAACTTAGCTGCGCTCGTCTCCAGCAAGTCTCTCTTCTCTCTATCCATAGCGTTCCTACCCGCCTCTTTGTTATTCACATTTACGTAGGGTGTTTCGGTATCCGCTATACCATCACCCTCCTCATTATTATCACTGTCACTGTCCTTGTCTTTTTCACCTTCGATCTCCCTCTCAAGGTCCGCTAGATACACTTCAATCGTCTTACTCACTTCATCGTCCTCATCAGCCCATGATTCGTTGACTTGCATGTTCCTAGCAATGGGCGTGCTAGCGGTTAACCCGCTGGCTCCGGTTATCTGTGCCTGTGCGTGACTGCCTTTGGCATCGGTTGTATCAGCATGTTTTGTCATAATAGAGTTTATGTCATTCCGGGCAGATGCCGGCTCCTTGCGTGGGTACCCACGTTTCTCGAGGGGCATTTTCGGCGGCTGGTTCGACGTAGCACCCACACCTTTCTGCAAATTACCCTTGTCAATAGTCAGATTGATCGGTTTGCATCGAGGTTCCCCCGGTTCTAGAGTCTCACTACCACGCCTGCTCTCACCTGCATGCGCCTTGGGTCTGACTAGGGGAATAACTTTCCTGGCGGCTCGCATCAAACTATCCACCACAGTACTCGGTTTTTTCTTAGCATTCTCATCCATTCTTCTAGGTGTCTCACCGCCGACTGCTTTGCCCGCGGGGCCAGGTTTCGGGCTGTCATGGCTCCGCCTTGCGGGTGTATCACGGCGAGTATCCACACCGACACTATTCATTGCAGGTTTGTCCGCTACGGCTGGGATACATGTAGCGGGTTGTATTACCTTCGTCTGCTGTTGGGAGGTATGAGTGTCTTTATCCGTATCATTCGACCTGGTTGACTCAGGGGCACTGGGTTTCACTGTGTTACCAACCGGGAACGGGACCGATCAGAATGTCTGTTATTATCTGTCGCAGCTCATGGACCTCGCTCTTAAGCACTCTCTGCTGATTGAAGAACTCGGCGTCGAGCTGGTCCACTTTCCTCTCTTCTTTCTCACTCCACATTTCACATGCTCTCATTCTCCGCTCGTGGTCTGTCAATGAGCGTTCCATGTAGGCAATCTGCCTATCGAACATCGAGGTTTTCACGGGCGGGTCGTAGACGATATTCGCCTCCGTTTGTGTCGCCATTGTTACTCTGCTCACCGGTGTAGATGGCACTAACTTCGTCTCTGCACTGATCACCTCGAAACAGGAAAATGGAGGATTACTAGCCAACAATTAGGTAATCAACCATGGCTTGCCTGACTTACATTACATAACTAACGTCACTTACAATAATAACAATAATAATGTTGGTAGTAGTAGTAGTAGTAGTAGTAGTTGTAGTAGTATCACATCAATTGTTATAAGTGGGATTGTTAAGACCTGAGACTACGATATATAAAAGGGAAGATTTGTGCCATAAGTCCTATCAGATGAAAAGGATACGTTTAGGGTACATGCGTGTCATATATGTGGCTTTTTTAGGAAGTGCAATTTCGATTTTAACAGAATTGTGACCAACATGAATCTATCCCAACAACAGGTTTATGCCTCTTTGTAAAATGCTGGTGAAACCCACAAATAATCAAACGGTGAACAATAACAGATTTCAGAACTTCCTCTTGGAATTTCCTTTTTTGATTTTATTTTCTATTCACACTTTAACTCTACGAATACATATTCCTACTAAGAAAATGTTAAAACTTCACCACTAGGTACATTGCGCTTTGTGTGTATTTTAGGTCAGTCTATCGAGCTATCAGAGGACTTTGACTGTGTCATCGTGTGCAATGGACTGTTTAACGTTCCCACGTATCCGCACATTCCTAGCCTAGCTGCCTTCAAGGGGCCAATCATGCATAGCGGCGCCTACTTCGAACCGTACATCTTCAAAAACAAAACTGTCCTTGTTTATGGTAAGTTGGTGAGACAATCCTACAGTATTGAAACTTTCGGATTGTCCAGTCATAATTCAGGGATTTTACCATGTGACAGGTCATATAATGCCCATGCTACATTCCTGTCTCGGAATCTCAAGATAACTGCAATACGTTGCGTGTGTTGTGACGTGCACCGTTTGTTTTCCCCATAAACTGGCGCTATATCGCGTATGTGACGCCACCACCGTTGGGTCTACTGTTGGAGCAGCTGAAAATTATCTGTGTTTGCCAGGTCCGAATTAAGTGCCTTGCAAAGCACCTTTTGAAACATGTTCATCGTTCATCATTGATATCAACTTTTGCAGGTTTTAGCATATCCTACATCTGACGGCAAAAAATGTGTGCTAAGATAACGTTTCTTCATGGGTTATCTACACATAGTGTAGACCTCTGAGTGGGAGAAATTCCTCTCCACACCGCCGCTAGAATTGTATTTTGTTTTTGACATGTATATAAATGTATATATATACAGTCAAACCTGACCGAGAGACCACCTCTGAACAAGGACCCCCTGCTAACAAAGACCGCTCAAAATCCCCCCAAGAGAAATAACTCTTTACCCCCCGAATAGAGACCCCTTGTCAACAAAGACCAGAGACCGCCCTTTTTCTTCCCAAGGACCACATTTCCCCTGAGAATAAAGACCACTCCTTGAAATAGACATTCTCAAGTCTAATTTCTTTATCAGAAATTTCTCAATCTGATTTTTAGTAACTCATAAACATTCCCTTTTCTGTAAGGGGATTAAATGGATACATAACACACACATGCAGGGGTGGAATACAATTGTAATTTAACCAAAGCCCGGGTGGGGATCAGTGTAAGTTCAATTTAACCCAAACCAGCTAACGTTCTATTGCAATTTTGTCATCCTTCGTCTTAATGAAAAATGAGGGCATATGTCTTTAGTTTGCTTTGGGATTTTTTGTAGTACAACTGATAACCTAGGTATAGATGCCATCTAAAAGAAAATGTGTTAGGTTTTAATTGAAAGAGTTAAAGTAATAGAGCTCAACAACAAGAACAGAATAGCTTGTAAGATAGTCGGGGACTTTGGAGATGGTAAAACCCAGGTTCAGAACATTTTGAGGAAATAAGCAGAGGTGCTTGAGGAGTATGAAAACAACTTTTCTGGGGCCAGGAAAAGTCTGTGCAGAACTTCAGAAAATGATGAGATAAATGAATAGTGTCTACTCTTGTTTCAAGCTGCTACCAAACGCTGCATGTCGGTGGACCCTCAATCCAGCGACAGGCTTTGAAATTAGCAAAAGATCTGAACAATGACACTTTTAAAGCATCTAATGGATAGCTTGATTCATTACTTAAAAGAAAAAACATAGTATTTAGAGAGAGGTGATATTAATACAACCACTGTTAGGGTTACAGACCTGAAGACATTTTCAATATGGATGAAACAGGATTGTTCTTTCGAGAAATGACAAACAGATGTTTTCCTGCCCGTGGTCATTGGGAAGGCCCAGAAACCAAGGTGGTTTGCCCACAATTTGTGTTTTATTTTTAAACAGATAAAACAGTGAAAATGGTATGCAGTAGATGCACCCTTATGAAAATAGAATCAGTACTCAACCCTCCAAACAAAGCCCACGTGTGAACAAAGACCGCTTTTTTCTTCCCAAGGGCGGTCTTTCTTCGCAACTGTATATATATTTATATATATATATATATATATATATATATATATATATATATATATATATATATATATATATATATATATATATATATATATATATATATATATATATATACATATATATATATATATATATATTATATATATATATATATATATATATATATATATATATATAATATATATATATATATATACATATATATATATATATATATATATATATATATATATACATATATATATATAAATATATATATATATATATATATATATATATATATATATATATATATATATATATACATATATATATATATATATATATATATATATATATATATATATATATATATATATATATATATATATATATATATATATATATATATATATACATTATACTAGAGCTGGTCATAGGTTTAATCATATTTGATTTTTTATGCCTTTTTGTCCTTGTGAAGGTGGTGGAACCAGTGGTGGCGACATTGCCGATGATATAGCAAGAGAGGCAAAAAAGGTAAGCCTAAGGGAAAAGGGCAGCAGTGGTGATTTTTCACAGGTATTTTCCCATTAAGTTCTATTCTTTCTTTTTATTTTTCTCTGTTCGTATTATGTCTATGTATATTGTACACTTTGTAGTTGTGCTACAGTCAATAAAGCATATATATATATATATATATATATTAAAAAAATTATTTGGAATCCTTTTGTATACAATTTTGTATTGGAATTTCCATATTAAAAGTGAGAATCACTATCCACCAAAACAGATATTTCATTTAGTCAAAAAGAGCTTGGTCAAAGATCATTTGGGAAAGGGCTTGGACCCTAGAGGATGCCGACTGGAAAGCCTCAAATATCATATTTAGAGAAAATGGCCCTCACTATAGGTAAAACACGGTATATGACTTGGTGGAGGATCAGTGATTTGGATTATAGTCTGATTAGGATGTGCGAGACGATGGCAAAGATAGCCTGCCACGCGAGCAACTTGAAAAGGGATGATTATAGACTTAAAGGATCAACAATGAGCAGTAGAACGTGTATAATGTGCGATATGTACTGTATTGAAGATATTTTACATATAATTAACCAATGCCCATACTATGAAGAAGAACGAGCCAGTATGTATGAGGAAATATATAAAAGACGTCCAAATGCTAAGAAAACCTTTGAGGAAAACCGGGCAGAAGCTCCTTATTTCTTTTTAGGCAAAAGGATTCCTTTTTGGGATGAGGATGAACTGCTATTATTGTGGACCATATCTGACAGAGCCATTAGTGGTATGTACAATAAAGCAATTTACAATAGGACAGGCGTAGGTTAGCTTGCCCTTTACTTTTAGGCACTCCGTAACATTTCCTTTGATGAGGTGTGTGAACAAGACCGTATTTCCTCATAGTATCCGGACCATGAGTAATTCATCAACCACTGTATCATATGTTATCTTTATTTATTCTTGAATTGTACAATGTATTGTCTGTCCGTAGCTTCCATGTGGCGTTCTGCATATTCATGCATATTGAGGTTGTTTGATGGTATGATGTATAATTTATATCTCTGATATAGTCAATAAATACTTACTTACTTACGTACTTATTTATTTACCCTATCAGAAGACAGGTTTGGTGTACTGTGTATCTTGATTGATGTATATTCTGCCACGTTACATCCACAAAGAGACAATGAAACATTTATATTGTATGAATTTGTATATGTACGTGTATGTATGCATGTATGTATCTATGTATATATATATATATATATATATATATATATATATATATATATATATATATATATATATATATATATATATATATATATATATATATATATATATGAAATCAAGTACATACATATTAGGTCCATAAGCACATACAATTATGTGCCTTTGTATGTACTTATATATAAACACACCATGGATATATATTCGCAGGTGTACCTCAGCACGAGGAAAGGGTTTTGGATTTTGCCAAGACTGATAGACGGTATCCCAATAGCACACGTGGCACTTCTGAAATTCATCTTTGAATCAAGGTCATTAAGGTGAGCTCACATCTGAGAGTAAGTTCAAAACACATTTAAGCAAATTGAGTGAAAGGGTTGAATCATCGACATCCATGGCATAACACAAACAAAATAAATAAAGTCTACCATGGACTGTCCTTTAAAATGGTTTGAAATTCAAAATCACAGACATTATATTGTGTAAAAATTCTTGGACAAGCCTTCAAAATAATTTTAGAAGCCTTCAAAATCATTTTAGTGTTGTGTTTTTTATAAATCAAGAACATAAAATGTTCAATTCCTTTTCTTTTTAAGAACGAGATAGTTACATATATCAATCAAAAGAAGCTGTTACATATATCAATCGTAATGATCATTGTGAAACATGAGGAAAGGTTGGGTTTTCAAGGCACGCAGGTATGAACGATAGATGTAACAGGGAATAACTCTTCTAAACTTTTCAAAAACAGAACAAGACAATGTATCTAATAGTCCTTAAAATCCGATGGCTAAAACACCTTTTTGAAATAATTGATTGCATCCATGTGTCTTGGGAACTTGGGAATAACAGCACTTAATTTATTATTTATTCTTTTCATATATATTTTCTTTTTCATTTGATGAATTACAGAATGGCATTTAACAGTTGTCAAACACATAATGATTTGATTTATTTCCTGATTTGGAATAATTGCAGAGATGTGTTTAACAGTGTCGAAATGTTCCTCCGGTCACGATTCCCATACTATAAATGATGGCCTCGAGCACAGGATTATATCAGGAAAGGTTGCGGTACGTAGTTTAAATATGTTATCATCAGATGCCATAGCCCTTTTATATTTGTTATGATATTGATTATTTTGTTTGGTTAAAATGATTAGTAAAAAGTGGTGTATAAGTTGTATATACGTTGTTTTACCACTGTTAAGAATGTACCATTTCCTCAATGCAGTTATACTTGATATATGTTTTTAATAGTATATGGTACTATTTTGCATAGTAGCATGTAACTTACTTTTAACTCTATTCTGATTTTATTCCTTTTTAACAGTGGAAGGCAATACATTACCTTACCGCTTCGTATTAATTGCACTTTTGCTTTTGATATTTACAGATAATGTCAGATATAGAATGTTTTGGCAAAAATTGTGTTAAGTTCAAAAATGGCAAGTCTGTGGAAATAGATGCTATACTTTTCACGACTGGATTCCTGTCAACCTGCAGTTTCCTGGATGAACCAGAGGCCATACCTTTTCCAGGTGAGAAATAATAATGGATTTTACACAATAAAGTTTTGCCCAATGATACCAGCAGCAGCCAAAAGAAGACATTACAAGTGGTAATATCATACTATTTTATAAAGACAAGCCCTGCGGGGAGTCTGCTGGCAGTTAAATCTAAACTCAACCCTATCTTGTTCGTAATTTCATAACGCTACGAGTATTCTCGAGGGTAGGGTGGTGAAGGTATCGCATTCTACACGAACTACGATCTTGCAGTTGGTAGACCCTGCCTGTGCTGCCGCTCAGGAACACGTTGAGACCAGAATTTGGAATTTCATTTTTTGTCAGTTTTTCTGCCAAATTGCGGCTAGGGCATATTTCGGCAGTTGTAACAGGTGGAGGAATTAGAGAAATCTTATTTTTTTATTCGTTTGGCAATTCTTTTAATGAAACTACGAGTATTCTCGAGGGTAGAATAGTGAAGGTATCGCATTCTACACGAACTGCGAACTTGCAGTTGGTAGACCCTGCCTGTGCTGCCGCTCAGGAACACGTTGAGACCAGAATTTGGAATTTTCATTTTTTGTCAGTTTTTTTCTGCCAAATTGCGGCTAGGGCGTATTTCGGCAGTTGTAATAGGTGGAGGAATTAGAGAAATCCCTTTTCTTTCGTTTGGCAATTCTTTTAATGAAACTACGAGTATTCTCGAGGGTAGGGTAGTGAAGGTACCGCATTGTACACGAACTACGATCTTGCAGTTGGTAGACCCTGCCTGTGCTGCCGCTCAGGAACACGTTGAGACCAGAATTTGGAATTTTCATTTTTTGTCAGTTTTTTCAGCCAAATTGCGGCTAGGGCGTATTTCGGCAGTTGTAACAGGTGGAGGAATTAGAAAAATCTTCTTTTTTTTCGTTTGGCAATTATTTTAATGAAACTACGAGTATACTCGAGGGTAGAATAGTGAAGGGATCGCATTCTACACGAACTGCGATCTTGCAGTTGGTACACCCTGCTTACGCTGTCGCGCAGGAACACGCTAAAACCTAAATTTGGAATTTTCATTTTTGGTCAGTTTTTCTGCCAAGTTGCTGCTAGGGCGCATGTAATTAGGTATGGATGATATATAGGGAAACCAATCCCCGGCTTGGTCTTATGTCAAAGGCATCAATCTTTCATGCCCCAGCAGGGACTCAAAATTCGGACAGGGACGAGAGACGGCTAGCAGTCATTGGCAACGCCGTGGCCCAGACGGCAGGCCACGGTCAAGGTGAGTGGAGGGTATCGGGACGAACCACCGACACACCCTCACTCAAAATTAGCAATCCCCTCGCTCTCCCGATCTGATGACGTATCGGAAGGGAGACCAGGGAAGCGCAACAACCATCGGTTGTGCTTGTCCTAATATTGCCAATGATGCTACTTATATAGGTAGATTGGAGTACAGTAATGTGCTTAGAGTAGTTGACCTAATTAACTTTTGCAAGTTATTTGATTGAATAAAACTGTTCAACTTTAACTTTATCGAAATTGTAAATAGTTTAGAATATTTCTATTGAAAGAAATATTCATAATTTTGTCACATTACCGAATTAGGTACCTTTTACACCTCTGTGGGTGTATTTGCATCTTGTTTAATCGCCGCTCATGGCTATTAATAGAGCACAGTCCCGCATTTGTCATTCGTCGATCGTGATTGGGTCACATTTTCGAAAATTATTTACTTTGCGTATGTCACGATATAAAAACACATTTGAAGTTAGTTAGTGGTATACTATTTTTATCTATCTATTAAAGGGTTGATAACTGTTGTAATGTAATACTTTTGTTGGGAAATGTTAAGAGCTGGTTCTTCATCTCATTTCAAGCATAACTAAAATGACTGGAGAAGAGTCAGCAGGAACCAGTGACTTCTCCTGAAAATGTGTTTTTAATATAGAGGGTAAATATCTGCAAAAATGCACGCATTTCAAATTGTGGAGATCTAGTTGCAAAGGATAGTAGATTAAAATAGGCAAAGATGGTACCAGATGAATGTTTAATATCATTACTTTGCAGAGCAGTAGAATACGGGTGCAATTAAGCCCACATATGCACAATGTTTGGAAAGTTTTAGGGGGAATTGTCTTAGCTGTGTTTTCGATATAATGTTCAAATCACTGTGGACTTGGTCAAAATGGTCAAGGGCCTGCATTCTAGGAATGTAATAGCCCTAAGGACTAACAGATTCCTTTTTGATCGTTGTAAATCTAGTAGGATACTGGGTCAAAACGAATAGTTCAGGAGGTCAAATAAGTGCATTAGTTCCTCTTTTACCCTACAGGGTAATTTGAGTATAGCAAATTAGTATTGAGTCATATGGTGAACTGGAATTCCTTTCATTTCAGTGATGTCCAAATCATGTGTTGAGTTATTCCTAGGAGTATTTCCTCCAAATCTACAGCATTGCACACTAGCCTTTGTTGGAAATTTAGACATTATTGGACCATTCCCTCCCACTTCCGAGCTCCAGTCCAGGGTGGCCGCCAGGGTCTTTTCCGGCAAACTCCCTCTGCCATCACGTGACTACATGATGAAGGAAGCCAATGCTGACATTGCTAGAAGAAGGAATCGTTGGGGAGACGACATTCCTAGGGTAAGGCCTGCCTTAAGATGAAAGTACTCTTTGCATTGTCGAAAATATAGGTTTTATGGCAAGTAATTTGCGAGAACATCTTAAAGGGAAATAAATCATATGTCATTCAATGAAATTCATACCTTGCGGTTGATGTAGACCCGTTATGAAGCATATCACTCAGATACGTTCATGAGAAAATAGATTATTATTTAAAGTGCAAAATCGAACACACTGTCATATGTGTCAAACTTATATAAATCTTTCAATATCAATATTGCATTATTCAGTGCGAATCGAAGTGAAATGTTAATTTTAGAGTGTACGTATTTCCCACAAACTAACCAAAAACTTAAACCCTCTCAATATAAAATATAAAGCTACCACAGATAGAGACATATGGTATTTATGTACGAGAAAGATGCACTGATGATAATATATGCTAAGACGCAACCATATAACATTCGGTATGATGCATTATAATGCCGGTTAGATGCTTCATCACATGTAATTTACACTGGAATTAAAGAACTGTTTATACTAAATTTTAAGATAGTTACGCATGCATTGTTTCAGATTTTCCAGGACGATAGGCAAGATAAATCAAATGAAAATAGTGCTACCTATGATAGACCTCAGACGTTTTCAAACATGTGTTCATTAGAATAACCGGATTTGGATCAAAATCAACATATTTATAATCTCTCTCTCTTGTTTCCATTTTCCATCTATAACAGGAAATAGTATATTGCTACCATAAGCAATTATCGTCATTCCTTGGAGCCTACCCATCGCTGAAAAGGATCCTCTGTATGTTCTTCTATGACCCAACACTTGCCTGGCGTGTGCTTATGGGACCAAGTATACCTGCTGTCTATAGACTCTTTGGGCCGCACACACGATGGGATTTATCACGCAAAAGCATTGTGTCCCTTCGTGACCACTGCTTCTACTCCACTAGGAACATCAGCTATCCAAAAAAAGGAACCACCTTCAGGTGGCCACTTTTCAGCATGATTAAAATGGCAGCTCTAGCATTAGGTATAGGTGTCATCCTTGCTAGAAGTCTTTAGAAAAAAGGAAAAAAAGGCAAATTCGAACAAAATAATCATTAGCATGACTCCACCTCTTGTGTATCCATTACCCATTTGGAATAAAAAAAAAACGTTGGGTAAGCTTGGGCGTGAGTCTATGACATCAGTAACCATTACTTCAACAAAATAAGAAACATCGCCTGTGTTGGCGAAGATAGGAGAGATTATCATGTCTTAGGGAAGTGACGGCTGCAAAGTTCAGCTTGCCAGTTTAGATTCAAGTGAACTGTTTGATATTTCGAAAAATATCATTTTAAATCTGTACATATATCAACATACCAACACCTATAGACTGCAACCTTGGCCGATATTTATACAACTGCCGAAAAAGACTGGAAAATGTTAGATTAATCTTAAATATAAGGATTGACTCGTTAAAACTTGTTCAAAAGCGTGTAGCAGATAAATGGAATCAGAGATTTCAGGGCTTAGAATATATTAATTCTTAAAAGAATGTGTTAAATGTGTTACCCACTGCTGTGCTTTGAAAGTATAATTTCAGTATCTTTTCAGAATAATTATCATTTTTTTATTTCATGTTATTTTGAGTAGTATATCATTTTCTTTTTTCCAATGTTTCTTTTATTACCCTTTTTGTATGGAAAATAGGTGTTGGCATATGATGAAAAAATCGGTTTGTAATTTACTGATTTACATTGTACTATATATGGTCATTAGAATACCTGTTCAGGTTGTATTTCTTTACTTGAAATGAAAATGTCAACTCCAAAACAATTCAACATATATTTTCAATTTAATCAAAGTCAAGAAACGTTTCTTATTTTACGCATCCTTATGGATAAAGCTTTTTCCAAAAGCACATTGTAGAATAATCATTGTTGAGTAAACCGTATAGCCCTCTGTATGAGCTTTTGACTCAAGTATTTATTTAGGAGTACACACAGCGTATGGTAAATTTTGTCTAATTCGTAGATCCTTTGTTCGCGGTTAAGAAATGCTTAATATGATTGTATAGCAAAATTCGATATTGCAGGACAGTGGCAAGAAGTTTAAATGCTTGATGTTAGACTAACGAAACTCCCTACATTCTCAAAAAGTTGCCCACTATGTGAGCTCGCAGCCCCGACGACGGAAAACACCTTATCCTCCAGTGCCCATTATACGAACCCACACGCAGGTTGATGTTCTTAGATATTGGGCAACTCACATGTAGCCTAGATGATAGGCTAGACGAAATCAATAGTGACATTCTGCCAGTCTTACTTGGGAAATGACTTCATGGTCTATCCTTCGAACAGATGGAAGATATCTGGATCATTGCGGGTAATTATATTTGTGAAATGTATTGGGATAACCTTAAATCCAAACGCGGAATAGGATGATCTCTCTGTGTTTAAGCGTGATCTCCCAACGGGCGACTAAGACCAGATGTATCGTTATTATAGGACCTGTTTTGCGTATAGAGCAACTTTGCTTTTATCTGTAATCCTTAGTTATTTCTTAACCTTGCCTTTTGTTTCGTTTGCAATAATAACTTTTATATATACTCTTGTAGTGTACCTACAAGTCAATAAACTATATACATATATATTGTATCATTCGTAATCTTGCTACTGTCAAACGAAATATACATACATACATACATACATACATACATGCATATATACCTACACACACACATACACACACACACACACACACATACATACATACACCTGATAGCATCCTGGCTGAACATAAGGCCAAAGGATTCTAGCTTGTATTCCTTTCTTGGGGCAATGATGTTTAAAACTCGTAATACGCAATAGGTACAATCTTTACAAAGTTTATTCAACAACATTTGGCTAAACAACGGAGGTAACTAAACTTGGAAACATATCATATATTCAATTGATAAAACAATAGATGCATAATTATATTTATTGTACCTCACTTGATTCTCGGTTCTGGTTGGTCAAGGACCGTAGAGTAATCTTCATGTTACACTCACTCCCCTAGCAACAGGCTGTGGTCCCTTTTATCGTTATACATTGGTTTTAACTGCAGTGATAGGCGGGATACGTTGGCTTAAACTGCACTGCTTAGCAAATGCATTTGGAACATACGTATTTCGCTTGGCCCCTTGGTATATATATATATATATATATATATATATATATATATATATATATATATATATATATATATATATATATATATATATATATATATATATATATATATATATATATATATATATATATATATATATATATATATATATATATATATATATATATATATATATATATATATATATATATATATATATATATATATATATATATAAATATATATATATATATATATATATATATATATATATATATATATATATATATATATATATATATATATATATATATATATATATATATATATATACACATATATATACATATATATAAATATATATATATATATATATATATATATATATATATATATATATATATATATATATATATATATATATATATATATATATATATATATATATATATATATATATATATATATATATATATATATATATATATATATACATATATTGAATATTATGTATTGAATATTATTCAGGTGATGTGAGAAAGTTTGTTTTTTGTGGTGCAGTAAACCCTAGATTGTGCCACCTGTTTTTTTATAACAGAAAAAATGAACAAAAACATAGGTTCCAGGATAGCGAAACATAGTTCAAAAATATATCGCAAATACAATGAAATTGACAGAAGCAGATATTAATGTCCCTGTGCTTTCAAAGTGGAAGTATAATATGAACAAAGAGTTATACTTAATATAGTGACCCGGAGCCTTTGAACTTCCTCAAGCTACCATTTGCTCTTGCAAGATATTGTTCAGTGGTTAACGGGTATTTAAACAGTGTTACTGATTGTTTAACTGTCACCCTTGTTTTTTTTTGTTTTTTTGGAAATTGCGTTTCTGGTGTTAAGAAGCAATCTATGAAAAATTGGACCAAAAGAAGAGTCTCCAAACAACCTTTGGGTGTCAGTCAAATACTTGATGTTGTCTCCAAAATTATTATACCAGTTCACCACCTCAGCAAAAAATAAATGTAGTATGCTTTCTGGTTCGGAACCACAAAAGTCACATTTGTCCGAGTCTTATACAATGTTAGTTTTTCTTAGTAGCTAGAATGCGATATAAAATCTTAAGTTGAACAATCTTTCCCCAGCTATCATGGCCCAATAAAAACTCAAGTTTAAATGTGTTTGTCCAAACGTCTGCGTGATTAGGAATAGAAATTTCATTTTGCCATTTGTTGATGGCTGCTGGCACATTGATGTTTTCTTTCTAATATTTTTTTAAGTAATTGGTTTCTTTTGTTAGAAGAGAGTAGCAGTGTCCATCATGGTTGAGAACAGACTGAAATCTCATCCCTGTGAGATGTGAGAAAGTTGTCAGAGACTTGCGATACGGAAGTGATTTTTCCTAGGAATTTCGGTTTCCTCCACCACACTGCTCCAAAAAACAAGATTTATATTGAATATTGCAGAGAAAATGGCCATAAAGAGATTTCCAAACTTCTGCATTATAGTTCCAAGAAAAGCATTTGTAATTACAAGGTAGTTCTATATCTTCAATATAGATGGCGCCTCAGTATAGGCATCTCTATATGGCTTAATGAATGATACCTTCCGTTTATTCTGATAGAGCGTAATACGGAGTTGTTTATTGATAGATACGGAAAAAAGAAGCTGTGCTGTATTAACTATAGGGGAAGCGAAAAAAATTACCAAAGGTATGGGTTCAACGAAACAAATAATGCACAAACATATGTAACTTTCTCATACCATGTATGGATTAAGCCTGCTCTGATGGCCATGTGGCGTAAGGCGCCGCCAATGACAGTCTGCGCGCTGTCTCCTCCAACTGTCTGGGTACGAATCACAGCCTAGGCGTGTTAAAATGTTGCCAGGAAGCTGGTCTTCGCCGGATACTCAGGATCCCCCACTACTTTAAATTGCTAGCATTTATGCGACGAAAAAATAAAATTCTAAAGTCCCAAATACCATGTGAGATGTGTCGAATCATTGCTAAGAATTGATGTATTTTGTTTTGTTTTGTATTTTGTTTTGTTTGTTTTGTTTTGTTTTGCGTCGTTGATTATGTTTCTTGGTGGAAGAACCCGAATAACCGGTAAACACTACCTCCTAACTAAAACACTGGCAATACTAGTACATGTTCACGCTGGTATTCGAACCCGGAATGTGGTGAGAGACAGTGTGCAGTCGCTAGCAACGCCTTAGACCACTCAGCCATCAGGGCAGGCCATCGATGAGAGACAACGAGCATTCAGTGGCAAGACCTTAGACAACTTGGCCATCAGGGCAGGTCCTCAGTGGTGAGAGACAGTAAGCATCAGTGGTAATGTCTTAGACCACACGGCCATCAGGACAGGCTCTCAGTTACAAGAGACAGCGAGCTATCAGTGTAAAGACCTTAGATCACCCGGCTATCAGGGCAAGCCCTCAGTGATGCTTGACGGCAAGAAGTCAGTGGCAACCCCATAGACCACTCTACAATCATTAGAGGGCCGCTAGAGGTCAAGCAACGCTCTACTCTCAATAGCTTCTGTACCATAAGTACCTAGCATGTACACAAGGAACGTGGTACTGTAAATCCCTTAGATATGGCGTGAACATTATACAGCGCAATTACGGTACTGGCCTGGATAGCTTGATATAAGTATTGCGGTGAACAGGAGCAGCAGCAGCAAGTTCAATTAAGAATTTAATAAAGACGGCGATTTTATAATAGCGCATATAGGCAGAGCGCTATTATCGCTTTATTATTGTTGCCGCTTTACTTAAGTGATTTACAGTATTAAGTGTTTAACACTTACGTGTGTGGGTCCGCTCTCGTTTAGTTCGGGCTTCTTTAGATAAATCTGCAAAATCCCCACACGAGACATCTAACCATTCAGTACAGACATTTAATTTCTGCAGCAGAGAAACGGATATTTGCCAGTGCCTTGCTGTTCAAACACCCATGGATGACATGTCAAAAGAATAAGCACATCAGTGACCAATGTAGCTTTGCATCAACGCTACGTTCAGTTGTGAGGTGATCCGTACAATCATGTCCGAAAAACTGGTTGGCAACCGGGCGTGCAGTCGTGTATCGTGCCCGGGCTGCCCACGCATTAAGCACAGGAATTATCTCGGCATTGTAGGTCGAAATACCATTCCTTAGGGCGAAGCTCTACTAAAACATTCATGTCATACAATAGAAACAGTTGTACGTGTGAAACCGGGGTAGATATAGCCTATTCGGCTGCGGAAGCAAGGAAGAACACACATTTTACATAAATAAATGGTTTCATCTAGTTAAGCGGTTCGATGAATCAGAAACACACATTACATATTAAAGGAAAATGTGTGTATATTGACAAATCGAATAGAGATATTTTGGTATTGAAAGCAACGTAGGAGACAAAGTCCAGAAAACCACAAGTTTATTTCGCCGTGTAGTTTTACATGTACGAATAGGATTGCTGTCAAACAGGATCTCGTATCACTCTCGCGAGGCGTTCAGACGCGTGTTCTCTACGTACCCGGATGAACCCTACCCTAGGTCTGCAGGTCATACCAGGGGTGTATCTGAACAGCTCCTCGGGTAAACCCAGCAGTTGGTCTTGGGTACAACCGCCAAGACGAAAGATGCCGGTCTATGGAAAACTCTTCGCTGTAAAGGTATGAAAAAGCCACTTTGATTATAAAACTACGCTACAAATTATAATTTCAGATATTTTCTTGAACCAAGAATATTTTCTTAGTTCGTCGTAAAAGCATGGCGATAGGAAAACACGTCTACACGCTTTCTATTCTTAAAAAGATTTTTTTTCATACATTTTCTTGAACCAAGCATATTTTCCTAGTTTTCAATTCTTTAGAAATTATTTTTTTCATATATTTTCTTGAATCAAACATATTTTCTTAGTTCGTCGTAAAATCATGAAAGTAGGATAAGATGCTCACACGCTTTATATTCCTTAAGAATTCAATCAATTGCAATAACCTCAGCATGAAGCATGACATGGCCGTAGTAAATGGAGCCATCTCATACTGTTTTAGATACAGCGCCACCTTTTGGTTAGAAAACAAGCTAAATGAGAAACGATGAACGTCTTTTTTTAATCGAATGAATCTGCCGGAAATAACGACGATAATGAAATTTCCAAATTCCAAATGTATTAAGGATCCTTTTCTTGTTGTAATCACCTACTAGAATAATGTGTAAACTAAACACGGTGACATGTACTTAAATGCAATAAGCATTTATGACATTGATTAATTCGTCAATGCAAACTTAGTGCAGACTGTTTTTGGAGTATAATGACATTATACTTCAATATATGAAAGGTCCGAAGATAGACCTATGCTCTGCCTATTAAAGTAAGTCAATGAGTTAGTCTGCTTTTCGAAATGGAAAACGGGCTATAAAAACTCACAGACCTCAAGCAGATCAGTGCTATTGAGACCTAGTCAAAAGCCCCATACCAAAACATACATCGCAGCTGGCAGCATATAGCGCGCAAGTTCTAAGCACTCCCGTATTAATGCTAGGTACACATTTTGCAGATGGATAGACTGAGGCAATATGGAGTAAACTGTCTTGTCCAAGGACAGACCTAAGTGCCAAGGCCGGCAATTGAACTAGCGAACTAGTGATTACTAGTTCAACACCTAACAAACTGAGCTACTCTGTCCCCAGTACATGTATATATTTATTGACTGTAATTTATACATTACAAAATCATACTTTGAAGATATAGATAAATAATATATATATATAACATATTTACATATTATAACAGGGAAATATTGATATAAATTCGTTAGTAATATACCACAGTAGTAATGGAAAAAGCAGCCAAACAAGATAAATGTAAACATATGATTATTCACCATAGTGGTGGGGATATTCGTAGAGAGATCCCTAGATGTATATTGCTTTATAAGGGTGACTAAGGGAAATTTTCTATACATCACGTTAATCTGATGTTCAAAGAAATAGAACAATAATGAACAATAATAAAAGGAACTCATTTCCTATGAGAGATATTTTTACAAAAATTACAGCAGAGATCAACATTACAACTATCTATCACTGCGGCAATGGTACACTGGCACACTCAGTATTACACTTACTATTTTCAAACGTGTTAAAGGTCAAACACACAGCCATTCAAATGCAGGCAATGCGAGTGAATGTGTGGTACGTGTATGTTTACACGTATCAAGTCTTGTTTAAAGAGCACTCCCAACCAAGATGGCTATCTACACACAAAAAAAGTCTGTGATCCCTTTCATTAGGTCAGATAGGTGAGGCCTTGAACGTCTGGAGTGGGGTAAGCGCACAATGACACAGCATTATTATTCTAGGTGAAAGAAGGTGGCTTAATAAGAACAAACAGAGCTTGCAGATCCAGCTTAGGGTTCCCTGGGTGGTGCCAACTGCTATTGCACACCATGAGGTGTGTCACTTGTGGGTTTATAGTAGTAGTAGTAGAAGCAGCAGCCGCCATACAACTAATGATTTCATCACATCTCTCATCCCCAAAAATCATTGGATATAAAGGAAAGACATATTTTTTCATAAATACATACGATTAGCAGTTATTGGGGGATCTGAAAAGTCTTAATCCAGATTTTGCCCCGTATTTTATATCAAGCACTTTTTGCTATTCATCTAAAAATTGTGTTTTAATATTCTACATTCATTAAATCATAACTCTGTTTATTTGTTGGAAATTTTAGTTAGTATGTCTAGTTAGAAAGTATGTCTGTATGTAATTGGAGAAATTAGTTTGATCTATATTTAATTAAAAGGCAAATGCTCTATCGGGAAGACAGGCTCCTTGTTACTGTTACAGTGCCGACATTTAATTCCTGCACTAAATGCGTGTGCAGCCTTGACATAATGAACGACAGTATACCCGATTGCTACCCAGTTTTGTTGGAATGGAGGTATGGCTGATCTTATAACTGAACGTAGCTTTGGTTCGCATGCTACATGTGTCATTGATGTGTTAGGATTATTTTCTTAACGTCTTGGCATGGCTTTTTATACAACCAGGCATTGGCAGACGTCCGGTCGACTGGTGCAGAAATCAGGTATCTGTGCAGCTATTTCTTGACCACTGGTGACACAGCAGGTGCTCAGGCTATGCAACAAACCTGCATGCGCTTGAACAAGGTGGATGCCTCTGTATGGCTGCCTCAGGCCTGTTACTTGCTCTCTTCTGTAAGCCATAATAGAGGAGTGTTCAAGAGGACAGTTTTTCTTTCTGATTTTGGGGGAGGTGTCTTATTTGGAGGATGACACATTCTGATGGTGCATTTGCCCTTTTAGTCCTGTACCAAACTCTGCTCATTATCCTTAGCCATCTTTAGTCATACCTTCTAAGAAACTACAACAAATAAACTGCCATATTTGCATTGTTCTGCTTAATATACAACTTATTTCCTTATTTTCAGGTAGAGACGTGGTGGTTGTGTGCCATTATTGTGACGTGCTTCATCTGTCTTGTATCTGCAGAATACCCAGAGGAGTTCCCAGGTAAGTGCAGTACCGACATTTAATGCTTGCACTAAATGCCCGGGAATATTACACGACCGTACGTCCGTGTTCCACCCAGTTTCCTGGGCATGAAGGCATTGATGACCACTCAATCGAACGTGGCTTTGATCTGCA
>OZ012701.1:2664702-2702874 GCA_963942565.1 Maea johnstoni
AGAGAGAGAGAGAATTGATGATGATGATGAGAGACAGAGAGACAGACAGTCAGAGAGAGAGAGAGAGAGTCAAAGAGGGAGAGAGACAGAATGGGAACACTTACATATTTTTTTCACTTCAGCTACTTGCACTGGAAGCCAAGCTGTGTGTAATACACCCATATACATTTTTCTTAGAATTCACAATGTAAGCCTTTATAGGGGACAATTTTGATACTATCTATATTATATAGCTTAGTTGGACTATTTTGCCAATTTTGGAGAAATCTTTAAGATGAATGCAAAGTTGGGAACATATTTGAAGGAGAGGAGAAATGTCAATCAGAACACTACCAACAACTCTCTTTCAAATATTTTGTAAAATTATTCTGAATTCCTAAATTATTATAAAAGAAATTATAAATCCAGAGGACAGGTTCTCAAGGAACTCCAGATCTATAGGTTATCCCTAATCAGGCCTAAAAAAGTTTGTTTCCAGTAACCCTACGCTAACCAGTTTTTACTCAGAAAAATCCCTACCCTTAAGTTTTTTTGCCCTGCCAATCTTAATCTTAATAAAACATGCATAAAACACACATTTATGAACAAAAAAATTAATCCAAAAAAATATATATATACTGACTTCGCAGAACTACCCTATTTTTTTCGGACTGTTACAGGAAACAAGCAATTTTATTAGGCCTCACATAGTAGCCATACCCAGATGTTGTATTCTGTGCAGGGTGTTAGGTTGCTGTGTATACCCTACAAGAGCAGGCACACATCGCTGTGATGAGCTAAGATTTGAGCGCTCGCTGGCTGCTCAGCCGTCGCGTGGTGGCAGCCTAGCCACACAGAGGTGACCTTTAGCTGCCTCGGCGCTGGTCTCTAACACCCAGGGCAAATGCCATCAGAATTGATAAGTCACATCAGACCGCGGAATTATGAAATTAAGTCATTAGCCGAGCAAATCTAATGATGACTTCTAAATATGTTTCTGGAGAGCAGGCTGATGAATATCAGTTGTCCTTGCGGTAATCTTAGTAGGGTGTAGCGCCGGGCTAAATAGATTAGGCGGGCCAGATTACTCATCCGATAGAAATGCCAAATCATCTCGAGCATGTCTGCTACAGCCATAAAATGCACACAATGTGATTAAAGGACCATAACAGGCTATGGTTAGGAGAGATTTAATCTGACAAATGTTAGACCCTCACAGGCAGATCCGTAAAAGACCCATGAAGAAGTGAAATTATCCATCCGGGTTAGGAACAGGTTCTCCAATAATGGATCAAGGTGGCTACTCTGGAGAGTTGTGGCTACTGGCCAGCTTTCTATACCATACCTGTCCATCATAGACTCCCTGTAGTTTATTCTAGATCTCAGCACGGTTTACAGGTCATTGTTATGTGTTATTAGCAAGCTTTCTACACCATACATGTCCATCAATGATGATCCAGAGAGACATTCTGATAAATTTTGTGAACAATGTTATAAAAGATTTATAAATGCAAAACATCAGTCTAGGGGTGACGGTGACCGGAAAAAGAGCAGTATAAAAATGCTACACTTTGTATCAAGTATAAACGCTCTCATTGTAGGGTATGTAAGACATTTTCTTAACAAATGAACCTGGTGACCCACTTAAAATTAGACCATCTGACTCAATGTTTGATCATAGAAAAGATGGTATTTTTTCAAATCTTCATGTTGCTACCTGTGAGTATAATATCATGGAAGGAAGAGCTCTGATAATAGACTGCAGTGACCTCTGTGGTCTGGAAAAAGGTTGTTCCGTTGATTAAGACTTATCTGCATGCCATCAACATAAACTGCATCAAAACTTGCTACCGTAAATTCTCGGAAATCTCGGCCGCCCTAGGAAATTCGGCCACTATAATTAATCTACCTAATGATTATTGGGGAAATTCGCCCACCCCCGATTCAGCCAAGGACACATTTCACCAAAAGTCGGCCACCAAGTAAATTTCATTGATATAAGAAATAAACATTTTGATTTCCAAAGTTTGCGATTGATTTTAGATTATTAACGATCGTTTCTAGTGCCCATATCCGCCAAAAGACGATCGGTGCAAAACCGGAAGTAGGTGACGCATTTCTGCGTGTAGAGTGGAATACAGCTTGGGCGGCGCCATTTCGAAATAAGACTTGTCAACAACTTAAACAAGTATAACATTCAATGCGTAATTGACGTGCGGCAGCAAGAATAAACAAGTAAACAACATACAAGGAGGCAAGTTACTTTACAAGTATATATAGCAGAGGAATGACAAGTCAGGTAGGTGGACAATAATGATTTTGTGGGGGAAAATTGTGTTCTTGTTCACGAAGTTAGCGATCTATTTTCCATCTAGCTTTCGTTTCAATTCAATTGACAATTGATAATATCGGCCAAAGTGAAAGACATGTTTAAATTCACGAAGTTTCCGCTTGATTTTAGATTATAAACTAACATTTCTAGTGTCCCTATATCTGCCAAAACGCACCGGCACCGAAACCAGAAGTAAACACATCGATCTCATGGGCTGCGCCAGTTTGTATAGGTAATTAGGCGTGCGGCAGCAAGAATAAACAAGTAAACAACATACAAGGGAGGCAAGTTACTTTATTAGTATATATAGCAGAGGAATGACAAGTCAGGTAGGTGGACAATAAGGGTTTTGTGGGGGAAAATTATATTCTTGTGTACGAAGTTAGGGAGCGATTTTCAGTTCCATCTACATGTAGCTTTCGTTTCAATTGATATCGACGAATCTCGGCCACGGTGTCTGACATTTGATCGCTATTTTCAGTAAATTTCGGCCACCATCAGCCAACGAAAGTCGTAATTAATAAAAAAGTGTCCGAGATTTGCGAGAATTTACGGTACCTAAATTTCAGGTGTGCCTCTTGGCAGGGAAAATGATGTGTCAGTTAAACGATGGAAAAAGTTGTGGACGATTGTCAATCTCCACTAGAAATACCCCTGTAGTACAAACAAACTGTTTTTTTTTCTCATTATTCATAAACTTTAACTGGTGAATTTTGGTATGACCCTTGTTACTAGTTGTTAGTTTCAGCTAAATAAGTGGTTCCCCATATTCAGACGTCGAAAAAATGATGAAGTTGTTATGGATTGGGTATAGAACACAATAATTTTCAGCGAGGGGGAGAAAACGAAGGAGGAGGATCTTTCAAATTGAAACAGAACACCACCCACCCTGGGGATGTATGGGGAACCTAAATTATGCACCAATTTTCTTTATGATATAGGCCAGTAGTCTTCATTCCAGAGAAAAGTAAGTGATATGTAGGCGTATTAATAACTTTAATCCAAACAACTCTAGTGAGAATTAAGAACCCTTATATATTGCCTTTGTGACTTATTTAATTTTCTGATACATCTGTTTAATAAAGTGCTGGAGGGGGGTTTCTGTAGGATAAAGGCTTCAATGTAGAATCAAATTAGTAGGACAGTCATCTTTAGGCAACTTTATAAAACTTTAATCCAAACAACACAAAGTAAAACGAAGAACCCTAATATACACTGACTATGTGACATACTTAGTTATCAGGTGCAGCTCATCAATTAAGGATGTGATGCTGGTAACACACTCAAAATAACCTAGTTTAGCACTCTTGAACCCTTTCTGGTTATCCAATCCCTTATTGTCTTGGTGTTTCAACTATAAGTTTTCTTAGACTTTACTGCTTGAGCTGACCTGGATAGGACCACAGTTTCTAATTTGCAATGTTTTACCTCAAATGACATTTTCTAGATCAATAAAAGGTACATTTGATTTGTAAATACAACGCACGTCTGCCAAATACACTAGACTAGGGCAACTGGATGGAAAATGTGGAGTTCCTGCAATGTAGTACCTTTCAGCACATGACTTTGGTGGAAATTTTACCTTAGAAAGTAGGTCAACAACATATATGAGTGTGATGCTGTCTCTAACTGTTGACCTACTTTCACAATATGACCTGTGCTGTTGAAAGTGATGTAAAAATCCATTCCTTCCTTCCTTATATCCTAGCCAACAGGCTTCAATATTGAGAAAATGAGAACAAAAGAAATCTAAAGGCAAATTTATAAAAGTTCACACTAATCCTCACTAGTTAGAATTAAGAACCCTCATACACAGTGACTTTGTGATAATTATTCATTTTTCTGGGGCATCTCTTTAATTAAATGCCATATGGGGGTTGACCCTATGGGAATAAAGCTTCAGTATGGAAAGAAATTAATATTATTGTCATCTTTAGGCCAATTTATAAAAGTCTAACCTAAACCGCACTAGTTAGAATCAGGAACCCTATTATATAGTGGAATAAACAATGCTTTACTCACCGAACTGTTGAGTGAACTGCACATTAGTCCTGCCTTCGAATCACTGCATTCACTGAATGCTGTAAAGGCAATAAGCAGTTAGTTGGCACTTTAAAGGGCTGCCTTTCATGTTAAAGAAATCACAGCAGGTATCCCACAAGGGTCAATCGTAGGGCCTCTATTTTTCATTATCTTTATCAATGATATGTTTATGCATGACAGTAGTGTAGATAATAAGAGTAGTCTTTATGCAGATGATTCCTCCTTTTATACTGTAGGTAATACTGAAGCAGAAATTGAGACAAACTTGAATCAAGACTTGAAGAAAGTTACAAACTGGTGCACAAGTAACGTAATGTCTTTTAACAAAACTAAAACAAAATCTATGCTTCTCTGCACAAGACAGAAAAGAATGAATTTAGAAAGTACCCTAAAAATCAAAATTGATAACGATTATTTAGAAAATTCACAAAGTGAAAAGGTTCTTGGGGTTACAATAGATGAATCTTTATGCTGGTCTGAACAAGTAGATAAAACCTGCAAAAAAAACATTTTCAGCCTGCATACTTTAAAAGAAATGAAGAAGAACCTCCAAAATGTAATAAATCAATTGGCCAAAAATGCATTTCATACTCAGGGCCCAAAGTTTGGAATGGCTTAACTGAAGCAATCAGATGTGCACCATCTCTACTTTCCTTCAAGTCTCGATACCTAAAAGCAATGTACTGTACTGTACTACTTTGTAATCCTGGGGCCCTCAGGCTGGTTGTAAACATGCCAGAGGGCCTCAGGGAAGATCCTTACCATTGGACGGAGTTACCCTCTTTAGATAAAGATTATTTTTATCATTATTATTATTATTATTATTATTATAATAATTATTATTATAACACCACCTGTCAATTCAACATCTTAACCCTCTGCCAGAAAATATAATATTATATTATGCTATATTACAGACTACATATATCACATTGTATGAATCCGCGAAACCATAAATCACCAAAATTCTTACAATAATTGTGCTTCAATCTAATGAAATTCAAATAGGATTTATTTTCAAATTGTACGTCACTTTTAAGAAATGTCATTATGGTTCATTTCATAGATGTTACTTCACTTACCTCTTACAAGAATGGATGGGATACCACAACTGGCTGGCTGGCTTGGCTCTTCTGTGTAATATTCAGATTGTGGTGCCTGGCTATGGTCATTGCGAACACACTGTCACAAGAGAACTTGATATCTTCATTAGAGAGACAGGCCAACACCATAGCAAACCACTCAATCAACTAGCCCACATTGATACCTACTAAACAATTCACTTCAGTAGACCTGGGGACAGTGTCCCACATGCTGTATATTTTTATAATATTTGAAACCGACACTTGATACCTTAGCCAAATAACACTGGGTTAGCTATCCTGCAGTTGGTCACAGGAGGCATATGGAATATTTATTGACAAGGTATTAAAAGCAAAAATGTAAGGCATTTTTGGCTTGACCAAGCCAAAGTTTCTGGCAGGGAAACACTGGGTGGCTCTATAGGTATATAAACACTTGTTCTCACAGTTTGGCTCCTTTCCCAGCCTACAACCCCGGTTACACACACAGGGCATTCTAAATATTGGAATCAAATCAAATCATGAATAACTGGTGTATTTCACAAAAGGAGGCGTGCCATTTCCCCACAACTCTATGCAAGGATACGAGATTCAATATGTAGCTGCCTCAAAACAAAATTCATCATAGTTTTTGCTGTATATTGATGAAATAGATGCAAAAGCACACAGAAAAGTAACAGATTTTGTAGTTTATATATATATGTATATATGTTGCAGCCCAACTTCCGATCCAGCCCATCTTAAGATGGGCCAAGCCCAACTTCCGATCGGAAGTTGGGCTGGATTTTGCTGGCCCATCTTAAGATGGGCTACCCAACTTCCGATGACCCAGATAATACAGCAGCCCAGCCCAACTTCCGATGGCAATGAATTTTTTATTAAGTGTTCATCTAGAAGTTTATAGCTTTGTTGGAATATTTGTTTATTGAATAGGATGTGAATTTTATGAGACAAATTATTTGCATTTTATTGTTAAATCTTTACTTAAACACCACTGAATACTTCTGATTATGCTGAAATTTGAAAATAAGTTGATTACAGATTCTCTCCTCTCCTTTTGTAAAAAAGACTAGAAAAATAAAACAAAGAAATAATTATTCAAACACAACAGATTAATTTACACGTGTAATGTTTCTTATTGTGCTGAATTTCAGCACCTGTTAATTGCAATCCTTGATTGATTACATTCTTTTCTGGCTTCTAGAATGAGTTAAAAAAGTTGTATATGCGCTACAATTTTTTTACCTGTCTAACAAAATATAAGTATCTATTACATTATTTATAATAGATGTCTGTAAAAGTATAAACATTTCATAATAATTAGCCAACATGGTAACATGGTACATCTATATTACTTTTTTCTTTATCTACATTCAGAATGAAGGGCTTCTTTGTGACACATCTTAATAAAGGTCTCAATTTTAAAAGTTTTCTGATATACTCATTGCTCTTCAATATTTTAAAAAAAAAAGGTTTAAAAAATAATTCAAACTAAAACATAAATATTTCTCTCTTCCCTCTTTTACTATTGACTACCAAAAAGATAACTTTCTCAACTGCATCATCCAAAGTATAAAGTTGGCCAATCCAAGATCATAATGTCTAAATCTTACTAAATTTGGATCTGCCAAAATTTAATATATGTGTCGTTTAGGTACAAGTACCAATTCAATCTGCATACACCTTATCTCATATCATTTACAACTTAAACCATGTATGTTCATTTCTTACTACCTCACCTCATCTAGATACTATAAGTGCCCTGCTCTGATGAATCTTGATAAAGGACACAATGTTTTTGTAAATTCTGACAAGTTTTTTGTCTATTTCTACTGTCCTGCCAGTCACATGAACCTCCTCAATTAATGCATTTACACTTATTTTGGCACACACATGATTATATGATTATGTCAAGAATTTGCAAGGGGTTAAAGAATACCTAGAAATACTAATAAAAAAGCTTAAAAGACAAGAAATTTTTTTTACTTTTCCCTTTTTGAGTCATTAGAAAAACACCATTGCTATTCCTTCATTCAAATTGTAAATGATTCATCATCTAGCTTATGTAATGTAAGAGCACACAACCCATAAATAACAAAGGTAGTATTGTGCAAATTATCTAATTGAATTAATTTTGAATTACATTAAATCTGAAAAAGCTTAAAATTCCATATATATGACTCTTTAATTTATTGTAAAAACATGATTCTTTTATTTCTTTTTTCTGCTTACAATCAGTTATGATGTTTTGAGTAATCAGGTTATTCTAGCTACCCATTTCAATTTACTTCTTGGACTAATATTATCTTGTAATTTAAAGTGGATGCCCTATGAAAGAGTTGAAAATTCCATATTTATAAGAGTGTGAATATTCATGAAGGGTTACATCCTGGTATCTATAATGATCGGAAGTTGGGCCAAGCCCATCTTAAGATGGGCCAGCCCAACTTCAAATGACCTACATCCTGGTTTCTAGAGATCGGAAGTTGGGCCAAGCCCATCTTAAGATGGGCCAGCCCAACTTCAAATGACCTACATCCTGGTATCTAAAGATCGGAAGTTGGGCCAAGCCCATCTTAAGATGGGCTAGAGGTCATCGTAAGTTGGGCCAAGCCAATCTTAAGATGGGCTACCCAACTTCCGATCGTAAGTTGGGCCAAGCCAATCTTAAGATGGGCCAGGATCGGAAGTTGGGCTGCAACATATATACATATATGTATATATATATATATATATATATATATATATATATATATATATATATATATATATATATATATATATATATATATATGTATATATGTATATATGTGTATATATATACATATATATATATATATATATATATATATATATATATATATATATATATATATATATATATATATATATATATATATATATATATATATATTTATTCACATATATAATTATATATATGTATATATTTATGAATATATATTTGTTTTTTGGTATAACTGAAATTGACAGAATGCCCCCTGCATGTTTAGTTTCCCAAATCGCCCATTTATGGCAATATTCTCTGACGCTCAAATGAACCTGGGGATGGTAAAAGATGACATTAAAATGTCCAGTCGTTCTACTTGTTGTTGGCTAAGTTTCGGCAAGGGGCCAAAAGCTTTTGAAGTACCTTGCTTCATTTAAGTTCATGTAGCTTTTAATAGTGTTGAAGTGAGTAGAGCGAGATAGAAGGCAGGCCTTAAAGGTGCAGAGGGTGGCCCCGCCTGCAATAATGGGACTGTTTTAGATCCACTCAGCTGCAGTAAGGGCACTCTACTCTTGTAAACAGGGATAATAAGTCATCTAATCAGATTGGCCCCGTGTTATTATTGAGAGATAGGGAAGTGGGTGGAGCAATGACACAGAAGCTCTACCTTGGAGCTTGCTTTACATGGTTTTACAGGCCTAAATGGGTTACACTAAAGTGGAGTGAGAGCAAACTGATAAAAGAAAAGTGAAAACGTAAATCCGATAAACCGTAAAAAACACATGAAGTTGAAGTTTTAGAGTTTAGATTTGATAAGCTATCAAGTGTTGACAATAAATATTTGTTGGCACAAGATGTAGAGGGCACCGTGGTATACACCTTGACATCGAGGTCTGAGAGGTGATTGACCTCTAGGAAGTGAAACATGTGGAAAAAAGTATAAGTGGAAAAGAAAGTGGGAAAGATTTGTTTGTCCAAGTCTATTCTGTGGCTGAAAGACCAACCTGAAAAGAGTTATCAGCACCATGTGTACTACAGCGTTGATTTCTCCACCTCTCTTTGGAGAAATATGAATTTTTTTTCACAAAGAAAGCAATTTACAGTGTGTTTTTCAAAAAGTTCAAAAATAAATATTTGATGATATGAAAAATAATGTTTGAATCTGAACCATATTTTACTTTTCCATCAGGCAACTTAACATTAATGCCTTTAGGGCCCAAAACCATTTTTGACTATTTTTAACTCACTAACAAAGGCAATTTTCAGAAAATATTTGAAGGAGGAATGTTGAGAAATAACAAATTGACAACTGTGCTTCAAAAATTTCTCCAATTTGTGATTACATTATTTCCATAAGTATCATAGGTCCAGACGACACTTGTCGGGGAGAACTCCAGGCACGATTGGGTTAAATTTGTATCTTGAAAGTTGAAATACAAGCTAGCCAACGTATTATTTGATACTTGATCCATTAGTATTTTTTTCCAATTTTACATAAAATTGAACCCAAACAGATGGCACATAATACTTAATCCATTAAGTGTTGTTTTCTAAATTATGAAAAATTGATCCCAAATAGCCAAACATTGGATACTTGATCTAAGAGCATCATTTTGGATTGCACAAAATTGAATGCTGAATAGGCAAACATTGCAAGATACTTGATCCACTAGCATTATGACTTAATGACTTAATGTGCAAAAATTTTTACCTGAATTAGCCAAACATATTATTTGATACTTAGGCCAGCCCAAGTGTTTTTTTTGTATACAATTGTTTTTGCTCCACTCCAAAAAAGTTCACCAGGTGCAAAAGAAAACTTTTTTTCAAAATTCCTGGTCTGGAGGACAGTCTCTGCATCGGAAGGAGTAGGATGTAGACTTCTGTGTGCAATGCATTATGGGCGCTCAGACCTCAGAGCAGTTCAGACAATGTACGCTATAGACATAGATGGCATAATTAAATTTATTTAAAATGTTTTCTTTAAATATACTAGCCTGAAAACGGAAAAAAATAAATAAATACCTTTTTGCGGGTGAGTAGGTAGCATAGCTTGCATAGCTGACAATCTTTCCTCGGCAATAATACTGTATAGCTCAAAATATTAACGTGGAAGTATTATCAGCAACTTTAACGAGTGGGTCCGATTCACTAATAGTATGATCCGTTAATATTTGTTCTATTTTGTATTCAAATTATGTATCTAGTCACAATTACACATGGACAGTTGATAACCATAGACACACGTTCGTCAGTGCACAACCAAATTTGAATGATGCGCGTAATCACAATGGATATGAGTTCCTTAATTGCAATATACCAATCGGATGGACCTTCATTGATACTTGAGTTTGATAAACAGCCGTGTGGCGATACTAGTTTGTTATTGTCATCATCATCATCACATCAGCATTATCATCATCATCATCATTATCATCACCACCATCATCATTATCATCATCATCATCAGCATCATCATCATCACCATCATCATCATCACATCAGCATTATCATCATCATCATCATTATCATCACATTGGCACCAGCAGCAGCAGCATCATCATCATCATCATCACACACCATCATCATCACCATCATCATCATCACCATCATCATCATCACCATCATCATCATCACCATCATCATCATCATCGCATCATCATCATCATCATCATCATCGTCAGCATCATCATCAGCATCATCATCATCACCATCATCATAATCACTATCATCGTCAGCGTCAGCATCATCATCATCATTATCATCATCATTTTCATCATCATCACCATCATCATAATCACTATCATCATCATCATCGCATCATCATCATCATCATCATCATCGCATCATCATCAGCATCATCATCATCACCATCATCAGCATCATCATCAGAATCATCATCAGCACCATCATCATCATTTTCATCATCATCACATCACCATCATCATCATTTTCATCAGCGTCAGCATCATCATCATCATCATCATATTTGTCTCCATATGTTTCCCAGTCCTCTTTGAAATGTTCCTGTCATGCAAAGGCAGCTTACAAAACATGGCATACTGGAGATTTTGTCTGCCTTTTTACTGGCGAACTTGTTAGTTATGAAGACATTCTTATGAGTCTACAGTGTTTCAGAAATTGCCTAATTGGATTTTTGTCCATGCTGTTCATCAGACAAAGGAGATGGTTTGAGCGCTGTCCAGAAAGCTTCGTAGCCTGTAAATTTCTACCTGGGCTCATTTATTGTTCACAATTACAGAGAAATGGGTTGAGTTTTTTGCCGGGTAGCACAATAGTGGCTGTGTTCATTTTAGCAGCAGAGTAGCGTGGGGTCAGGGGTGGCGTATGGGGTATCCAAACTCGTGTTCTGGGCTATATAACACCAACAGTGGGACTCAACATAATGTAATCCTAATCCAATCCACCCAGCTGCTAATGCTCTGCTTCAAAGCACTAACCACTTTTTAACTCAATCAACAAAATTTATTGATAATAACAGGATCTGGGGATTGCAGTGTCATAAGAAAATCGAATTACGCAGGGTCTTCTTCTTGAGATTGTGGCTTTAGTCAAGTTTTCATATGGAAGACTTGTAACAAAATTACTCGCATGACATTTATTGCCAAAGCGCTGGCAATATATTAGAGTAGTGTCTTGCCCATCTCTCCCCATCCTGTGATGGAGTGCAGGAATTGGGCCTTTTATGGAAAATACCGCCAAGGTCATTTCATAAGTCACCTGCCCGCTTGCCATCTTGAAATTAACCATAATGCTAAAATGGGCCATGTAGATCTTAACAATAGGTAGTAATGGCTACTAGGCCTGATTGTGCCGTAGATCAGCTCATGCAACGCACACTTCGGGCAGGCTTGCTCGGGCATGTGAGTGAATTGAGCAGAAATTTCCTCATGCGTCAATCAACTTTCATTCCAAGAGGCTTTTATATAGGTACTGTTTATGTCCACAACTTCAGCCAATCCTTCCTTCGCTCCCTTCCCCCTCTCTCTCTCTCTCTCTCTCTCTCTCTCTCTCTCTCTCTCTCTCTCTCTCTCTCTCTCTCTCTCTCTCTCTCTCTCTCTCTCTCTCTCTCTCTCTCTCTCTCTCTCTCTCTCTCCCTTCCCCCCCTCTCCCTCTCTCTCAGAAATTGGGGGCTACTCGTCCTATATGTCAATTCTACTTGAAAATAGCATGCACATACATGTATTACAAGTCTTGTTGAGTTTGAAATATGTTTCATGGCTGTTTTTGAAATTTATGTATGACAAAAACTAGACACCCCCTGGCACCCCAGGTAAATTATACAATTAATAATCCTTGCCTGCTGCCTCTGTTGTCCATGACTAAGTTAGACTGGAACTGTAATTGTAATTGTCTCGGTTGCATATGCCTGACTAACCCAAGTGGGGCATGGCAATTCAAATTATATAATTTATTATAAACTGCCATTTAGTGAACTAAATATATTACCAATGTACCCGTAACAGATCCACACTCGAAACCCACAGAAGTTATCTTGTTTTGTAAACATCGCATAACGTTATTGTAAATGAACACTACATGCACACCACATGCCTATGTCTCAAGAACAAATAATCATAAGGCCCAGTAAAATTATAACTCATTGCTCACTTAAGTATTGCCAGATCGGCTTTTCTGCCCTAAATCTCCCAAAAGGATTTCTAAATAGAAGTCCTGTGAACAGTGGGGAAGTCTTATATGTATCTTTATGTGCGGTCTCTTGGGCAACGCTTGTCCCATAATACAAGTTCTGGTTCAATTTTCCGCTAGTATGACAGTGATTATTTCAGTATCAGACTGTCAGATGATAGGTTATGTTTAGCCCTTACCTGGTAGGTATGAAATAGCCTTTCTATGGTCCTCCTATATGGATATATGAATTTGTATATATCATCTAATTCTGATAAGGTGTATCACAAATATTATCTGGTTTTGGAGCTCCAATTTCCATGATACTACCTATATTACTGTGTTTCTGCTTATTTCTGTCTATATAAGTCATGTGGATATGAAAATTGTAGGGAAAGTAAAAAGGGATTTTTAAACCTAATTTTTCCTTGCCCTTCATGGTGGTAGAACGTCTAACAATTACTTATATCTCATTTAAAATAAAAGAAGTCTATTACTGATGGTGGAGGAATACTTCAAGATATGATAACATAGATACTGCTGGATAAGAATGGGCTTGCTATGTAAAATAACAGATTTAGTTGCTAACCCTAAGTCTGTTAACACACACTTTTAGTATTACAGGTAAAGCCTCAGGATGACTAATTTTCAGGGCAGGGAGACTTTAACCCATTAATGCTTAAAGATTTCCTCCAAACATCGTCGTCTGAATCTATAATACTATTGACAATAATTTTGAAATTGAGAATGTTTTTACAAAATATTTGAAGGAGAGTTTTTGGTGATGTTCTAACTAATATTTTTCTAAATATGCCTTTCCCTGCAAGATTTTATCATAATTATCAGTCTCTTTAATTTTCGTCATGATTTCTATCTAAATGTTTATAACATTAATAATGCATTAATGATTAATCTGGATCCATCTTACTTTTGAAGATAATATTAAAATGCAGTATTTATTCTCTAATTTTGGCTGCTGTGAGCACTAATGGGTTAACCTATTGATGCCTGAAGATCATCTGGTCCTGTGATACTTTTGAAAATGATCAAAAAGTCACAAAATATTTGAAAGAAGTTGTTGGTTGATTTAGGATCAACATCTTATACTGTAAATATTTTTCAATAAATGCTGTGGTATTTTGTTCAAAAGTTGTTGATTCCTGCATGTCACAGCTTAGGGACATTACAACATACTTTAATGAGGATGAAGATCCATTAAAAAAGCTGCTATTATGGAACAATAGATCATGATGAGCAGATTACTTTATCAGGCCAGGAGGTCATGACCCTTGCATGGCCGCCAGTAGAATGTCATGCTATTATAGGCTCCTAGTTCATAGGTTGAGGGCTTTAATAGTATCATAGAATACTCTCATCACTTAAGCCCTTTCTGAACCTCATACCGCCCTGTAACGTTGTCAGGGACTAGGCCCAGGTGATCCAAGCAGCTATTGCATTAGTGTGACATTGCATGGTCAGAGTCATGTATAATAATGTGTAATGAAGATTTATGCAATGATTTAAAGCTGAGCTGTGATTTAAATTGACCTTTACATCACTTGAAGAGTGAAAGGAAGCATTGTTTTATTTAACCCATTATGCTTGGAGTTTTCTTTGACAGGTATTGTCTGAACCTACTATACTTTTATAAATGACTTTGCAATGAAGCATGAATTGAAAAAATATGTGAAGGAGATATGTTTGTCAGAGTTATCCCATTAATGCTCATGGCAGCCTGATAATCTAGGTGAAATCTTACTGGTCACTGCAGATAAGAAAAATATTTTGAGAGAAAATGTTAATCAGAATATTACCAACAGCTATTTCAATTATTCTGTAAAACTAGTCTTATTTTCTTAGGCATCGTTAAAAGTATCACAGATCAAGATAATAATTTCTCAAGAAACTTTTAGTATGAATGGGTTACTACTAACAGGAAACTTTTTAGTCTTATATTTCTCAAAACATAGTTTAGTATCAAGGTGTACTTTATGTTGAATGGGTAAATGTGTTTTGCCTGTTTTGTACATGTCAAGGGTCACACCTATGTGAGGGCAGGATCTGCTATCTGGCTGTGTAGTTCATGTCTTTGCCACATGCAGGAGTTGGTAACGCATCCCCCTGTCTAATGCAACCCTTCCAATGCTGAGGCTAGTCACTTTTGCCCAAAGCACAAGGATGCAAAGATTTTTGAAAACCATCTAATGCTTGTCATGTTGGAATTCATTGGATAGCCCTTGCTGAGAACTATCAGATAAGTACCCATGTGCCAGGGTTCCAGTCATTTTCCAGTTTTTTTGCATAATTTTCTAATGGCCAAACTAGCCACCAGCAGCACAGAGCCATCTATCTATGAGGGAAGCCATTTTCAGATTCTGCCCTAAGAGGCACCTCACTTGCTATTGTGTATGAAGGGGAGAGGTTATTTTTCCTTCCTCCTCCCAGACTCACCCTTGTCCCAGGAGCAGGCATGGTGCTATTGTGTATGAAGGGGAGAGGTTATTTTTCCTCTCTCCTCCCAGACTCACCCTTGTCCCAGGAGCAGGCATGGTGCTATTGTGTATGAAGGGGAGAGGTTATTTTTCCTCTCTCCTCCCAGACTTACCCTTGTCCCAGGAGCAGGCATGGTGCTATTGTGTATGAAGGGGAGAGGTTATTTTTCCTCTCTCCTCCCAGACTCACCCTTGTCCCAGGGGCAGGCATGGTGCTATTGTGTATGAAGGGGAGAGGTTATTTTTCCTTCCTCCTCCCAGACTCACCCTTGTCCCAGGCATGGTGCTATTGTGTATGAAGGGGAGAGGTTATTTTTCCTTCCTCCTCCCAGACTCACCCTTGTCCCAGGAGCAGGCATGGTGCTATTGCGTATGAAGGGGAGAGGTTATTTTTCCTCTCTCCTCCCAGACTCACCCTTGTCCCAGGAGCAGGCATGGTGCTATTGTGTATGAAGGGGAGAGGTTATTTTTCCTCTCTCCTCCCAGACTTACCCTTGTCCCAGGAGCAGGCATGGTGCTATTGTGTATGAAGGGGAGAGGTTATTTTTCCTCTCTCCTCCCAGACTTACCCTTGTCCCAGGAGCAGGCATGGTGCTATTGTGTATGAAGGGGAGAGGTTATTTTTCCTCTCTCCTCCCAGACTCACCCTTGTCCCAGGAGCAGGCATGGTGCTATTGTGTATGAAGGGGAGAGGTTATTTTTCCTCTCTCCTCCCATACTCACCCTTGTCCCAGGAGCAGACATGGTGCTATTGTGTATGAAGGGGAGAGGTTATTTTTCCTCTCTCCTCCCAGACTTACCCTTGTCCCAGGAGCAGGCATGGTGCTATTGTGTATGAAGGGGAGAGGTTATTTTTCCTCTCCCCTCCCAGACTTACCCTTGTCCCAGGAGCAGGCATGGTGCTATTGTGTATGAAGGGGAGAGGTTATTTTTCCTCTCTCCTCCCAGACTTACCCTTGTCCCAGGAGCAGGCATGGTGCTATTGTGTATGAAGGGGAAAGGTTATTTTTCCTCTCTCCTCCCAGACTTACCCTTGTCCCAGGAGCAGGCATGGTGCTATTGTGTATGAAGGGGAGAGGTTATTTTTCCTCCCTCCTCCCAGACTCACCCTTGTCCCAGGAGCAGGCATGGTGCTATTGTGTATGAAGGGGAGAGGTTATTTTTCCTCCCTCCTCCCAGACTCACCCTTGTCCCAGGAGCAGGCATGGTGCTATTGTGTATGAAGGGGAGAGGTTATTTTTCCTCTCTCCTCCCAGACTTACCCTTGTCCCAGGAGCAGGCATGGTGCTATTGTGTATGAAGGGGAGAGGTTATTTTTCCTCTCTCCTCCCAGACTCACCCTTGTCCCAGGAGCAGGCATGGTGCTATTGTGTATGAAGGGGAGAGGTTATTTTTCCTCTCTCCTCCCAGACTTACCCTTGTCCCAGGAGCAGGCATGGTGCTATTGTGTATGAAGGGGAGAGGTTATTTTTCCTCTCTCCTCCCAGACTCACCCTTGTCCCAGGGGCAGGCATGGTGCTATTGTGTATGAAGGGGAGAGGTTATTTTTCCTCTCTCCTCCCAGACTCACCCTTGTCCCAGGAGCAGGCATGGTGCTATTGTGTATGAAGGGGAGAGGTTATTTTTCCTCTCTCCTCCCAGACTCACCCTTGTCCCAGGAGCAGGCATGGTGCTATTGTGTATGAAGGGGAGAGGTTATTTTTCCTCCCTCCTCCCAGACTCACCCTTGTCCCAGGAGCAGGCATGGTGCTATTGTGTATGAAGGGGAGAGGTTATTTTTCCTCTCTCCTCCCAGACTTACCCTTGTCCCAGGAGCAGGCATGGTGCTATTGTGTATGAAGGGGAGAGGTTATTTTTCCTCTCTCCTCCCAGACTCACCCTTGTCCCAGGAGCAGGCATGGTGCTATTGTGTATGAAGGGGAGAGGTTATTTTTCCTCTCTCCTCCCAGACTTACCCTTGTCCCAGGAGCAGGCATGGTGCTATTGTGTATGAAGGGGAGAGGTTATTTTTCCTCTCTCCTCCCAGACTCACCCTTGTCCCAGGGGCAGGCATGGTGCTATTGTGTATGAAGGGGAGAGGTTATTTTTCCTCTCTCCTCCCAGACTCACCCTTGTCCCAGGAGCAGGCATGGTGCTATTGTGTATGAAGGGGAGAGGTTATTTTTCCTCTCTCCTCCCAGACTCACCCTTGTCCCAGGAGCAGGCATGGTGCTATTGTGTATGAAGGGGAGAGGTTATTTTTCCTTCCTCCTCCCAGACTCACCCTTGTCCCAGGAGCAGGCATGGTGCTATTGTGTATGAAGGGGAGAGGTTATTTTTCCTCTCTCCTCCCAGACTCACCCTTGTCCCAGGCATGGTGCTATTGTGTATGAAGGGGAGAGGTTATTTTTCCTTCCTACTCCCAGACTCACCCTTGTCCCAGGAGCAGGCATGGTGCTATTATGTATGAAGGGGAGAGGTTATTTTTCCTCTCTCCTCCCAGACTCACCCTTGTCCCAGGAGCAGGCATGGTGCTATTGTGTATAAAGGGAGAGTTATTTTTCCTCTCTCCTCCCAGACTCACCCTTGTCCCAGGAGCAGGCATGGTGCTATTGTGTATGAAGGGGAGAGGTTATTTTTCCTTCCTCCTCCCAGACTCACCCTTGTCCCAGGCATGGTGCTATTGTGTATGAAGGGGAGAGGTTATTTTTCCTCTCTCCTCCCAGACTCACCCTTGTCCCAGGAGCAGGCATGGTGCTATTGTGTATGAAGGGGAGAGGTTATTTTTCCTCTCTCCTCCCAGACTCACCCTTGTCCCAGGCATGGTGCTATTGTGTATGAAGGGGAGAGGTTATTTTTCCTTCCTCCTCCCAGACTCACCCTTGTCCCAGGAGCAGGCATGGTGCTATTGTGTATGAAGGGGAGAGGTTATTTTTCCTCTCTCCTCCCAGACTCACCCTTGTCCCAGGGGCAGGCATGGTGCTATTGTGTATGAAGGGGAGAGGTTATTTTTCCTCTCTCCTCCCAGACTCACCCTTGTCCCAGGAGCAGGCATGGTGCTATTGTGTATGAAGGAGAGAGGTTATTTTTCCTCTCTCCTCCCAGACTCACCCTTGTCCCAGGGGCAGGCATGGTGCTATTGTGTATGAAGGGGAGAGGTTATTTTTCCTCTCTCCTCCCAGACTCACCCTTGTCCCAGGAGCAGGCATGGTGCTATTGTGTATGAAGGGGAGAGGTTATTTTTCCTCTCTCCTCCCAGACTCACCCTTGTCCCAGGCATGGTGCTATTGTGTATGAAGGGGAGAGGTTATTTTTCCTTCCTCCTCCCAGACTCACCCTTGTCCCAGGAGCAGGCATGGTGCTATTGTGTATGAAGGGGAGAGGTTATTTTTCCTCTCTCCTCCCAGACTCACCCTTGTCCCAGGGGCAGGCATGGTGCTATTGTGTATGAAGGGGAGAGGTTATTTTTCCTCTCTCCTCCCAGACTCACCCTTGTCCCAGGCATGGTGCTATTGTGTATGAAGGGGAGAGGTTATTTTTCCTTCCTCCTCCCAGACTCACCCTTGTCCCAGGAGCAGGCATGGTGCTATTGTGTATGAAGGGGAGAGGTTATTTTTCCTCTCTCCTCCCAGACTCACCCTTGTCCCAGGGGCAGGCATGGTGCTATTGTGTATGAAGGGGAGAGGTTATTTTTCCTCTCTCCTCCCAGACTCACCCTTGTCCCAGGAGCAGGCATGGTGCTATTGTGTATGAAGGGGAGAGGTTATTTTTCCTTCCTCCTCCCAGACTCACCCTTGTCCCAGGAGCAGGCATGGTGCTATTGTGTATGAAGGGGAGAGGTTATTTTTCCTCTCTCCTCCCAGACTCACCCTTGTCCCAGGGGCAGGCATGGTGCTATTGTGTATGAAGGGGAGAGGTTATTTTTCCTTCCTCCTCCCAGACTCACCCTTGTCCCAGGAGCAGGCATGGTGCTATTGTGTATGAAGGGGAGAGGTTATTTTTCCTCTCTCCTCCCAGACTCACCCTTGTCCCAGGAGCAGGCATGGTGCTATTGTGTATGAAGGGGAGAGGTTATTTTTCCTCTCCCCTCCCAGACTTACCCTTGTCCCAGGGGCAGGCATGGTGCTATTGTGTATGAAGGGGAGAGGTTATTTTTCCTCTCTCCTCCCAGACTCACCCTTGTCCCAGGGGCAGGCATGGTGCTATTGTGTATGAAGGGGAGAGGTTATTTTTCCTCTCTCCTCCCAGACTCACCCTTGTCCCAGGAGCAGGCATGGTGCTATTGTGTATAAAGGGAGAGTTATTTTTCCTCTCTCCTCCCAGACTCACCCTTGTCCCAGGAGCAGGCATGGTGCTATTGTGTATGAAGGGGAGAGGTTATTTTTCCTCTCTCCTCCCAGACTCACCTTTGTCCCAGGAGCAGGCATGGTGCTATTGTGTATGAAGGGGAGAGGTTATTTTTCCTCTCTCCTCCCAGACTCACCCTTGTCCCAGGAGCAGGCATGGTGCTATTGTGTATGAAGGAGAGAGGTTATTTTTCCTCTCTCCTCCCAGACTTACCCTTGTCCCAGGAGCAGGCATGGTGCTATTGTGTATGAAGGGGAGAGGTTATTTTTCCTCTCTCCTCCCAGACTTACCCTTGTCCCAGGAGCAGGCATGGTGCTATTGTGTATGAAGGGGAGAGGTTATTTTTCCTCTCTCCTCCCAGACTCACCCTTGTCCCAGGGGCAGGCATGGTGCTATTGTGTATGAAGGGGAGAGGTTATTTTTCCTCTCTCCTCCCAGACTCACCCTTGTCCCAGGAGCAGGCATGGTGCTATTGTGTATGAAGGGGAGAGGTTATTTTTCCTCTCCCCTCCCAGACTTACCCTTGTCCCAGGGGCAGGCATGGTGCTATTGTGTATGAAGGGGAGAGGTTATTTTTCCTCTCTCCTCCCAGACTCACCCTTGTCCCAGGCATGGTGCTATTGTGTATGAAGGGGAGAGGTTATTTTTCCTCTCTCCTCCCAGACTCACCCTTGTCCCAGGAGCAGGCATGGTGCTATTGTGTATGAAGGGGAGAGGTTATTTTTCCTCTCTCCTCCCAGACTCACCCTTGTCCCAGGGGCAGGCATGGTGCTATTGTGTATGAAGGGGAGAGGTTATTTTTCCTCTCTCCTCCCAGACTCACCCTTGTCCCAGGAGCAGGCATGGTGCTATTGTGTATGAAGGGGAGAGGTTATTTTTCCTCTCTCCTCCCAGACTCACCCTTGTCCCAGGAGCAGGCATGGTGCTATTGTGTATGAAGGGGAGAGGTTATTTTTCCTTCCTCCTCCCAGACTCACCCTTGTCCCAGGAGCAGACATGGTGCTATTGTGTATGAAGGGGAGAGGTTATTTTTCCTCTCCCCTTCCAGACTTACCCTTGTCCCAGGAGCAGGCATGGTGCTATTGTGTATGAAGGGGAGAGGTTATTTTTCCTCTTTCCTCCCATTCTTACCCTTGTCCCAGGCATGGTGCTATTGTGTATGAAGGGGGGAGGTTATTTTTCCTCTCTCCTCCCAGACTTACCCTTGTCCCAGGAGCAGGCATGGTGCTATTGTGTATGAAGGGGAGAGGTTATTTTTCCTCTCTCCTCCCAGACTCACCCTTGTCCCAGGGGCAGGCATGGTGCTATTGTGTATTGAGGGGAGAGGTTATTTTTCCTCTCTCCTCCCAGACTCACCCTTGTCCCAGGGGCGTGCCTGATGGCATTGTGATGCTGGGCAGGCAGCGTAGGGACATGGTACATTGCGATGGCGCATTACATATGACAGGACCAGCGCGGGCCTCCCACAGGCGCAGGCTGCCATGTTTAATTTGTGCAGGTTTGACTGTGATAACTTTGTTATTGTCACTGCACCACTCACTCTAATCTAATCCCGATGTTGGGGTTCTCAGCCTTATTAAATTGAGCCCATGCTCGTACTGCTGATATTACTCACCCTCCCACTTGTGACGAGGAACAGTCCTCCTGCGCATCCACTCCAACTCCCTTAATGACTGACTTTAATTCATTTTTAGAGTAAAAGTAATTGTAATTGTCTCATTTTTGTACATAATTTAGACCTGGCTTTTCCTTGGATTGAATTAGTGTGCATAATTTATCATGTGTCTCAGTAGTTCCTGTCATGGTGCCTGTGTATGATGTTCATTGCATACCAGAAGCGCTGTCAAATTCATTATTTATACGTCTATTCCTCCCTTCTGTGAGTTCTCCCGCGCCCTGTTTCTTCCCCTGTTGCCCGTTCCGCCGACGTGAAAGTTGAGCCTCGTCGACGGAAGCGGATTTTGAATTTTTCTGGCCCCCCAGCGGGCGAGACTTTGGGCCGTGACAATTCCCAGATCAGAGCGAGTGATAATGCGGTTACGATCCGCCAGTGTGGCCAAATCAAGCAGATTACGGCAAGGATGCATGGGTGTTTTCCGCTGCTAATTCACTCAAGCAAGCCCGCTGTGTATTGTTTTATTGCCGGTCGTTATCTGCCACTGAATCGCTCGTTTTCCATCACGCGTTATTGAGAATTGATACTCTGCAGGGGAGAATGAAACTCAATTGTGATTGGCTTCTAGCAGAGGACACCACAAGTGTCAATGTTCCTAATTGAGTTGTCTAATTGTCGGAGGGGTCAGCTAACGGTAAGAATAGAGCCCTATTTTCCTCCAACTGCAGCCTGAGAAAACCTGATTACTGAGCGCTGCCTCCACAAAGCCGTGAAGGGCAGTGTCGTAAACAGACACGTCTTCCAAGCTCTAGTAAAACTCAAGCATACTTTTTCCTATCTCCCAATTGCTCAAGCAGAAAAACAAACTTGGCCCAAGGAATTTTCCCTAGTTTTTGCAGTTTATAAGCAATCATCCTTTCTTGTATCACATTTGTTCATTGTATGCACACTGGAGCAATGCATCTTTTCTTTTCTGAGGTTTTTGCAGCATGATCGGGAAACTTTTCTTTCTTTACATTTTTCCAGCCAAAAGAATTGAGAGTTAAGCTTTTTACGGTTTCTTTTTGTAGGGTTGTATTGACTCTTTCTGGGCCTGCCTTGATGCCTTAGTGGTCTAAGGCTTTGCTGGCTGTCTCTGATCACTGCTCGGGTTTGAATCCAAGGTTCTGGTTTTCTCCATCACTTGCAATTGACTGTTCACGATTAAGCAAAATATATCGCATCGCAAATCGTGACCATAATTGAAATTCCAAACTTGTCTAATGGCTCTTCTACATATGCACTGGAAATAACTCACTTGTTCTATACCTGAAACTTAGCTGCGGTTGGGAAAAGAAGTGAAATTCTGAATTAACAGGAGTTTATTTCCTATAAATATACTTCATATAATTGTTACCAATTTATAGTTATGAAATTGGCTCGATTCACAGAGGGAGATCATCTCTTACTTACTGATAGAAATTTAATAACATTTACATGTTTATTTCATTCTTAAATGTGCTGGTGAGGTAAAAGGTCAGTATAACGCTCAACAATGCCTGTATACATTGGGTATTGTAAACAAGGCTTGACAGTGATAAGGATTTAAAGGAAGGGTTAGGGTTGTGTTCCCTACAGAGACGAGTCAATGAGTTGACCCCTCCAGCTCCAGCTCGGCTCGTCTGGATTCAGTACTCGAGCCACTGGAGTTTGTGAGTGGCGAATGCAGCCCTATGAAATAGTATCTCCTTATCATTTTTATTGAAATGAAATATATTAACAGTCAACCATTCAACCAAGCTTAATTAAGTAAAAATTGCACGTTAGCAAACCACAGAAGATATTCTCTGAAGATAAGCCAGAGTTTCTAACCCATGTCAAAAATGGAAAATCATAATATTTTAGAGGAGACAACACTATTGACATTTGGCCACATATAAATTTGCACTGAATCATTGTCACTTTTCCCAGCATTTGTTTTCAAGTTCAATTTTGTATTATTTTTCAAAGCATCCCTGTTGTGGCCCCAAAAAGACATTATTATTACTGTTTTATTTTTAGAAATATTTCATGGGTGGATGTTTAATAAAACTGAACTAAAACTAAATTATCCTTGAAATGTTTTATGTATTTATGCTTTATTTATGTATTTATGCTGTATTCATTCTTTTCAAAAGAGTCATACCCCCAGACAACAATTTCAGGAAAGAATCTTAAGTATGAATATGTTTAAGATATTTCAGAAAGGTATCCAAATGATGCCCTCTTGGAATGCATTACCATAACAGGATTCTGCAACCCCAAAATGGTTAGGCTGCAACCTATGTTAGACACATAAAACTATGTCATTGATAACAATGTTTTGTTGTGATGTTTATTTCAGAGAAGCAACATCAGTGATTGGTGTTGGGCTGACAGGAGAGGGAAGGTACATTGGTAGTTAATGGAAGTGCCATCCACAACCCTCCTGCTTCTGCTACCCCAATACCCTGATTTTGAGTGGTGTATGGATAAATAAGAATGGGCAAATGCTGAGCCAATCAAATATGCTAATTATGTCTCCTTGGTGATGGAGTTTCACAGGCTGCTTTGGAGTACTGCTCTGGGCTCAAATTATTTATCCGCTATTGAATACTGTCTTGATATGTGTTACAAAATGCAATTACCCCAAATAACTGCACCCCCCTTTTTTCTGAAAAATGTTTGATGGGGCAGTCAGCGGACATTAGTTTCTGGCCTTCTGAACCTCCCCAACCTTCCCCCTGGTGTGCTTATTTGGACAAATTCATTATCAGGATTTTATTTCTATCCTTACTTTACAATGGAATACATATATAATATGATGTAACATCTTAAATTGAATTATAACATGATTCCAGTGTCAATAACCAATTCATGCCTATAGCACTTAAAAAGTCTCAGGAAGTTTTGTTAATGTCATTTTGTCTAGAGCATTTATTTACAACATGTTCTAAGAATATATTTTGATCAAAACTTCACCAACAACTTGTTCTAGATTCATGCACTTTGTTTAAAAAATGTTGTTCTGTAAGCTGTCACTATGACTCGGATGCATACCTTGAATCAGGTATGAACAAAACTCCTGTTGTTGCATAAACCTATTGTACTCTTATTTGTTGCTTTTCCAGCTTAGGAGCTATGTATGTCAAAACTGCTGATTATGATCCCAGATATTTTCATATGTGCTGCATTCTCCTTCCTTCCACCTCTCCTATTTTATGAGAACCTCAATTATTGAGCAAATCCTAGATTCCTTTCTTTGCTTTAGGAGCACAGGTTTTTATTAAGTTCTTAGTTCTTGGTGGTTATAAGTTATGTCTATATAAGTTAGATAATTCCATTTAGTGTATTCATCCCTCGCAGAGGCTCAAAAACACAACTGTTATAAGGGTACCTTTGAATAGGGATATAATTGTGAAATTTTTGATTTAGATTTTTAATGGCACTACAACAAATACTTGAAGATAATTTTCAAAATCAGGCTTTATTTTCCAGCAATTCAGGGGTTGAAACAGGATTTTCCTGTAGAAAGTTGACTTTGATTTAGGGGTACGAGGGTAATGTTTGCTGCAGATATCAATGCACCATATGTACTATAAAAGCCTCTAGTCTGAAATCTCTTTAACCCCTTACGTATCGACAGTTGTGATTTAAGCCCATTCGCTTAAGCTATCAGATATTGACGATTGCAATAAGAATCTTTGTCGATGAGGCCCTATCAGCTTTAAAATTTGCTGTTTAAGTAAAGTGTCTAATGAACTAAAAGCAATGAATACTCAAAAACTTCAAAACTCAGTTTCATTTTTCTTTTGTTAGTGAGGATGTAAGATTTGTACTAGAATACTGTATACCATATTAATAATGTGGCAGGTTAATTAATGCATACTTTGCGCACGCCTGGAGTCTGAATTTTTTCAAATGCACACCATTATTTGGACATCTTGCAGATGTGTTGGTTTTCATTCAACACCAATATGCAAAAGATAAAATATTGCATCAAGGGCAGCTGCCTGTTGAGCACATTACTTTATATGTGCAATATTACCATGGTATACACTATTCTATCCTGATAATTACAATCCATCAGACTCATGTACTCTGCATATTATAATCTAAACATTTGGTTTTGCTTATTGTAGCCCTGCAAAGATTTCTTTGGGAGAACGGTTGTCGTACCAGAGATGACTGAACAACAAAAAAAAGGTGAGTGAAAAATCTGGACTTTTTTTTATAGATTTCACCTCAAGGGGGAAGTCTTTTTTCTTGGTCAATAACTCAATATGTTTCAGCTGTTTTTCCTTTAAAAAAGTAGTCAGCACTGTACTGTATTTGAATGATCATAATTATCTGAAGCAGAGGTCTCCACTGAATCCCCAAGCGGGTTGGCCTGATCGCTATATAAATGTGTGGTGTTGTGGAGGGCTGTCTATGGTCATCTGCTAAAGACCCCTAGGAACTAATCGTGAAGAGAATGGAATTTCTTCCTGGTTCCAGGTTTCTATGTGATATGACCTAAGCTGTTGAAAGCGACATAAAACCCCATTCCTTCCTTCCTTCTTTCTTTAGCGGGGGGCCTCATAAGGTGATCTATTTGGTTAGAAGACAACTAAATGCAGTCACCTCATATTTTGATTCTGCACAATCTTCTGAGGGCCGGCCCAATAGCCAAGTAGACTAAGACATTGCCACTGACTCCAGGCTGTCTTTGGCGGCCAGGTTTAATCTGCATGGCTTGCGGTATGTGGGAAAGTTGCCATCGACTTAGGGTTAGGCTGTGGTTTACCCCATGTTTCCTCCACCAATGACAATTGTTTAACCTCAAATTTAGTCTCTTTATGGCTGAAAAAGTGACCATAAACCAACCTGATTCCAAATCCTCTAGATGTTTAATGAAATATTTGGACATAATTAGTGTATTTTAGATACAAAAAAAGTAAGTGCGCAGCTTTATAAGGATGGGGATTTTACATTTTTAGATTTAAGTGCAATGTCTTGGTAATATCATTGGAAAAAGTTTTTTCATGGTATAGAAGAATCAAAAGATTTTAAATAATGGAAGGAAAAACTGCATATTGTCTGAACACTGCATTGGTTTAGATTTTAGTGAAATAAATTTTCTGATCATAGTCCTGGCTTGATCCATTTAGGAAAAATATATACATATTAACACATATTGAATTACATAATTAAACCATAGTAACAGTAGTTACTGGTTAATTTGATTGTCATGTACATGTATCGTCATTTTTGCGAACATACAAGGTTTGATTCATTCAGTGGTTGAAGGATTCTGCTTGAAATCTTAGACGTCACACTTTACGTGGTTAAAAGCGTTGGTGATAAAGTTTAATAAGATTCGGCCATAAGCCTGACCTTGTTGGTAACTCCGGCATCGCGGGGTGCGACCTTGGCTTCATCTCCTCGTGGCTTTATTCAATATACATAGAGATAAGTTCACCTCCCCCCACAGGAGAGCCCGGCCGCCGGCTGAGACGGAGGCGCGCGTAACCGTGAGTTTAACTCCTTAACGCAATCAGCCCCGGCAATCCACCTTCCTCTCACTTCGGACACCACTTGGGACGCTCCACTCATTACCAAAATCAGGGGCGAAATTGAGAATCGGAACTAGGTCTCTTCATGATTGGCCGGCACCGTGAGGTGTTTGTATTGCGGCACTTGACCCTCGTCTCACTGCGAGTATGATCAGCCAGACATGCCGCGCCCTGCATCCCATAGCGGGTATACACTGCCATGCATCTATTGGGTCAGACCCTGCATTACCATAACGAAACCTAGCCAATTCAACTACTTATTGCCTCCTGTATAGTTACTCTCAAAGTTAGGACTAGTGGGTCAGTTTTCTTTCATCTCAACGTAGGAGATAAGTCGGTGGTGTTCCCCAGGTACTGTGGTGTTCTCCACTGATAACTGCTGCCAGGTCTCTATTGAGCCTAAGTGTGGAGGTTAGTCGGTGGTGTTCCCCAGGTACTGTGGTGTTCTCCACTCTTAGCTGCTGGCAACTCACTATTGAGGCAAAGTTTGGAATTGGAATTTTGAAGTTTGTTCGTTGTTACTGTTTTCTACCATGTTGGTGCTAAGTATTAGCTATCAAATTGTAAGGTAGGTGGTGGAGAAAACCTCATTACCTGGCAAAAAACATCACCTAACCCCAAGTCAGTGGTTACTTCCTCACATGTCTCGGCCAGGATTGCCTTTGTTTGGCAGTGAAAGTAATGATTATTATAATTTTGTTCCACACAATTAAAAATTTAGGTGAAAGTTTAAGATATGTTTTGGGGTAATGGACATTGCTCTTGAGTTTTATACTGTTAATTAGGTGATACTTAAGTACTAACCTGTGTCCGCTTGTGTCTAATTTCAAGCACACAACCTTACCTGTATTCATTATTATTTTTTTGGTTTCCTGTTTACGTTACAAATTTCTACAAATTCTATTATCATTTATTATCAATCTATGATTTTGTTAACTTGATTTACAGTCAATAAACATACATACGATGGTGAGACATTTTCATAAATTCATTTAAAAATCTCTTGAAATATCTTTTATCGTAATGGCTGCCTTCAGTGACGTCTCTCCCCTGATAGGATAAGGTTATATCATGTTGTAATTGCCTTAACCTGTTTTTGTGGAGGTGTTTGGGGATTGACAATGTTCTGCAAGAAGCCCACTTGCTTGCAGGAGGGTGTGGATATCGTCTAATTAGATTGGAACTCGATGGCCTGAAAATCAAATTTGGTCAGAAAAAACCCTAACCTTGTAGAGGGAGCAGACAGGGCTTCAAATGTATTTTATTCATTCGGAAAAAAAACATCTGATTTACTTTCTTTTCCTACTTTCTTTTCCTTCAGACACCAAGAGACATGTTCTAAGTGGAGATATCTGGTACAAGTTCAAGGCAGGTTATTCCAACGCTGTGAGGAAAACAGTCAGGCTCCAGGATTTATTGTGAGGATTAGCAGAATTTTCCAGAATTAACCCTCTTCTTGTTGGTGGTTGATTTGGTCAATACAAAATGATGCAAAAAAAGTTGAAAATGACTTAAACCCTGGCATATGTGTACTCATCTGTGAGTACTCGGCAAGAGCTTTCCAATGAATACCAACATGACAGGGTTTAGATGGTTTTCAAAACTTTTTGCATTTTTCTGCCATTGATGAAAGTCAGTCTCAGCATGGAAAGGGTGAACACATTCATGACTATAGGAGCCAAAAGAGGCCTACCAATGTTGCTAGTAACTTTCTCAAGAAAAACAATCTTACTATTTGAATGGGAAATGTTTATCATTATTTAACCTGATCCTTTCCTTCGAATGCTTTCAGTGGTTCTGATTCGTAACCATGGTATTCTCAAAAATAACAGATTCATATATAAATTTCAAACTGGAAGGATTGGTCTTTTTACAGACACTAATGTTAAATTAGTTTCATTGCTGTACATTGTAATACAGTTAAATACGCCCATTTTGCATGCTATTTCCTTGTCTTGAATCATGTGAAATATGTGCTTTTGAATTTAATGGAAATCAATAGAAATTAATTTTTAGTACATGAATACTGTTTACCAATCAGGTTAAAACTCATGAAGTTAATATATGCTTTCATTGTCATTGAAAAGAGTGCCATTAAGCTTGATATCTTAGGTGGCAGGATCCAATGATCAATGGAGTGTATGAGCCATGCACTCGTACACAGGGGGCTAACTTTTGTACTGATAATAAAAATTGATTGAATAAGGTATGCACTATGTATGGGAAAAAACACAATTATGCCTTGTTATTTTTGCTCGGTGGAATTGTATCTTATCATTGGTTCCAGCTTAGTTTGTCTGAAATTAAAACTAAGTACTCAAAAAGTGTGTGTTTTCAGAACCAAATGCATGATGTTTATTGATAATATCAAATGAAAAATTGATATATTTAAATAAAACAGAATACTGAAATGAATAGGGATTTTGTGGGAAGGATATTTTATCTTTCAGTATAAAGTGTTTCAGATCAATGTATAGAGCAAATGCACTGTGAATTTGAAATAAATGCTATTTTATTGTAATTTTTTGTTGTCTGTTTTGATTTGTGGCAAATTATACTCAAACTTAAGTGATGCAAGACCACCCCCTACCTCCTGCCCCCCAAAATGAATACATGTTGATACATGATAAATCTGAATATCAACACCAGTGTCATTACCAGTAAAGAATAAAGAAACTAATTTCAGATACTTGTGGGAGGTTCACAATTTTGCCATGTCAATCGCTTGCCCCCTCTTGCCCCTTTAATCATTTAAATAACATCAGTTGCGCTTTCCTAAAGAGCAAAAGGCTGAGCCGCGGGTTGACAATATTTCTATTTTTTCATCAAGGAGAGCCAAAGAATGGACTGAGGAATAAGAAGTTTCATTTCTTGCGTGAATGTATAGTCATTAATTACTTGGTCACTTACAGGAGTATATTTTCAAAATCTGAATACACCTTTTTTTCAAAATTCATTATATCATTTTGATAAACTATACTAAAGTAAAAAATTGTTCCCATGTCTTACTAGGTCCTAGGTCAAACTTTATGATTGATAAAGAACAATGTTTTTTTAGTCAATCTGTATCATTTGATTAACTGAATTCCTTGTCCATAGATGTCCTGAATTCCATTGTATTTTCCCAGAGTCTGACTTAAATATGACCTTTCCATTAAAGAGAAAGCCAGGATATAGAAATGACTTATTAAGTATCTTCTTGCCTTTTCTCTCCATTCCAGGGTATGGGTTTGGGGAGAATTGCCTTAGGTTTAAGATACAGTAAAGATATTTAATTCCTGCACAGGTTGACTTGATGTGTTGCAGCAACTGGTTGAAGAGTTGCCCTTATCCCTGGTAATTAGGCATTCATATTCATAACCCATATAGCTCTGTGTTAAAGCCATCTTCAGCAGGTACATCACATGTGTGCATGCTCAGACAACCACAGGTGACAAAAGAACACAGTGTGAGTAATACTCCTTCTGACTGTGTACTTAGAGCATGAATGTAATGTTGGTACTGTATGCTTTTTGAAGACCAGGTAGCTTTTAGCATTAGCCAATTTTGTCTAGATCAGGGTATGTTTATGTTCATTTTGGAAAAAGTGCGTGTATGGTCAACAGCATTGAGGTAAAGTAAATGGTATTAGTCTAGAAGATGGTCAAAATACTATTTGAAGTGAAGATATATATGAAAAGATTAAAAGTAAAGATACATGTATATAATAATATAATTCTTCGAATAGCAGTTCCCTAGGCATACTTTCTTGTGCGGTCTGGAAAAGTAGGCATGCATATCCATGACTCACTAAGTTGAGTACTAAAGCTATGGTGTGGTGGGTGCGGTCATATCTATGCCCAGGTACCTGGTCTTGTAAAATACCTGATCTTCACACATGTAGGAATTAAATATGTATACATATATATATATATATATATATATATATATATATATATATTTATATATATATATATATATATATATATATATATATATATATATATATATATATTTATATATATATATATATATATATATATATATATATATATATATATATATATATATATATATATATATATATATATATATATATATATACATATATACACACACACTCACATATTTAAGGGAATGCCCAACAGCTGTAATTTACAAGCGAGTCGGAATCAGCCAACAGCAGACATTTCCAAACAGATAACAAACGTTAGGCCATTTATTCACTCGGTGACAAAAGTTAGTATTCATTCTCTTATGTATATGGGTTGATTAGATAAGAGCCGCACATTTCCTGGTCCTGGGGCTGCCCCGTGGTGTCTTAGCCCATTGTTTTCAGTGGCTCCTCCACCGTGACCCCGCCCCTAGGCGTCCTCAGACTCGTCCCCACGGCGGGCCTCAGCAACCGAGCAAGTCCCCGGACGTGGCCCAAGCACTACTTGATGTGCTGATTTCGTTAGCACTTAAATGGACTCAAGACGAAAATGGACAATTTTATTTGTCGTCTCACACATACGAGTATTTATTATATTTTCTCATAATAGGGAAATTTTCCTGCTTTATCGCGCTGGAATGAAACCGAATCAGGAGCAGGAATTCTACGAATTTGCCAAGTGCATTCATAGTAATATGTTTTCGCGGATGGCGGATCCAATTAAGTCTCTTCTATAATTGTCACAATAAGTGTGCCTCCTGCGAGAAAATTACATCAAGCACCAACACTTGATGCAAAATGGGGTGTATATAGCCAGGATTAGTCGCTAATGCAGTTTGATTCCTCGATTCAGTGCTGTCGCAAGTTGATATTTGCTCCATGATTTGATGAGGCGGTTTTGATGTGGATTATGTTTTGAAGGGGATTCCAATTTGCGAGGAAATCCAATTTGAGTGTCTTTGGTTACTGCAAATTCGCGGGAATTGATTTCGCCGCGTTTGTTCTGCAATGAAACACCAGCAAGAGCATAGAGAATTAGAAGTATTTGAATAGTAGAAAATTCGGCAAATACAGCGAGTGCTTGACGCACGGCCTATCTTTATGTTATCTATTGAACACTGCGTGGCCAGGCACAATGTTGTTTCCACGGCCCGGAAGATCCTGGTTTGTAAGCTGAACATTATTTACCAATTCCGATCCACTTAAATTGCTAATTCAATCTGCTCGGGCTAATGCTGTTATCGTGTGCTTAATGCAATAAGAGGATTGTGGATGGGGGAAGAACTGCGTTCCTCACCAGTTTCGACCTACAGGCTCCTTTGCTTTCTGTGCGTCGTCGTCGTCGTCGAGGTCTATGTAGGGATAGACGGACCACCAGCTTTAGCCATCGCAGTCCCTGGTGGACGGTGGCGCCATCAGGATCCGGCAACGTGAGGAATAGCCAGTTTATTCCAGTAGGGCTTCAAGATTTCCTCAAGAGATCGTCTGGATTTATGACATTTTTTACAACAACATCGGAATTAAAAATGATTGCACAAAACATTTCACTGAGAATTGGTGTTGGTTTTCTTATTTACATTTCTCCTCAAATAATTTCCAATATGCTCCTCACCAAATGATTTCATCCAACGTGTCAGAGTGTTTTGGTAGTATAGTATTGCAGTTTTAACGACTGATTGTAAGTTTCCCAGGTGTGGTCTGAGGATAGTGCATGTATTTTCAACTTTTCAGTAAGCGTTATTCAAGGGGTCTTATCGTCGCGTTTTAATACACACAAAGGTGTGGGTGACTGCCCCAGTAGCCGAGTGGTGAAAGACTTTGCAACCGATTACTCGCCGTCTATCACCACTGCCCGGGTTCGAATCCAGCTCTGAGAATGTTAGAAAGTTGCCACCGGTTTGGCATTAGGCGGTGATTCTCGCCGAGGATTCTGGGTTTCTCCACCATTCATAAATGGCTAATCGCGATTTAGTTAAAATATGGAGAGTGATGACAAAACAAAGTCCAATTCCAATCGCAATTCCGATTTACAAAATGCTTCTGCATATTCCACACAATTTGAGACACGATCAGTACGGAGGGTAGCGTTTATCATTTATCCTTATTATTAATCCATTCGAAATGTATTACTACTTCTTTCGGATTTCTCTTGAAAATAAGAGATAGGTTCATTTTTCTAGGTTGCATGATTTTGAAATGTCAAATTGGGGCAAATGTGATACGCTTCCTCCGTTTCACTCATAAAGTATGAATATATCAAATTTTGAGATACTCCTTTAATATTGTAATATTAAGAGAGAGCTAATAGTTTTGACTTGATCTTAAAATAATATCCCGGATATCCTCTTATGTCTCAAACCAATTTTGGTTGTGACTTGTATACCCGGAAGTATGTCGAGTGTTTATTTTTATTTTTTGTTTAAATTTGACAGATTAAGTCGTAATTAGAACGGGAGTTGAGTACACGCTAAGCACCTTAAATGCATATTGGCCTCACCTTAAGAGAGACCTAATGTAGAATTAATCTTAAATGATATCACGGATATTCAACTTTGTCTTACACCAATATCCGATATGACTTTATTACCTGAAAATTGTTGAATGTGTTTCTTTGTATAATTTTTGCAATTTATATTTGTAAGTGATGTATATTTTATATCTTGTGGATATAGTCAATAAATACTTATACTTATTGTACGCTCTTTAATCACTCTTATAGGTACATATTATTGATCCATTTCATTGCGAGAGACCATATTGGTATCAATTCTAACGGACTCCCACCTAGAACGGACATATGTCTATGGCTTCACTCGTGCAGAAAGAACAATTCTGACCCGCTACTTAAAGCATTATTTCTGAAGATAAGCTTATGATATAACCATAAACCTTTCCAAGTGCATGTGATAAAAACTGAGTTTTGCGGAAATGCGACATATTTCGAGAGTAATAAAAAGCATCAACTTCACATAACATTATATTGAGAATTTCGGAAATGTTCTGTAACGTGCCTGTCCATTGCTCGTGGCATCAATTTCCTAATCAACTGAAATTTCAACTTGAAAATTGAACCGACAATATTTTTCTTACCTCAAAAAAATCAAGTACGTAAATGCGACGGCTTGGGCCTGGCATATTTTAAATCCGGTGCGCTTAATATAAATAAGTACATGTGCGCCACAGGTATGTACGATTACAGTGGAAAAGACCTTGCTAGATTGAGCAGCTCTGTGCAGTGATGACTTCTTTATCCCCTGCCGCATTGTCATGTTATATATAAACATGTACATGTATAACAAAACAATCTAGTGTCGATTAAAAGAAAAGAATCTATGCCGTAACATGACTATAAAAAGTGATGTAAAACAATATTTAAACTAGCTTAGATATAATTTGAAAACGTTGCAAAATAGAGAAAAATTTAGAATTTGACAAAAGATGGAACAATACTTGGAAAAGTATTACAAATCCACAATGTTGGTCGGCTGCAAACAACAAATACTGTTATACACATTTACATATACATGAAGAAGACCTGAACGTACACAGATACAAAAGGTCTCAATCACAAATACGAACAAAATGAAGAAATTTATACAAACATAAATGCATAACACGAGATCAGGTATAGCTTTCACCCACATGTCATAGGATTTGCTCAACCATCAGGGTTGATAACGAAGAGCCATTGTGTCCGAGTTTCCAGACAGCCCCCAGAAAAACGGCCGACAGGACAGTTATTCTTTTTTATTATCTAGATAATGCCATTAATGGCTCATTCCGTCGTTCATTTTCCATGAGTCAGCTCAAGGGATACGCGATTCTCAGAAACCCTTTTCAGTACAAACCCTAAATATGCCATTGGAGAGATTTTTGTAACCTGTAACTATGCAGGTTTAAAATTGGGGAGTTTTCAATCAACATAATGAAGTTCTATTGACCTAGACTTTTGCTCTTTTGGATGACTATCATAAAGATTGCCCACAAATCGTTACCTAAATACGTTAATGCTTCCAAAATACTTTGCAAAAGAGCTAAAGTCGAGCAACAAGGCCTGCCCCGACAGTCGAGCGGTCTAAATGATTGCGCAATGACTACTTGCTGTCTCCTGTCTGCTTGCTTTTTTAGTAAACATTCACTACTTTCAATGAATACCTTAGTAAGACACATTCATTGGTGTTTATCACATACTTTGTAAGAATGCAAGGAAACTGAACCTGGATATTCTCGTCACTTTATAATCCATATACGGTTTTGCCCCCGGAGTGCACAAAGAGTCTCACAACTTTGACCTTAATAAGGTACTTTCTACTAGTTAAAATTGTAATTTATTGTTTAACTCATGTAGAATAACGACTTTTATAAGCATATAGTTCACTGTTATTGTGTATTGGTTTGTTATCAAGCCTATTTGCGTCGGGCCATTTGTGCACGCTGCAGAAATGAATGTTTTGATAGGGACTAGACATTGGTCACCGGCGGAGGAAACCGAAAGTATATCCGGATATACGTCATCAACACTCTCCAAAGACCAAATAATATACGCACCGATCTTTAAATCGTTCCTATAATAAATAAAACCAACGTAACTAATCAATGCCAATCGGTGGAAGTATAGAAGAGTCTACTTACAAATAAAAACTCAGTTATCCGATATTGAGACCATCTGAAACGTCCATGATGAATACTGACCTCAAATTATATATTACTAGTAAATCTTTGGAACGTTTTTTTGTGGTTCAAAAAGAAACACTACACCAAATAATCGAAGGCTAATATAATAAAAGACACAACTCTATTGAGTCTAGTTGAAATCCAGTTGAAAAACTTTTGATAAAAGTTCGAATCGGTGCATAACGTTATCATCAAAGACATGAAACCGTTAACTTTTCGTCATTAGGAATTACTTGGCCTGGTCTGCCTATTTGGATTAAAAACAATACCGTTAAAATTGAATGTTTTTGACTTAAAGCGCTTAGAATAATGAAGCTAAACATGTGATTAAACATAGGCGTGAAACCATTTAAGAGGGGGCCTTCCTAAAAGAAGTTGTCCAAGAGACTTGTCAAGTTACGCAATCATTACCAACTTAAATGTATAGTGGTTTTCATAAACGATTTGAAACGGAAATAATGACCTGATTGGCATACTACGTTTGGAAAACCTGAGAAACAAATGTCAAGCTTCTTGAAATGGAGAATCTGGTGATGATATTCGTGTCTAAGTGTGTAACTTGTCTATCCTGTAAACAGGTATAAGATTTCGATAAGTGAGAGAACAACATTTTATGGGATGACTTTATTGTGCAAACGTGTTGTCAACTATCACGTATAAGTGACATATGATGACCTTATAAGGCTGATAGGTTGTAAGAGACACTGGAGACATTTCCTGAAGGTCAAAACGTTTCTTCATACTCGAGCGAAAAAACAATGCGAGGCACAGAGGGAAAATGATTAAATGACAATGATCGCGGCCAATTCCTTCATCTTCGCAGATCAGACAGATTCATTCTTGGATGTGCTCTTTGCTGTGTGTTTAAACCACACGTGCCTCCATATTATTTCCTGGCCCGCGTGCGGATTACTGAATTTACATGTTGCGCAATTAGTCTAATTAGATTTAGTGGCGCGGTAATTAAGATGGGCCCTGATGGCGGCCTGTCTGCTCGTCAAGAACTCGCCGTCTTTGCACGGCTTGCGGGTCATCTGCTAGCATATTTACGTGTCTCTTTTCCATATTGAAGACTTTCCTGCTCGCCGAACGTGCCAGCGCCGTCGGGCTATTCCCATCCCATCGGCTCATTAAGGTGTGCTTGCGAAGATGTGATCAATTAAACGATTCATTTGTACTTAAAATCATCAAGCTTTGACATAGAAAAGAACAACTGGATTATTCTGTTGACACGCGCCGTCGCCGAGAACCAGCGGAGATGTTTGTGCCCAATCTCCGCCCTCGAGTAACTGTTACCTCTGTGAACCATGGATATCTTCTCTGCGGCGGCACGGCTCTCGCGGTGCCGGAATCACCAATCGAGTGTGCCCTGGGAAAGGCGTGACGGGCCGGGCAGCCAGCGTGCGCCTACAGCCATGATTTAAGCATGTGGTTGTAAATCATAAGATCACTTGATGGCATTGTCATAACGATAATACAATCCTTGAGCACTCTTGATGCACTTAGATTTACCTACTTGCATCGGGACTCCTCAAAGTGGAGATGAGAAAACTTGATCACATCCTTGACGCGAGAGAAGATCCCCCTCGTCGGCTGAAGAGTCGCGCCGCCGTGAAGAGATGGCTTGAGGGATGATGCGACCTACGAGCTCTCCTGGACAAACACACTTGAGATACTTTACTCTACTTTTGCTCTCGAGGGGAGCTCTCGAGAAATGCACAAAAACGTATGGCCAAACGATGTTTTTCCTCAATGCATTCGTGCTTCTACGACGTATTGCAAAAGAGCTAAAGCCATGCAACAAGGGCTGCCCCTATGGTGGAGCGGCCTAAACCATTGCGCAATAACTGATTGCTGTCTCTTGTCTCGGCACGATGCCGGCTCAATACATGGTTGAAGAGTGTCAGTGAATTTGGTTTACTAGTATTTGTGTTTACCCTCGGGTACGACAGCTTCCTTGGCAGTTTACAACTGGCTAGTCGCATTTAGCCATTTAGAAAGCAATTGATCTTCAAGAGAAATCTGACATTTCTTTTCATTGCAAATTGTACAAGTGTACAACAGGATTTTATCACTTTTGTGTTTAAACAAAACACTGAAAGAAAATTTATGTACACCACAGTCAATACAGTCTCTATCAAATTACCCGAACATATCAACAAGTCATAAATATGTTTGCACAAGATGTCCAAAACGTATTTTGCCATAATTTTGATCTCAAATATTTCAGCTTTTATATAAATATAAACGGTTTTGATTTTCCCTATTTTAACATTCTTTCCCGTTTGTCTTTTTTGATAAACGTTTTTATTGTCGTAGAAATAAATTTCATATCCATTATTTTGCTATTCTCATTTTTTGAAAAATATTTTCTTCAATTTCTGAGATATCTGACATCGTACAATACGCTTCTTTAGAGGTACATGTATGTATGCATACTACCAAACATGCAGCAGTACATAGCAATCGTAAGTTTAGAAATTGTTGGGTACGTCGAAAGCAAACAGTAGGTGAAATGATACTAAAAGTTAATACACTATTGTCTTAAAATCGGTTTTGGGTTTTGTGAACGATTTAAAAAGTAACAATCTTTCTTTCTAATATGCCCACTCATCTAGTTCCCTATATCATTGGCCTGCAGATGTCTGCACATTGCCAACTTGCTGATCTGATATGGATACAAAGTACCTGCTACACGTAATAATATATAACTGAAACTAAAATGAATGTAAAACACCGACAAGACTTTTGCTGTTCTGTGTAAAATGGAAAACCTATTAATGTTT
>OZ012701.1:2703074-2725574 GCA_963942565.1 Maea johnstoni
GCTGAATCTACAAATACCTAGTTTAGATGTTGTTTCAATATAAAGTTACGGCATATCTACAGCTTATCAGATTTTGCATGTAAATCATCTTAAAGTGTAACTCTACCTTAAACATTGTAACTGAAATATATGTGCTAACTAAAGCTCAATGTGACCTTTCCTAGGGTTGGTTACAATTGTGCTCCAACATTTACTGAGATACTAGATCTAGTATTAGTGTTAGAAGGTGACTTTTTAGAGGGAGGCATATTTGATCACTGGGTGTTTGATAAGTGATGTTAATTAGATGCGAGAGACATAACAACAGATAAACCACTCCCAAGGCAGCCACTCACAAGGCATCTAGTGCTGGGGATTAGTATAAGTATAAGTATTTATTGACAGCATCAAAAATGCCAAATATACAATCTTTTACAAATAATAATAATAATAATAGTAATCAGAAAAACGCATTATATTACAATCTATGTGATAGACTTGAGAATACAGTAATTGGAAATACAGCATACAAGTGGTACGATAATCTATCCATGTTGTTTAGTAATACATGTGATGTGAGTGAAACAGGACCTGACCAAACTGACCACAAGGGTGAAAAACCCTATACACTTATCCTATGCCTGTTTTGGCGGTTATAGCCTTTTTATACATCCTGGTGATTGCGTCACCAGAGATGCTCCAAAGACATAACATTTCCTCGTTACTGCAGGAGGGGACTTCCGTCCTAACAGATAAAAGGGGACATTCGCATTATCTTCTTCAAAATACGTGTTACATTTGGACAATTCCTGTAAATTCCCTCGAACATCACAGATCGCTCAATATGGTAAAAGGACATTGATTAATAATATGCACGATGTCTTCTGTACAATACATGTCACATTTATCACACGTCCTGCTACTCATTGGTGAACCTTTTAAACGATAATCATCTCTCTTAAGAAGACTAGTGTGGCAAATAATTCTACTCATTGTTTCGCACATATTAATTAGTCTGTAGTCGTAGTCGCTAATTGCCCACCAGGATAGATATCTGGCATTGCCGATAGTCTTCTTAAGGAGGTCATTTGATCTGAGAACTGTATTAGAAGCATGCCAATTTGCGTCGTCAAGCTTCCATGCTCTCTCCCATATTAGTTGCGACCACGCATATTTAGAGGCAATTGGAATATTTCCCTCTGACATTTCTTTTATAATACCTAGAACACCGAAAACCAGAGCAACATTGAAGATATCATAGATTGGGCTATCATAGGGATTTTTACGACTGGACTCAGTGTCATTACAAAATTTCTTGAGTCTTAGCATAAATATCTTAAAAATCACACATTCATGGCCCATTTTTAATATTGACCGAACAAAGAGGAGTTTTTTCACTCTGACATATGTGGTTAGTTTTAGCCAACCAAGCCCGTAATAACTGCTATTGTTGGGCGCTCTTTGAGGAAACCTTTGGACCCTTTTGCCGGCGTATGATTGAAAAGAACTCAACATTTCCTCGTCCCTTTCACTCATAACCCACACTTTGCATCCAAAAGTGACTGAAGGTACTACAACCTGCCAAAAAATGACACTACACGTTCCCATATTAAGACCGTTTTTTCTTAGGCCTAAACCAGATGAGGCGTTAAGGGTTTTTCTCCCCTTTGAGATTTTCTCTTCGACGCGTGAAACATTATCGGGAAAAATTCGCATTTTAACTCCTACGTGGTCGTAGGTGACCTTTTCTTTCACGGCGTCACACCCTAGTCTAAAAGTTCTATATTTGCTATTATTCAGATTTGACTTCTTATCCTCCCCGAAGACCATTACAGCTGATTTGGAGGCATTAAATTTGAAACGCCATTTGTTTTCATAATCATATACCATTTTGTGGACCATATCAGTGCGGAATTTGGATACAGTAGCCGTAGCAAGGTCGTCCGCATACCCTGCCGGACTGCTAGGGATATGGTCAATTTTACAACATAGATCAGACTTTTACAAATTGACTAGCAATTCATCAATAAACACTAGATACTTGACCAAAGAAAGAACCCCGCCCTGATGAATCCCGCATGACATGGGGTACCAATCAGAAAAGCTACCAGCTACCCGGACCCTACATTGGAAATCTGAATATGTCCTGTACATTATTCGCCACAGTTTTCCTCTGACCCCCATGTCATGCAGTTTTGAGAAAAGGCCATTTATCCAGACTGTATCGAACCCCATGGACACATCAAAATAAGATACGAATATCTTATCATGTGACTCCAAGGCGCTCGCCACAGTCTCTTGTAATAAGAGTGAGGTGTGAACGCAGGACTGACCTTTGCGACACGCCCCCTGAAATTTGGAAATGACATTTTTCTCTTTCCACCAATGCTCTAATCTGTCCCAAATTAACATTTCGTATACCTTACTAAAAATACTGAGCAGGGTGATCCCTCTATAATTATTGGTATCCGCGCTACAAAGGTTTTTTCCCTTGAATAGTGGTACCTGGATACCACGTTTGAAATTCAGGGGGACGTATTCCCATTTGTTTATAAGGTTAAAAATCATAGTAATTGTAATGATAAGCATATATCCTCCATGTTTAACATGTTCAGAACAAATTCCATCAAACCCACAAGCTTTATTCGATTTTAATCTATTAACGGCTCTCTGAACCTCGTTTGTGGTGAAGTTTGTTTCAAGAAAGGGGCTATTGTCATCACGCCTGTTGTACTCAATAACCTCCTTATTAACGGTATCAAAATGTGCACTGTCGTATGAACTATCCTCTTTAGGTGTACTTAGAGAGGAGAAGTGGTTGCGCCAAACATCAAGTATTTCAGAGACTTCATAGACCATATTGTCGCAACCATCCTTTATGGCTAAGATTTTACTGCCTGAGGGTTTTCTGCACTTCTTAAGGTGCCTCCAGAATGCACCTCTGTCGGTGTTATTACTCTCTATAGCTTCAATCATCTTTTTATTCTCGTATTCTTTACTAAGTCTTTTAATTGCTTTTGAGAAATCCTTCCTAGCATCCTTATGCTCAGACCAGGACTTTGAGGTCTCGGAACGTGGTCTGCCTTCTGAAACCCAAACTTTATATTTGGTGACTTTCACCGTTTTAAGGTGGCTCAACTCAGTGTTCCAAAAGGGTTTAAGGTTAGGACGGAACTTGGAAATGGGTAAGGCACTACTTGCTCCCAGGAGTACGTTAACAGTCATATTAAATGCATCATCTATTTGCTGAGGCCTACTGATCTGCCCTACGAAGGTAAGTACGTCTTCCATCTGTTTATTAACAACATTTGTATATAGATTACTAATGTCCTCTAAACCCAGTCTGCTCCACCTAGTGACTCTTGGTGGTGTTACATTAACTGTTGTAGGCATTAACTCCCCTACTGTCAGGCTCATTACAATGGCATGGTGGTCGGAGCAATTTAAAGGGTCGTCATGCAGTGTGCTGCAGCTGACGACTTTATTCAGTATCTCATTTGGAATCAGCATATGATCGATTGCGGAGGTCCCGGTAGGGCCAACGTAGGTTTCAGTCGGCCCCGTCGCCCATTGCTGAGAGTTAACAGAGATTAGATTATGGGTGTCAATAAAATCATAAAGTTTTCTACCCCTACTTGTGGGAGCTCTACACCCTTTCTTCCAACCTAACGATCCCATGTCACAGTTTGCGTCCCCACATATGATGGTCATGGATCCGCTTTCCCGTGAGTCAATTACATCACTTAAGTCATCAAGGCACGCTGATAGACTTTCTGGGGAGCCTTTGGAGGGTAGGTAAATGGACAATATATTAATGACCAGATTGTTACATGTCTGCAAACGTATACCACACATTCTGTCGTGAATTAGGTCCCTTATTTGCGATATACCCCCGATACTATTCCTCCAAAGCAGCGCAACACCGCCTTGGCCCCGTTTCGTACCGTAATTATCTGCTTGAGCGAATTTGCTTGATCTCGCACAGTAGGAGAATTTATCTGAAACCTCTTCAAAATTCTTCAACATGTTGGCATGGAGCCAATGCTCAGAGACTGCTAAAATGTCGACTTCCTTGCATAGGTATCTTAAGTACGGAACTGAGCTGGAGAAGCCTCTCATGTTCCAGCAGGCTATTTTAAGATTTAGGGGTTTTTCTTTCATGTAGTGGATTGTAATTGAGAATCATATATAAGAACATTTCACATACTTCATATAACATATACTCGAAACCGGTCTGTTTCCTTATATTATAAAAGCCGACCCATATGTTGCTCATGGGGGGGCAAATATCGGCAGGACGGGGGGTAATATCATCTGTAGAGAGACATGATTTAGGTTTACAGGTAAGTAAAGAAGCGTGATACCAAAGGTTATAATATGGAGACTTATAACTGATGAGATATGTGACAGGAATATTCCTTACAGTCAAGTGCTCATAATTCGGAATAGCCGAGGTGCGTCCTGCACGGTCAGATCTGAACTTATAGCTGTACCGGAATAGGCATATCAAGGGGCTCAGCTTGCCTGGCCATGCATCATGGGAAGTCGGGATGTAGTGTTGAAAACCACAATGCCCTAAAAACAAACCTGCAATTACACTGCCGAGTTGAGCGTCATAGCCGTAACCTATATCACACTGTTCTGCTGAGTACACAGTAAAGCACGGATAACTACGAGCAAGTACTAATTGTAGGCACAGAACATTATCACAAGGGGTAAATTGTATCCCGCCACCGAATACGATAGTATAACTATCAAGTAAAATGGGTAACTTATTTAGAAAAAAACGCACGCCGTGCAGGACCGCTTTCGTGTGCCTACACTCGTCCCACTGGGGAAGGTGTTGTGAACTATACCTTATCAAGCATACCAGGGGGCTCAACCCATCTCGCCATAGCTCACGGTCAGCGAGGCTATTGTGTACGCAACCGCAGTACGCAACGCTTCGCTGCATGTAGTCAAAATAGAGATCGGTGTCATAGCAATCACCATGGTCATGTGGTCCGGAACCAACAGAGTTACCTCTCAATGGGCATTGGAAGTAGGCGGAAGCTGGTGACATAATAATAACATTTTCATATATACACATATGCGAATCAACAACATTAATAAATTCATCATAGCAATATTCAACAAAAGCAACACTGACAGTATTTAATCTCAAGAAAGATTGGTAGTATATATAGGTTGGTGATATAATCATATAGTTATCGAATATACATATTCTTAATTCATCGAAGTTAGTAATTTCATTACAGAAGACTTCATCATATCCAGAATCAAGAATGAGATCATATTTATATGCTGAGGGCAAAAGCTCAGGATAATCTGTAGATGTTGCTATAATTAACAGAAAACTGTCATAAATACAACTTGAGATATAGGACATATTATCTGTCAAAAAGATATTCATACCAGATGTGGTGTACGTGAAGTAACCCTTGTCAGCATGAACATCAAATGTATAAATATCACAGTTATCTGTCACGTAAGTGTATACATCGGGATATACGTCATTTACAATGAGTGGTATATTTTTTATAGACTTTATCCAATATGTGTATATGTCGGGTGCTTGAAGCACACCACGGGAAATCTCTAGACATTGCCTTGGTCTTACTTTAGAACGAACGTGTGGGGCGTATCTCATGTCACCGTGGAGAGCAAGACTAGCTCGTACTAGGGTTCGGTGGTACTTGGTGACCTGGCATGATGTCAGAGGTTTCCCGTAGTGTGTCTCGCAAAGACGGGGGTCGAGTCTGAATAATAAGAGCATATCATGTTTTATAAACATACAGAGCATTATTTCAAAGCGTACAGACAAAACGTATACTGTGCTTCCGGTTTCGCGTGTATTACGACATATTGGATCAAGTGGGATTTCATTTAAACATCTATTTACATTCAAATTATTCATATATATCTTGTTATCGCAATCGTTAAAAACATGGATAGATTCATAGTGCACAAAGTGACAGATGAAATAGGCACTTGTACTAATTTCTGTTTGGCAACAGGTAAGGGTGTCTCTCACTCTCTGTGTATTAGAGTTAGAGTAGAGAACATTACAACATAACATAAACAACACCAAAAGACACACTCCGTATTTGCTATTATTTGGAGGAGTGAAAGTGACGATTACTCGGAGGAGCTCCTGTCATCTTCATCATTAGACACATTCCGGGGCCTAGACTTCCATGGGCGGACACTACAGCCTCTCGGCCAAAAGTCGCTATCCATGGCTGTATCATAATCGGCCTCATGAACTGTGAGCTTACATCCTGACTTGGTGCGGCTATTTTTAACAGGGATAGTGCATGCATCAACAGCTTTTAGATCTCTCTTTCTACAGTACTCAATGACCATTTCTTCAAAATCATCTGAACCTCTGCAAGTAGAGCAATCAAGCTCTTGGATGTATATTTCCATAAGCTCAGGAATTCGTTTGTTCCCGAGTCTGGAGCGCCTTTTGTTCTTACCCATAGCAGTGTTCCATACATCCTTTTTCAAAGTTACAGCATAGGACGCTTTACCACCTTGGGGGGTTCTAGTGTCAGTTTTCACTTTCTTGTTTAACGGGGCAGTTGACCTACCATTTGTGGAAGCATTCTGTTGCAAATCAACAGGTGCTTCCTTTGTACTGGTACGCTTTTGGCCTTTGTCACCTCCTGGGTTGGATGACTGCCGACCTGTGTCGGCGTCGTCGTTGACCCGGTTGCCTTTCTGCCGGGCGTTGGTCGGGGGGGGGGGACCCCTTTTCAGCATCCAATTCGCTGTTATCGAAGCCTGCGGCAGAGGCCATAGACTGTTCGGCATCATCTTCTTCATCTTCCTCATCATACCATGAGGAGGAAACATCGATGATGGGTGTCGTCGTACGCCTGGGGGCCGGTTTTGAGGGGCCGGCCTTCTCTGGTGCTCTAGTGCTGGTGCTCTGTGCCTGCTTAGGCGGATCGTTCCGGGCTAGGGCACCCGGTTTATTCACATTTCCCCTTTTACGTCCCCTTCCTCTGCCAAAAGAGGGGGACTTCTTCGCTGTGGATTCGACCTGTTCAACAATGGACTCATCAGATAACGGGGCATACGGATTCGCATCTTCGAAGGATTGATGCATAGGGTCCTGAGCTTCATTGATCGGACTAACCGGCCTACCCCTTGCCGCGCTGGCTCCCTTAGGAGCTAGCCTAGGGTTTGGGGTCTCATAGATGTGACGAGCAGGGAACTGCTTCCGAGTGACGGTGGTCGCTTTTATGGGAGGTTTTTTACCCTTCCCTTTGTTCGGTACCTCTTTACCAACATCGTTTCTGCCTTGTGACACGGCATTGTACGGGGGCTCATTATCATTGTCATTGTCACTGGAGCCATTAGAAACATCGATTGCCGTGGGGGGTCTGGCCGGCGCTGAAGATTTCTTATGCAGCTTTTCAATCTTATCGAGTCTCTCGTCAACTTCTGACTTCCACTTTAACATCATTCTCATGTTATTTGTATTTTCATGCGTCATCCTCTCTATATATTCGTTATGGAATTGTCTGGCGGTTTTAGAGCTATCGGATCTACCGCTAATCGACTCCAGCATACGCTTCGACATCTCAACAAAGTTACGGACTAACTCAACAAGAGGGTCGCTATCAATGTTATCAGAATGATCGTCGGTTCTACTTATCCTTTCTTGATCCGGGACGTATGGGATGTCACCCCAGGGGTAGTACTCAGATGGCCTCGGAGAGAGATCCTCGTCTGGCGCTCCGACTGAGGGTATCTCGTTCGCAGGTTCACTGGTCGTAACGGTAATAAGGTGAGTCTCCTTATCACCTGATCGATTTACAATGTCCACGGTGTAATTACCGTTAGCTGTTGCAATGTCCTCAGATAGTTTGGCAAAAGCTCGTTCCTCAGCCTCAGGTAAGCGCTCGAAAGACCCTTTGTTCAAAGACAGATCTTTCACTACCTTCGCGGGAAAAATAGCCTCGGGGTCTAAGGTGAAAGAAAGCAGCTCGATCGTATCCTTTGCGAAGTTGTTCAGTTTCCTTCTCGTAACCAACTCCCATTGGCTAACCGCCTCTTTACACAATAGAGCGCCTTCGATCGGTTCACATGCAAATTCGGGACCTAGGATCCCGCCAGCGTTGGCCTTGTGGAGACATCTGGCGGCCTTATCTTTAGCCGCATCAAAAGCCTTAAGTCGCGCATTACTAATCTCCTCTTTGGAGAAATTCTCTATCATTTCCACCTCTATTTCGGCATCGTCTATGTCACCTAGTTGACTCAAAACATTGATCATATTCGGGTCCAAACCCTCCAAAAAATCGCGTACATAGCGGGGCTCATCATCGACCGACCTGCTCTCATCCGCCATCTTGAATCAGTGAATCAGTGAACAGCTCAAAACTTGAGCATATACTTGTGCAACAGAGATCTCTGAGGCAGAGAGCCTGCTGCGTTTTGCAAGATATAAGTTTAAATATCTCAGTCGATCTGTGGAGTACAATTGTAATCAAGGTGTCCTAGGAAAATATGACATTGAGTACTAACACATTTTTTTGAAGATAGAGTTACATTTTAATTACATTTGCCCCCTTAGATAATACATGCATAATTTGCGGATGTAATCATTGATTAGTTACCGCTAGCCCGAAGAATAGTTACCGCTAGCCCAAAGAATACCCACGAACACCTACTGAGTTTGCCGAGTGACCTACCGGTGAAACTCGTTCAACAAGGCAGACGACGAGTATTTATCCAAAATCTCTGGTGTTTGTAATTTTCCCGCTTTTGATTATTGTATATTGCTCGGTATAATAAAAACAGATACGACATCCCTGTGACATCCTGCGATTGATATGTGTTACATGGGGATATTTCACAACGTTAACGAGCTCGAAGCTTACTTAAACATACATACATCCATGTATGCATACATACATGCATACATTCATACAAAGATGCATACATTCATACATACACACATACGTACGTACGTACGTACATACGTACGTACGTACATACATAACACATACATACATACATTCATACATACATACATACATACATACATACATACATACATACATACATGCATACATACAAACATCCATCCATCCATACATACATACATACATACATACATAGTTCGGAGAGAGACATACTTATATACCTACATACCTACATAAATGCACACACAGAGATACCCATACATAATACCTACATACAGACATACATACACACAAACATACATACATACATACATACATACATGCATGCATACATACATACATAAACAATAAACACATATACATATATATATATATATATATATATATATATATATATATATATATATATATATATATATATATAGATAGATAGATAGATAGATAGATAGATAGATAGATAGATAGATAGATAGATAGATAGATAGATAGATAGATAGATATAGATAGATAGATATATATAGATATAGATATAGATATATATATATATATATATATAGAGAGAGAGAGAGAGAGAGAGAGAGAGAGAGAGAGAGAGAGAGAGAGATGATATTGAGTTAATTAAGGTAAGACGATGGGGTAAAATGAGTACGTGATAGAGGGCGATTGGCTGAGCTATGAACTCCGCATGAGTGCATAGCTGTTGATTGATCATACAGCGATTTGGGAAAGACTTCAAAATGTCATGTCATGTAATTAAATTAACCGCTAGCTTACCAATGTATCATGATGCGTCATTCTACAGTTATCTGATAGGGACTAGGATTTTTAAGGGGAACGACTTCTCAATATATCAAAGTGGCTTGGAATTTGGAATTTTGTCGTTCGTCACATTTATGCCAAGTGTGGCTAATTCGTGACTAGCCAGTTGTAAGTAGCAGAGGAAACCGGAGTACTCGGCGAATACCACCGCCTAACCTCAAGTCACTGGGAACTTTCTCACATGCCCAGGCCGGGATGAACCCAGGGAGAGGTGAGAGACAGCGTGCAGTCAGTGGCGGCGCCTTAGACCACACGGCCGTCAGAGCAGGCACTATATCCAAGTGGCATTAAGCCATAACTGTATGGAGGGTGGACTATCTTATCACTAATATCTCATATATGTGTGATGTCATAGTGACCTGAGGTTAGGAAGGAGGGCACACGTACAGCAGGACAGGAAAGCAGAGCACGATCATGGCGAGTGTTTTTACCAGCAACGATCTAGACCATGTCCTAGAGGTCCCAAGAGGATTCTTCAAACGACCTTTTGGGTTTTCCTTGGATATAGGTAAGTGTAAGGAAATCGTAATCGGCATTATCAAAATGCAAATGAATATATATTTTAAGATAGAGCGTAGGGAAGCTATACGTATGTGATGAGATCCTACATGCAAGTCTTGGTGTTGGGATACTTAACCGCGATACCCCAAGGATAGCATATGCTCGGCATCCTATAGGGTTTGCTTAAGGGTTTGCTATTTAACAGGGTACCCTCCATAATAGGTAACTGATAGCTAAAGCTGTGACAGTTTTTGGCACTAGAACTGTTAAAACAATATGCGATGCCCTAGCATGTACCAGTAGTTCACAATATTGACATGTTCTTGTATTGTGCAATACCTGTGCCTATACGAACTATGCAAAAAGGTTCTTAATCGTTGTAATCTTTTAATGGGCAAATTAAAGTGAGTTGACTTTTGACTTTGACTCTACCCGAAAGTAGTAAAATAGGATCCATTTGTATCAATATTCGAATGGCAAAGATATATGTGCCAACGACATGTACCACACAGTCCGTAGTTGTGGTACTCTCGTGGTTGCGAATATCCCCAGGTATAGTCATCTTTATGTAATATTAGCGAGCACTAACAGGTTGGATATTTCAAAGTTTAGTACTAACAAAAATATATATAAGTATAAAATAAGAGCTCGCAATATATTGTTTATATTTATGTTGTATTACCTCAAATTGTACTTGAATTCTTGACTTTTTGGATGTATGATTTTTGTAGATTTGTACTACAGTCAATAAATATTCATTCATTCATTCATTCATTCATTCATTCATTCATAGAGGCTGCATTTAAGTGCAGTGTATTTCACCAGGGCACTATTCTGATCAAAGTGCCTTGGTTGACCTACATACATGTTCTAAACATATAACCTGGTTAGCAAATGTTGAGGAGAAAGATCTTGAATGAAAAGGGCGTTAACGTTATATATATATATATATATATTATATTCTTTATTGACTGTAATGCTGGTTACGAAAGTCATATATATGTCATATTTTCTCTCCGTGCATAACAAAACGAGATACAAAAACTCTGACCTCCTCATCGCATACGTACACAGTAATGTTCCTATTTGTTTGCTTATAACGTTGACAACTCTCTCCTCCTTACCACAATGTTTGCGTTGACTTTTCTAGGTGGGTCATGTGCAAAACTAGCCTACTATGACGTCACCGACCCTGACAATGGTGCTGAGGTAAAGTTCAGATAAATACATATTCTTTCTTATGTACTCAGGGGATGAATGTTATGCTCTGATCTGTCCTATTTGCTTTATTTCGAAGGTGTTAGAAATTACTACTAATTACAGAAACAGACAATAATATACACACTTAGGATAATGATTTCATAAAGAGTTCATACAAAGTACGATACAGCAGGTGTGACAGAAAAAGATACTTTGTTTACACGAAGGTCTTTCAGATAAGATGAATAAAATGTTTTTTACCCGCCTACAAATGTGACTGACAGAGGGTACAGATATATCTTTTGTTAATTAATCTAATATTACTCCCTAAGAGGAGCTGTATATATGTTTGATGCTATTATTCTTTTGTTATGAAAATGTCTGTATAGCTATGATTTCGTACCTAGCGGTACTGTCAATAAACATACAATACAATTTAAATCTTTTTTACCTGTCCGCTCCAAATGTAGGGTAAATAAAACGGTGTAACCCGCCCACTGCACAGAGGGAGAGTAAATAAGCTTTTTGAACCTCTCTCTCTCTCTCTCTCTCTCTCTCTCTCTCTCTCTCTCTCTCTCTCTCTCTCTCTCTCTCTCTCTACGGAGGGCACATACTATTCTTTTAATTTACCTCCTCAGAGAGGGGTAAATACAACTCTTTACCCTCCAACCAAGACGCGTGTGTTTGTGTGTGTGCTCACACATAGATAGATTGATTTGACAGAGAGACAGACAGACATGAGTTAGATATTGATAGATGTAGATATAGATATATGCTTGTTTATATTATTGACAGGGTTGTTTTTACATGTTTGACCAATGATATGCTGGTTAAGGCTGTGGTGCTGAGTCATCCGCTCTCAGTCTGTGGACATACCAGAAACACACATTGTTACGAGTCGCTCGCAGTGACCACTCCTTTTGCGAGCCAGGCGACCAGTCATTACTTGAAATGGGTTAATCCTCCCTCTGTGGAGTGGGCGGGTGAAATCTTTTTGATATATTCTTTACGAACAATACATTGTGAAAGGCGGATAACGAATTGAGCTTTAATGATATTGTTGAATAAATGTATTGTTTTTGTATTTTGTCGCAGGTAACAAAGATTCACCTTGTGTTATTCAAAGAAGATGAAACAGGAAAAGTCTGTGACCATCTAATGCAAAAGTTTTCCCTGCCAGGCAACCCAGATTGGGCTGACCACGTGGTCTATACGACAGGTATTGGCGGAAGTCAATACATAAAGATCTTCAAAGAAAAGTTAGGAGTGACGTAAGTGAATGGTCGCAATAAGGCCATGCGTAGTTAATAACATGATAGAGAATATACATATATATATATATATATATATATATATATATATATATATATATATATATATATATATATATATATATATATATATATATATATATATATATATATTCCTCTAGTATAATAAATGGTTTAGATGAGTGAGACATGCCAAATGTGTTGACCTCCCGCCTATATCCTATGGTATGGGGTCTGAATGTAATTAGTTGATTCTGCGCTAAATGTCTTTTGATAGGCCATAGGCCTGCATTCAGTGTTCATGTACCCAGTTTCTGTTGACCAGTAACCTGCATGATATCCACATCCCTAGGAAGCAAGAATGCTTTGAGACATTTTACTTAATTAAATTGCAAACAAGAAGTAGAGTATAGACAAGGATCTGTGTCAAGTGATCAATCAAATACTGTCCTGCATACAAAATTAAAGCTCCTAATGATAACCTGAATTATAGATATCATCTTGTATGATTAATTATAATGACCTATTTACTCTGAACTTGGATACAATATATATATATATATATATATATATATATATATATATATATATATATATATATATATATATATATATATATATACATATATGTATATATATATATATATATATATATATATATATATATATATATATATATATATATATATATATATATATATATATATTTATATGTATGTATATATATATATATATATATATATATATATATATATATATATATATATATATATATATATATATATATATATATATATATATATATATATATATTGAAAGTGAGTTGATGGGTACATATACATGTCCAAATTGACCCATAATTCTTGAACGTGGCTATTGTCTATTTTACATTACACAAAAAGGCCTGATAAAGGTGCAAACCATTTACACTATTAATTTCAGAATTCGCAACATTAATGAAATGGATTGCTTCGCAAAAGCTTTTCGGACCCTGCTTGACACATTGGACACGAATAAGTTTGTCTTAGAGAAGTCTGAGGAGGCAGTTGCCAAGGCGATGGAACGTCTAGAAATCAGAAAAATGGCGATGGAAGAATGGAGGAAGACTTCCGGAATGGTTCGGGAGTATTTTGTATCATATGAGTTTTTGCCTCGCAATGAGTGAGCAAATCACGAGGGAATCGTTTCTATTTACGAATTCAAATTGTAGATTTATTATTCTTAAAACTAACTCATATTCAAACACGTAACCACCAATACCAAGCCCTCTTACTAGAAGCAGTGGATCCGAAATCTTACTTAAACTACTTCTGTTTCACAAAATCTGTTACCAATTAAATGAAACTAAAAGGTTCGTGCCTACAACCGGGGATGGTATATGATGGGGATCAGATACTCCAATTTAAGCCCATGTTGTGATGTATCAACCACTGCAGCAATGCATTATGGGTAAATCGAAATCCCGCAGTAAACAGTTTATGAACAAACACCAGTGGATTAACAGACATGCTTGCACAAGCAGCTTCCTATTTAAACATTTTGGAGTCAAAATCAGGGTTGCAGGTATGTTTGTTGAAGGTCAGCCATTTAGTTTGGTGAAGGTTTTATTCAGCATCCTGGTAAACTTAGTTCAAATATTCCTTCATTTGTTGTCTAATTGCTTTCAAAAAGGTAAGAAGATAGCAGACCCAGTAATCCTAAATTTTAAAATGTGTGTGCATAACTTAACGTTTTGTTGGCTCTAAAGTTTAAAAAAATGAAGTATGTAAAAGACTGACCTTATTCAGTGGTGGCCACTTTGTTAGCTCAGCCATTGTTAAACATTGCTAGCTATGACAAATTAATCTTTCCATTTTCATTTAAGTGTATTAAGAGTATTATGAATGTACAGTAGAAAACATAATTTTGAAGTATGTTTCATACCCCAATAAACCCCCCCCCCCCCCCTACTTCTTTCGGAATATTTCAATTTGAGAGCATATTTTTTTGTAAAATTCACTTGGAGCCACGTTTTGTATATCACATGCAGATACGCTTGCTTCTAACTGTTAAGAAAGGAGGCACGGTTATTTTAGTTTTGGGGAAATGATATATCTGATAAAATTATTTTATTTCTGGTGAAACTACTTATCTATCTGCAAAGCAGGGGTAATCCATGTGTTTACAGGGAAAAAAGGGGGATATTCCTTATTTTACCTTTAGGTTTAATTGCAATATCATAGTGTTAACTAGATGTTCAGTAGTGTTAACTACATTATATGGCAACCACCAGTGTACATGCTGTGCAATAAATTCATACAGAATTTCATATCAAGCCTCAGTAGCAGTCTTGTAATTGATACAAGCACTGACAAGTCTGCCTATGATATGCTGCAAGACTGCTCTCAGCTGTGCAGCAGGTTCTACAGATGGATTGCATTAAATCTTTCTATCTAGTCCCTTTCATATACTGTCCCAGCTATAACATAGTTCCATGTTCCTTAGCCACAATCATATTTGTATCTAACCGACATGGTCAACAATATATATTGTTATGAATTTTGAGGCTTGACCATGAGGTAATGTATTACATAATGGATAATCACAATCATAGACTTGCATTACATGAGTAACAGATATATGTACTCACATGTAGTTCCTGTTAATATACTTAGAATTATTAATGGTATATATATATATATATATATATATATATATATATATATATATATATATATATATATATATATATATATATATTATATATATATATATATATATATATATATATATATATATATATATATATATATATATATATATATATATATATATATATAAATATATACGTCTGTGTGTGAGTATACCATTTCATATTTTATCATATTTAAACAGGACAGTAAAGAAGAAACGAAACCTGAAGAAGACGTAAGCCAGGAGAAATACCCTTGTGGGGTATGCATCGTTGGTTCTGGGGGTGGACTTCTAAAGGTAGGCATTTACGTGTATCTGCGCTAGGTAAATATACATATATGAGGCAGCAACCATTATATATCTCTGGGGGTCGTGTATAGAATTGAAAAATATAATTCTGACCTGAAAATCTCTGAGAAAATTGAGCCCTGAAAATCAGTGAAAAGTAAACTGAGCTCTGACTCTATGAAAAGGAAATGGACTCCAATAGTTGACATGTCAATACTATTGGGGAAAGAACAAGTATGTGATAACACTCTTTAAGAAAAATAAACCCTAGTTCCACAAGAAGGAACGTTATTCTTTATTCACACATTACAAAACATTGACAGATCATTGGAAAGGAATTTCTCTTGTAATGCATCCAGTTTTTATTGTTCTAGGGAACCTTTTCTCCTCTGAAAGTAAGACTATAGAAAGCTACAAAAATCCAATGTCTCCAGAAATCATATACATTCGGCATGTATGATCTATTACCTACATTATTTAAGCTACCTTAAACATCCAGAAAACCCTGCAAGGGGCACACCTTATGTTGTGCAATAGGAGTAGGCACCTCCCAGGATACGCTGGTAGGCACCCTGCTCACCTTATAAAAAAGGGGGATATGTGCGATTGTCCAACGTGAAATTCTAGATCTTGAGAAGTGTTTGTGTGACATTAGTGAATGAATATTTCAGAACAAGCTAAAACTAATCAATCACAAGACTGCAATCATTCCATTCAACTCTAAGAAACACCTAGCTGAGCTTGGAATTAAGTCACTCTGTAGCGGGGTCGGATGTAGCCATTGCATCTGAACCTGTGAGAAATCTGGGAGCTATGTTTGACTATCAGCTAAGCATGGCATCTCATGTCAAAGCTGCCATGAACAAATCTGGCTTTCACCTGAGGAATATTGGAAAAGCAAGATATTTGTTAAAGGAAAATGCCACAAATACCGTGATGCAATCACTGATGATGTCTCACTTGGATTATTGCAATCCTCTCCTATTTGGAATACAACAGGATTTAATAACAAAGCTGCAAGGATTACAAAACGGTGCCGCAAGGATAGCTTTAAGAACCAGAGAGTATGAGCATTATGACACCTGTTCTCACAAAGGTGCGATACACTGATCTGATGATGTGACATATTATGCAAATTAAGATACAAAAAAGTGCAAAAATCACCCATAAAATGCCAATTTCACGCCGAACCCACCACTTGCCGTTAGTAGGAAATACATTTCCAGACTCAGCGCAAAATTCTGGTCTAGGAACCACCCTCGAACCTTTTGGCCTCAGACGATTAAATAAAAGTGCCTGGGCTCTTGGTGCAGATGGAACACATCATCATTTGCACCGTCGCATAAATTACAGAACTTCTGTGATAAGGGCAAACTTTTAAATCTCACATCGTCTGTTTTAAGGAGACTAATATTTGGTAAAATTGTCATCATCAATACAATTCAGACTGTCATCATGTTTTCAGAATATTCTTCTGAAATTGAAAAATAAAAAACATTTCTATATTACCTTTACTACGTTTAATAAACTACAAGAAGGGTTCATCAAGAAAATGTCATCTCCCTAACAAAAAGGTAGAATAACAAGAGGTCCAGTGGGATTCAATATCCTATGAAGTCATAACAACTTCTACATTAGCCTGAGAATCAATGGCATGACATGATATAAAAACAAGACAGTGTTAATGGGTAAAAAGATTATGAATCTACTTCTTCGAGGGGGGAGTACACTGGCACTGTATGTTAACAACATGGCAGAGAAAGGATGGATACAATTAGGTGGGTAATCACGCTTCATTCCACTAGATTAAAATTCAATAAATGAGTCAAGCTTGATTCAGGCTTGGTATGTCAAATGAAAATTCAAGCGTTATTCAATTTTGAAATTTCATGAAATGTTTTTATGTGCTTCTTATTCATTTAACAGATGGAAGAGGCATCAGATGGGTTTGGACTTATCGCCGGTATTATTGAAGCTGGACGTGCATTCATTGGCATCGGATCGCTTTTAACTGGTAAAAAGGTAATTTGAGCAGAACAGTCGAACAATATTAAAAATATTGGTACATTTGGAACAACTTTCACGTTTCATACGTAAACATATAAGTATATATATATATATATATATATATATATATATATATATATATATATATATATATATATATATATATATATATATATGTATGTATATATATATTCTGTCGTTCGATATTGAATCTACAAAGTGTGAACCTTTTGACTAATCAGCATAGAGAATTACATCAGAGCAAGTGAAACCTGCACTAATATTTCGTCATCTTTCAAAGGATAAATTTGATTCGATTACTGTTTCAATAACAAGTAAAGGGTGTTGAGCGTTTCTATTTTGTTTTGTACTTTAGAGCTATGGAGAAATAATGGAAGCTGCAGAAAAGGGATCTATTGACGATGTTTGTGTGATGAGCACTGACTTCAGAGTAGATGATGACGCTGAGGGCGTTTACAGCATAGTGAACAAAATACCCAAGGTTCCTACATTTTTGTTTGGCAAAGCAGTTGGAAAAACTGTAGGTAAGATACCAACGTTCCTCTTCTGATAAATCTGTACAACAAATATGTTTTATGTCATGCATTTCTTGACAAACCGTCCAAAGAATCTTTAAATTGCAACTGTAACATAGCGAGCACGTACAGCACACGATTTTGGTGGAAATGTTACTCACGAAAGGAGGTCAACATTGTAGACACCAACGTCGGGTGCTATCTTGCAAGAACTCCAAATGTTTCATCCAGTTGCCCTAGCTTAGTATATTTAGCAGGTATGTATGGTATTTATAAATCATATGTACCTTTATTGATCAGGAAAACCTCATTTGAGGTCAAACACTGTAAAATAGAAACTGTGTTTATATTGAGGTCAGCTCAAGCAGCTATTAAGTTAAAGAAAACTTATATTTGAAAACCAAGACCTCAGGGATAAGATAACAATTATTAGAAAGGGGACAGAAGTGCTAAACTAGGAGTTGTCTTATTTTGAGTGTGTCACCATCATTACAGCCTTAAACAACTGCGTGATCTGAATGTGTGATATATCTCACACTCGGCTTCGCCTCTAGTGAGATATATTACATTTCCAGATCCAGTAGTGATTTAAACTACCGGTATACTTACAGCATATCTGTTTGAATTGGATGTTTAACTTATTTGTGTTCATCATTGTGAAGTATTCCTGTTTCAATCATTTGTTTGTCATTCATATAGGTATATGTTGTACCTCTGCAGAGAATTTACTCTGAGTCTTGCTCTTAAGGACTGTGAGGTAGTAGCGTGTTAACAGTGTTGTAATAGGCTCAGAATATATTGTACCAGCCACTCAGACTAACATTTAAGTAAACACTTTTATTGCCCATCTAAATCACTGTGCATATCCACTATTCTTTGACCAAGTGAAAACTGAACTCGGTCAAATATCCAATGGACATTCTTGGGAAAACGTATAATGATATGTAGGATTAACAATACCCTTTTTTCCAGGCGATTTCAAACCAGAAGATATGGCCAGAACATGGGTGTATCTATTTACAAGGCAGTTAGGAAATTATCTACCTTTCATGGCAAAGGTGGGCGGAGTCAAACAAATATATTTCTCCGGAAATTTCTTCAACCACAGGCTAATCCGTGATGATATAACAGAGGCAGTAATTGCCAATACCTTAGGTCAGGTAAGAACATAATGGGCTTATATTTAAGTAAGTAATTTGTTATGATGATAATACATTCGTGATAAATAATAAGCTGAGGAAACACCCTGCAGACTCTGGTTTTATATATACTAGCTGCAACCCGTGCACAACACGGGCTTATACACAGCATCTTAGTTTTATGAGATAAGAACAGCTAACAGTAGCAGCCAAGGGAAGAGTTTTTTGTGATTTTTCTAACAATGTCGTGATTTCGGTACCCACAATTAAAATTTTAATATATTTTGAACGAATATATGACCCCCTTTCTAAATACATAACATGTTTTGTCTTAGGCCCGGTAATAAGTGAAAAATCACCAAATGAAAATGGACATATTTTGCCTAGAATCTCGGAAAATCAAAACGCCTGTTCCGTGCTTACTGGCCTTAAATTACGATTTAATATATTTAAAAATAACATATTACGGACTATCTAGATATATAAATTGTGTTGACTTCAGCCCAGTAATGTATAAATCCAGTGTATATGATGTTTTGTGGCTGAGGTGGTAGCCATGGTTTATTGTAGGAATTGAGTGCCCGGCACCTTTTGGCTGCTAACTGGGCCGGGCACTGGTATTGCCACAATCACCTAACTCCCGTGATCAATTCCCATTATATTACAAGGCTTACAAACATGTTTTTTTGGCAAGTCTTTTGCTTAAAAGGAAGATCTAAACCAAGCTGCTGTTGTAAAATTATGGATGGTGTAACAATCAGAACATCATAGAACAATAGGATTTCATATTGTTGGAAGCATGTGCATGTGTGACGCTCCCATTGTTGAGGGAGCAACAATGGGAGCTTCACACATGCTTCCAACAATAGCAAAGCATATTGTTCTATGACGTTCTGATTATTGCACCATCCAAAATGTTGCAACAATCTCCTCATGCTGAGTTTAGTTTAGATCTTCATTCAAAACAAAAAAACTTCACAAAAACATATTTGAAAGTTATTTTTTACTCCAAACCTAGCTATCGCAAAACTTCAGCCCACAACTAATCGGCATGCAAAGCCACAGCATCAAGCTTGCAGCCGTTTCGGAGGAAATACGGTCACAAACTTTGCAACTCGCTTTTAATATGGAGATGTATATATATACATATATATATATATATATATACATATATATATATATATATATATATATATATATATATATATATATATATATATATATATATATATATATATATGTGTGTGTGTGTGTGTGTTTGTTTGTGTATTTATCTCATGATTGGCAAAATTCTAGGCTTTTGATTCGTCAATTGACCCATGATATGAAGCTGTGTTGTGAACCTCCTTCAATTCACCTCTCAGAAGCTTATATCAACCTCTCAGAATCCTATTTTAACCTCCAAGTATTCTTATATTAACCTGCTGCCATTTAGGGTAGGGAGAATTGAGCATTGCATCAGATGATTATGTCTATGATGCAATTCCCAATTCTCCCTACCCTCTAAGTGCACGATGCAATCATCAATTCTCCCAAACACTGCAAGATGGCTTCCCCATCCTAAATACTGTTTTCCAAGTATTCAAGATGAGTTTGTTCATTTTTATCACCTATGCAGAGGTCGAGGGGGCAATCATAAGATAATTTCGTTATCAACTGTTTTGGAGTATGACACAACATATCTCGCTTTATCACCCTCGGCTGCGCCTCGGGTGATACAACCCTGTGGTTGCGATATATATGTTGTAGCAAACTTCAAGATAATTAATAAATTATATATATATATATATATATATATATATATATATATATATATATATATATATATATATATATATATATATATATATATATATATATATATGTATATTCTTTTTTCATCTAGAATGATGATTTAAAATTCGACTTTATTCGATTCGGAGGCCATTACGGTTCTATCGGTGCACTAATGGAGGACAACCTATCTGAGGAGTTTGACGTCACATTACGACGTAAGAAGGCTGCCACCAAGTAAAACGTCTCCAACGACACCCAACGCGTCACACCGCAAGAATAAGAAGAACTCTAGAAAGTAGCTCTTGAACAATGTCCAATATCTATACTAATGAAGTCACACCTGCTTAAGTACATGGACTCGAAAGTTTTATTTTGAACCTAGCAGTCTCAATTATCTTTTGTTCTGTAATAAATTTTTAGCTGTGGAGATTTTGAGACCGGTCTCTAATGTGTGTAGAATTTTTTGAAAAGTGCATTCTTGTGCATACGTGATCGAAATCTCAAATAACTTAATTTCCAACAATGGCAAAAAGGATCATATACACATTGCAAATGTTAGTATGAAGAACTTCGAGATCAGAACGATATGCATGATTTTCGACTATAAATATCATGTATTTGTTGGATAATTATCTGGATGTACCACTGGGCGTATATTCCGCTACGCAAGTCTAGTTCACAAAACTATTTACTCCACATTCCTTGTAATATGATGGTGGCGCTGCAGAGCCAGAGGAAGCATACATGCGTCTACTTCACCAGATTGCAGTTAGATGGTGCTCGCCTCTCATACACACCAATCCATGACAATCTTGAGCCTCCTTAATGAACCAAAATCATGGAGATGGAAGACATCTGGTCCCTCATAGCTTTACTGGATCATACACAATATGGACATACTAGTATTCAGTTGAGTTAGCTCCTATTAGTTTTACATATATACTTTTACGTATACAGTGCCAACATTTAAATTCTGCGCTAAATGCTTGGGCAGTACGGGCATAATACACGACCGCACGCTCGATTGGCACCCAGTTCCCTGGGCAGGGATGCATGGATGACCTGACAACTAAACGTAGTTTTTCATTGCAAGCTTCGTGGGTCATGTGCTTGGCTTATTTTTTGACATGTTATCCATGAATGTTTTGAAAAACATGCAGTGGCAGACGTCCGGTCGAATAGTGCAGGAATTAAATGTCTGTACTGTACATGTAAATGCATTTTTTTCGATTGCTCGCTTTAGCTCACTGCAATTCTTTGTGCAGCGAGATACCATGCTCACTGTCAACAAACCAACTACTGAAAATAGTTTTTTAAGAAATTAGATAGATAGATATCATCAATGTCCGCTTAACTCATATATATGAGTAATTAT
>OZ012701.1:2730574-2743961 GCA_963942565.1 Maea johnstoni
AATGCTGCTGCTGCTGCAAGTTGGGTTCTAAAACCTTTGGTAGTTGTCAGACAAATTGATTGTAATCGGTTCCCCCTCCTCCTCCCCTACTACTACTACTACTACTACTACTACTACTACTACTACTACTGCTATTACTACACATAAGACAATGATATCCCCTCGTCTCCTGTTATTCTAATATCATTCGATAGAGATTGCACTTTTCCTAGTAGTAGTAGTAGTAGTAGTAGTAGTAGTAGTAGTAGTAGTGTTTCCAATGAGTGAGCCTTCTCATGTAACTGAAATCAATCTCAGTACCAATAATCGGATATTACTCCTTAAAGACCACTGTGTAGTAGTAGTAGTAGTAGTAGTAGTAGTAGTAGTAGTAGTAGTAGTAGGTCAATGGAGTAGGTCCTGTCCTTGGTCTAAGGTTTGTAACTGACAGTGATTTTGATACTGATAGTCAGATGTGTCATACATTCCCCTCTCCTTCCCCCTCTCTCTCCCCCCCCTCTCTCTCTCTCTCTCTCTCTCTCTCTCTCTCTCTCTCTCTCTCTCTCTCTCTCTCTCTCTGTATATATATATATATATATATATATATATATATATATATATATATATATATATATATATATATATATATATATATATATATATATATATATATATATATATATATATATTAAACTGGCATCTAAAATATCAGGGTATGTATATTTTAACAATTCCCTGATAAGATTCACACATAGGCTATATTCTAAAGATGTTTAATTGTTGCATTACACATCCCAGAGCTATGATGCAGAAATGCCTGACAGAACAAATGTATAATAGACAGTTACAATGTTGGTGAATCATGATGTTATGTAATTCAGTTCTCAATTGTGATGAGTAGCCGCCTGTGCAGCTCGTGCCCAAGCCATGTAGGGTAGACCCCCAAGGGGTTACCGTCAGGAAGTGGCAGTTGCCTAATAGTTATTTGTGTATGGGGAAGTTGGTCACGGGCTCTGGCGGAGGCCAGAAAGGGCTGGGTGATAACCTAGTCTTCATCTCAGGCGATGTAAACCCTTTGTGTCTGAGCCAATTGCCCATTTAACAGGGGTATTCAAAGGATATATATGCAAGTTAAAGGTTTATTTCATGTGTTAAAGCTTTACCCATTTCCTTATAATCAGATCAATTGTGAAGGTCTAGGCCATCATCAATAATAGTGAGAGACCATCTTGATACAGATGCTCTAATAGGCTTGCACACAAGCAGGAAATGTTTGACATTTTTCTCCATATCGAATTTCACCAAACATGGTCACTTTCCAAAGTTCTATGCTGCTCCTACTACTTCTCCTTCTTCGTCTTCTACTACTACTACTACTACTACTACTACTACTACTACTACTACTACTACTACTACTACTACTACTACTACTACAAATAGATAGATGAGATCCAAGGAAGTTGAATTCTCTGATTTCTACTACTACTACTACTACTACTACTACTACTACTATCCCTTCTTAACTTAATAGGAAAATATTATTTGATGGAGCTTGCATTATTCCTAGTATTAAAAGTAGTTGCTGTAACTGCAGAGATGTATACATATACGGCCCTGGTAGTAGTAGTAGTAGTAGTAGTAGAAGTAGTAGTAGTAGTAGTAGTAGTAGTAGTAGTAGTAGTAGTAGTATTGTAGTAGTAGTAGTAGTAGTAGTAGTAGTAGTAGTAGTAGTAGTAATAGTACTTAGTACATTGTTAATTAATTTCAACACCACAACAGTGTTTACACCGTTCTCTAGTTAAGTCGTAAGGCTAGTAACATTACTAGTATGATAGTATCTGGAGTATTTGACCAACTCTTACCCGACCTTCTAAATCACTCAAATACTTTTAGAAAATCTATAAAATTACAGTTGATTACTTGAATCTTGAACTAAGAAAATGGAAAAATGGAAAAAAAACTAAAGGTAAATTTGTGTCTGTATGTACTTTTGATGCGGTCAGAAACATTCAAATATTTCTTTCAATCATTCATCATGTAGATTGTCGCTCACCATAGGCATTTAAAATCCGGATCTGTATGGAATATGACGTTATGGTTACATACACCCTTAAGCACTACTCCTGACCCAAAGTCATTGTTATGGTGACCAGTGCTATTCAGACCTAGTTAAAAGCCCCACCCCAAAATAAACCGTTCAGCAGCATATACTCATATAACAAGTACTATTTCAGGATTCTTGAGTGTTATCAGGTAGGGAATATCATAGCCATGCAACCATCCTTCGTCAACCCATATTCTATTTCATTTCAATATTTACAACTTTTCACTCAAATGCCATTGTCTCATTACTTACACAGATGATGGTCACTGCAGGATCAGAGTAACCTTAGAGATATTATTGACTAGTGCCATCCAGAGGTAGATTTCAGATTTCTTACCGCTTAGGTTTTTTTACAGGCCATAACATTGAAAATCTTACTTTCGTATATTTCTTCATTTAAAAACAATACACACCTTTTCCCCTGTAGATCTTACATTCGGCTGGAAGGGTATTTCTTATCAGATTATCCTTATGCATGTCCATTGCCCTAGCCGACCTCTGTCTCTTGACCCTGCATAGAGTGACTCATTTCCCCACAATGGACAGAAAGCAGGATGGATCTCACGGCCAGGAGGACGTCTGCTGGACGTTTCCATATGGACACACATAAGGGGTAAATATTCCATACAGACTGACACCCCCTTGAAATAGGAGACGGCTCCTGCTTGGGCCATTTGCATAATTCTATCTGTGCAGCATGTACATTAGGGTGTGATTTGAGGATGTGAATGGGTGGTGACTGCCTCATTTATGCAGATTTCAGACAAGCACTTCTCCTTTTAAACACCCCATCACACTTGGGTACAAGCATCTGCGTTCATCATGTTAAACTAGATACTTTTCATGGAAAAAAAATATGTAACATCTAGATATGCGGGGAGTGCAGAATCTACTTAAAGAATATCTTAAAATGAAGATAGCTTGATTAGAATAAATATTACTCTAAGTAATATACATAATCTACTTATTATTATTATTATTATTATTAGTAGTAGTAGTAGTAGTTATAGTAGTAATAGTAGTAGTAGTAGTAATAGTAGTAGTATCAATACTACTACTACTACTACTACTACTACTACTACTACTACTACTACTACTACTACTAGTATTACAACTGCTACTAATCTGCTGCTTCTAACAGGATAGCATATTCCTAGTCCAGGAGATTATTCTATCTCTAAATTTGGCATGAAAACTTAACTAGGTTGAACCCGCTTCAGTAAAAAATGAGATTTTCCTGCTCTTTCCTATCAATTTTTGTCAAAACCACTGTGGTAAATTCAAAACTTCCATAAAACGACTTTCCTTCACAGAGAAGAAATTCTTTACACCACAATAATCGATTTCACTGCTGCTGCTACTACTACTACTACTACTACTACTACTACTACTACTACTACTACTACTACTGCTACTACAACTCTTACCATCACTACTAGTACCATCACTACTACCACTACCAGAAGTACTACTTCTACTACTATTGCGACTGACTACTATAAGTATTCCTATGACTGTAACTACTACTACCACATGTATAGATAGCTAGACCTGTCTAGGCTAGTGAAATATTGCTGAATGATTTTAATGAAGGTGGATTATCTTGAGGATTTCATGATTCGCGACTTGAAGTAGATATTCCCATTCTTGGGCTAGATTCAATAAGTGCACTACTCAAAACTGATTACACCTTATTTATATGTCATATGACCTACTGTTAACCCCTTAATCTCTGGAGTTTACGCATGGTCTGAAAAATACATTTCAAGCAGTGTTATTATACTAAAGAACCCATTATCCTTTACTGTAGGTTCCAATTAAATCAGGGTGCCCTCCCATCCGATGACCAGTGTAAATCCATCCTTGCATTTCTTGAGGCTACATGTTGTTGTGGTAAGATCCATGATAGAACTGCCTGTGTTGCTGGCAAGTATATGACTGACCAGTACATGGGCCAAGGCAGGATGCTGTTCTCTTAGACTATTGTTGGTCCAGACCAGGTTACCACCTCAAGTGTGACAACAAGGGATGACCACATACGGTGCAAACTCCCCTAATTACACCGCTGCGTCGGTCATTGTCATCTAAGGAGGTGGAACTGAATTGAAGCAGCTGACTGAGGGTGTGAATAACAGGCGGCTCCTAGTTCTCCTCCTTCTACTACTACTGCTACATCCAATAGGAAATGAGATTTCCTTGCTTAGTTTTCTCCCTCCTCCTCCTCCTCCCCCTCCTCCTCCTCCTCCTCCTACTACTACTACTACTGCTCTGCTGCTGCTGCTGCTGCTGCTACTACTACTACTACTACTACTACTACTACTACTACTACTACTACTACTACTACTACTACTACAGCAACAAAAACTGATCATGAGTCTGCTACTACTACTACTACTACTACAGCAACAAAAACTGATCATGAGTCTACTACTACTACTACTACTACTACTACTACTACTATATAGAACTTCGCCATGTTCGGCTAATTCCATTGAACCTATATCATTTGGTAGATCCTCTATTACTTGTAGCATAAAACAGGCATATCTTTCCCACAGTTTTCAAAAACGGGACATTGCATGACGATATATTCAACTTTTTCTTATATTTCTAGGGTCACATTACTACTACTACTACTACTACTACTACTACTACTACTACTACTACTACTACTACTACTAATCTGAAAAGGTTTGGTTACAGAGCATAGTGTGCCTATGCACCACGCCTTTGGAATGAGCTCCCTAATGACATGAAGACTGCTGATAGTGCGCAAAACAGCTGAAAACATTGCTTTTTGCGAAAGGAGTATTTTATTATTACTACCACTACTACTACTACTACTACTACTACTACTACTACTACTACTACCACTTGTTGCGTGTACAGCAACATAAATTATCGCACTCTGTATAGCAAAACTGATGACCAAAATGTATAGCTTCGAATCTCAGATATACGAAACATTTGTTGCTGTACGGGAACTCTTTCTTTGAATATAAGTTAAAGATTTAAATCCTATCTACAAATTTTAGATTTTCATTTACATGATTTATATAAATACTATTGGTATGTGTTGTGTTATTCTGAAGAAATACTATTGAAGAATACTATATGAACACCCACATGTTCATTCTGCCTTGTAGTTTCGGGTGTTAGGCGGACCTTCTGGTTCTGCTGGCCGGCATATCCCTGCCACCTCCCATGTAGTAGTAAAATGCTATTTCTGTACATATCATCCTAAGCCACTAGGTGGCGCATATCCGAATAACTAACTGGTGTGCTATATGTACCTGAATTAAACCAAGATATTGATTTGATTTGATTTGATTTCATTCGGTCTAGTACGGTGTATATTACATAGCATTTGGCACACAGACAAATCATATATAAAGGTAACTTGTTGGAGTCAATAACTGCTATGCAATGCAATTCTAACCAGACACAGGATATATACACTAAAAGTTAGAAACTTGTTTCCATAGTTGTCCCAGTCTACCGATAGTCCAATGGCATCACATGTAATGATCAACACCACTGCTCAAGATTGACATAACAACAATATCATATAGTATAATACAAACGTTCGGACTAGAATTGATGAATTTCTTTTTTTTATGACTCAGAGAGTACTGACATGAAATGTTTTTTTTGCATCTCACTTTAAAAAGAGATTTACTGAACGTAGTCAGGATCTCGTCTGGCAAAGAGTTCCAGATGTTGGCACCTATGTTAAGTGGAAGGACTTTATACCATATGAAACGTCTTCTTTTACGACACGGTAGATAAATCGCGAATCTCACCAAATCTTATTGCGAACATCAACAATAAAAAAGAGAATGCTGCGTTTATGAAATTCCTTCATAATAGATGCCCATCTGTAGAGTAGAGGGGGTCGACTCGATCATACTTATTTTGGTTTCACAATAACCCTTAAATGAATTATGTTTTAAAGGAGCGTCTTTTGCGTAATGCCATCGGCACAGTGGGTCTCGCTGTTTTGTATTGTATGTTTATTTGCTGCAACAACGAATTACAAAATCATACATTATATAACATTGGAAAAAAACAATCAAATAGATAAGTGATAACAAAAACAGACCGAATATTTTGGTTTAATTCGGGCACATAATAAGCACACCAGTTAGTTAATCGGATATGCGCCACCTAGTGGCTTGGGATGATCTGTACAGAAATACATGTAGCATTTTACTACTACATGGGAGGTGGCAGGGATATGCCGGCCACCTGGACCAGAAGGTCCCTCTAATACCTCAAACTACAAGACAGAATGAACTCGTCGGTGTTCATATAGTATTCTTTAATAGTATTTCTTCAGAATAACACAACACATACCAATAGTATTTCTATAAATCATGTAAATGAAAATCTAAATAGGATTTAAATCTTTAACTTATATTTAAAGAAAGGGTTCCCGTACAGCAACAAATGTTTCGTATTTCTGAGATTCGAAGCTATACATTTTGATCATCAGTTTTGCTGTACAAAGTGCGATAATTTATGTTGCTGTACACGCTAACGCGTTAAATTGGGGTAGTAGTAGTAGTAGTAGTAGCAGTAGTAGCAGTAGTGGAAGTAAAAGTAGTAGTAGAAGAAGAAGAATACGAAGTAGTAGTAGTAGTAGTAGTAGTAGTAGTAGTAGTAGTAGTAGTAGTAGTAGAAGTAGTAGCAGTAGTAGTAGTAGTAGTAATGATAATTGATATTTGATATAGTGGCAGATATATTCAACCTAGATAATGTTCAAAGGTGCTTTAAAGAATAGTCAGTGGACAGATGTTTATAGTACATATAGTCAAAAAAACTCGAAATAGCAATGTTTTCAGCTGTTTCTTGAAGTTTTGCACACTATCAGTAGTCTTCATGTCATTAGGGAGCTCATTCCAAAGGCGTGGTGCATAGGCACACTATGCTCTGTCACCAAACCTTTTCAGATTAGTGTGTGATATCTGTAATACGTTCTTAGTGTTTTATCTTAGAGTCCTTGTATTGGGTAGTAGTAGTAGTAGTAGTAGTAGTAGTAGTAGTAGTAGTAGTAGTAGTAGTAGTAGTAGTAGTAGCAGTAGTAGTAGTAGTGGCGGAAGTTATAGGAGTATGCTCAAATCCGATGATTTATCATTAGGAAAAGATACTTTTGGAGCACGCATGTGAATAGAATGTGACCTAGAAATAGAAGAAAAATATAAACATATCGCCATGCAATGTACCGTTTTTGAAAACTGTGGCAAAGATATGCCTGTTTTATGCTACAAATAATAGAGGATCTACCAAATGATATAGGTTCAATGGTATTAGCCGAACATGGCGACGTTCTTTATATTAGTAGTAGTAGTAGTAGTAGTAGTAGTAGTATTTTCATTTACATGATTTATAGAAATACTATTGGTATGGGTTGTGTTATTCTGAAGAAATACTATTGAAGAATACTATATGAACACCGACGAGTTCATTCTGTCTTGTAGTGTTGGGTGTTAGAGGGACCTTCTGGTCCTGCTGGCCGGCATATCCCTGCCACCTCCCATGTAGTAGTAAAGTGCTACATGTATTTCTGTACATATCATCCTAAGCCACTAGGTGGCGCATATCCGATTAACTAACTGGTGTGCTATATGTGCCCGAAATAAACCAAAATATTCGGTCTGTTTTTGTTATCATTTATCTATTTGATTGTTTTTTTCCAAGGTTATATAATGTATGATTTTGTAATTCGTTGTTGCAGCAAATAACCATACAATACAATACAGCGAGACCCATGACATTTAATACGCAAAAGACGTTCCTTTAAAACATAATTCAATTAAGGGTTATTGTAAAATCAAAAACAAGTATGATCGAGTCGACCCCCTCTACTCTACAGATGGGCATATATTATGAAAGAATTTCATAAACGCAGCATTCTCTTTTTTATTGTTGATGTTCGCAATAAGATTTGGTGAGATTCGCGATTTATCTACCGTGTCGTAAAAGAATACGTTAGGCGTTGTTAATTAGCTCCTGACACTGACCATTTACTGACCATACTTGCTGTAGTTCTCTTAAACCATGTATATTACCAACTCTCAACTTACGAGACAGAAAACAAGTGAAAATGGATAAATATATGATTTAATATTTCCTATGTTGGACCATGTGCGAAAGAGCAAATAAAATACTGTAGAACAGGTAAAGTTCGCGAGTGCGTTTATTTCGCGAATACGCGAACTGGTATTGCACTCGCGAACTTAGGGCACGCGATCAATTAGATACATAGTTACTCTACCCACCACTGGAGGTGGTGGCGCGTCGATCGGTGAATTTTACTCCTAGACGGTCTAGGCTGAAACGAAGAAAAATACGTCCAATAACTTCCCAAAGCTATCATAATATGATACATTGGTAACTTATAAGTTACTAATGTATCATAACATAATTCGTATTCTTACATGCCAAATTTCTAGGATATCTGGGCGAAGCTAAGGATTTCTTACGAGAAACAAGATGGCTGCCACCATTGTTCGATAGAAAGGGAGACTCGGCCAGGTGTTGCGATGGAAACATTTGATAATTATCAACATACATACATGTGTATGTTGATAATTATCAGAATAATGTATTTGATAAAGAGATAATGATATTGTTCCTGACTCGAATTGAATTGTTGCCAATTAACTGTTTACGGCCAGACGTGTATTTGCAATTGGCGAGTATATACCGGCATAGCATGATTCTCACTCATAGCCGGTCCGAGGCTGAAACGAAGAGAAATACATGCAATAACTTCACAAAGTCATTATAATATGACACATTGGTAACTTATGAAAAAGTTACCAAAGTATCATATTATAAATCGCATATTAACCAGTCCAATTTTATTGAAACTCCTGCCTGATATGGCTGCAAGATGCCGCCGAATGTTTGCATTTTTCTAATTACTGTTTAGTTCAATAGATGGCGCTGTAGAACATGCTCACTCGCGAAATAAAGTACACGCGAAAAACCGAAAATCGGCTTCTCGCGAAATTTATGTAACGCGATATATACCTATTCTACAGTATATGTTTTTTGACGACCATCACTTCGGGAGGGAAAATAGAAAATATTGCTTCCGAACCGATCCTGTGGAAGCTTAAATAAAACTTGTTCTCCCGACAACTCCAAAAAGGAGGATAAATAAACTTTATCTTTACCGAGTAGTAGTAGTAGTAGTAGTAGTAGTAGTAGTAGTAGTAGTAGTAGTAGTAGACTCATCATGATCAGTTTTTGTTGCTGTAGTAGTAGTAGTAGTAGTAGTAGTAGTAGTAGTAGTAGTAGTAGTAGTAGTAGTAGTAGTAGTACATGTAGTAGTAGAAGTAGACTCATCATGATCAGTTTTTGTTGCTGTAGTAGTAGTAGTAGTAGTAGTAGTAGTAGTAGTAGTAGTAGTAGTAGTAGTAGTAGTAGTAGCAGCAGCAGCAGCAGAGCAGCAGTAGTAGTAGTAGTAGTAGTAGTAGTAGTAGTAGTAATAGTAGTAGAAGTAGGAGGAGGAGGAGGGAGAAATCCATTATCTTGGCGTGAAGAATTTGTTCTCTGTGAAGGAGAGGCGTTTTATGGAAGTATTAAATTTACCGCAATGGTTTTGACAAAATTTGATTGGAAATTGTCAATTCTAAGCAAGGAAATCTCATTTCCTATTGGATGTAGCAGTAGTAGTAGGAGGAGGAGAACTAGGAGCCGCCTGTTATCCACACCCTCAGTCAGCTGCTTCAATTCGGTTCCACCTCCTTAGATGACAATGACCGACGCAGCGGTGAAATTAGGGAAGTTTGCACCGTATGTGGTCATCCCTTGTTGTCACACTTGAGGTGGTAACCTGGTCTGGACCAACAATAGTCTAAGAGAACAGCATCCTGCCTTGGCCCATGTACTGGTCAGTCATATACTTGCCAGCAACACAGGCAGTTCTATCATGGATCTTACCACAACAACATGTAGCCTCAAGAAATGCAAGGATGGATTTACACTGGTCATCGGATGGGAGGGCACCCTGATTTATTTGGAACCTACAGTAAAGGATAATGGGTTCTTTAGTATAATAACACTGCTTGAAATGTATTTTTCAGACCATGCGTAAACTCCAGAGATTAGGGGGTTAACAGTAGGTCATATGACATATAAATAAGTTGTAATCAATTTTGAGTAGTGCACTTATTGAATCTAGCCCAAGAATGGGAATATCTACTTCAAGTCGCGAATCATGAAATCCTCAAGATAATCCACCTTCACTAAAATCATTCAGCAATATTTCACTAGCCTAGACAGGTCTAGCTATCTATACATGTGGTAGTAGTAGTAACAGTCATAGGAATACTTATAGAAGTCAGTCGCAATAGTAGTAGAAGTAGTACTTCTGGTAGTGGTAGTAGTGATGGTACTAGTAGTGATGGTAAGAGTTGTAGTAGCAGTAGTAGTAATGGTAATAGTAGTAGTAGTAGTAGTAGTAGTAGTAGTAATGGTAGTAGTAGTAGTAGTAGCAGCAGTGAAATCGATTATTGTGGTGTAAAGAATTTCTTCTCTGTGAAGGAAAGTCGTTTTATGGAAGTTTTGAATTTACCACAGTGGTTTTGACAAAAATTGATAGGAAAGAGCAGGAAAATCTCATTTTTTACTGAAGCAGGTTCAACCTAGTTAAGTTTTCATGCCAAATTTAGAGATAGAATAATCTCCTGGACTAGGAATATGCTATCCTGTTAGAAGCAGCAGATTAGTAGCAGTTGTAATACTAGTAGTAGTAGTAGTAGTAGTAGTAGTAGTAGTAGTAGTAGTAGTATTGATACTACTACTATTACTACTACTACTACTACTATTACTACTATAACTACTACTACTACTACTAATAATAATAAGTAGATTATGTATATTACTTAGAGTAATATTTATTCTAATCAAGCTATCTTCATTTTAAGTTATTCTTTAAGTAGATTCTGCACTCCCCGCATATCTAGATGTTACATTTTTTTTCATGAAAAGTATCTAGTTTAACATGATGAACGCAGATGCTTGTACCCAGGTGTGATGGGGTGTTTAAAAGGAGAAGTGCTTGTCTGAAATCTGCATAAATGAGGCAGTCACCACCCATTCACATCCTCAAATCACACCCTAATGTACATGCTGCACAGATAGAATTATGCAAATGGACCAAGCAGGAGCCGTCTCCTATTTCAAGGGGGTGTCAGTCTGTATGGACTAATTACCCATTATGTGTGTCCATATGGAAACGTCCAGCAGACGTCCTCCTGGCCGTGAGATCCATCCTGCTTTCTGTCCATTGTGGGGAAATGAGTCACTCTATGCAGGGTCAAGAGACAGAGGTGTAAACACTGTTGTGGTGTTGAAATTAATTAACAATGTACTAAGTACTATTACTACTACTACTACTACTACTACTACTACTACTACTACTACTACTACTACAACTACCAGGGTCGTATATGTATACATCTCTGCAGTTACAGCAACTACTTTTAATACTAGGAATAATGCAAGCTCCATCAAATAATATTTTCCTATTAAGTTAAGAAGGGATAGTAGTAGTAGTAGTAGTAGTAGTAGTAGTAGTAGTAGTAGTACAAATCAGAGAATTCAACTTCCTTGGATCTCATCTATCTATTTGTAGTAGTAGTAGTAGTAGTAGTAGTAGTAGTAGTAGTAGTAGTAGTAGTAGTAGTAGTAGTAGAAGAAGTAGTAGTAGTAGTATAAGACGAAGAAGGAGAAGTAGTAGGAGCAGCATAGAACTTTGGAAAGTGACCATGTTTGGTGAAATTCGATATGGAGAAAAATGTCAAACATTTCCTGCTTGTGTGCAAGCCTATTAGAGCATCTGTATCAAGATGGTCTCTCACTATTATTGATGATGGCCTAGACCTTCACAATTGATCTGATTATAAGGAAATGGGTAAAGCTTTAACACATGAAATAAACCTTTAACTTGCATATATATCCTTTGAATACCCCTGTTAAATGGGCAATTGGCTCAGACACAAAGGGTTTACATCGCCTGAGATGAAGACTAGGTTATCACCCAGCCCTTTCTGGCCTCCGCCAGAGCCCGTGACCAACTTCCCCATACACAAATAACTATTAGGCAACTGCCACTTCCTGACGGTAACCCCTTGGGGGTCTACCCTACATGGCTTGGGCACGAGCTGCACAGGCGGCTACTCATCACAATTGAGAACTGAATTACATAACATCATGATTCACCAACATTGTAACTGTCTATTATACATTTGTTCTGTCAGGCATTTCTGCATCATAGCTCTGGGATGTGTAATGCAACAATTAAACATTTTTAGAATATAGCCTATGTGTGTATCTTATCAGGGAATTGTTAAAATATACAGACCCTGAGATTTTAGATGCCAATTTAATATATATATATATATATATATATATATATATATATATATATATATATATATATATATAGAGAGAGAGAGAGAGAGAGAGAGAGAGAGAGAGAGAGAGAGAGAGAGAGAGAGAGAGAGAGAGAGAGAGAGAGAGAGGGGGGGGGGGAGAAAGAGAGGGGGGGAGAGAGAGAGGGGGGAAGGAGAGGGGAATGTATGACACATCTGACTATCAGTATCAAAATCACTGTCAGTTACAAACCTCAGACCAATGACAGGACCTACTCCATTGACCTACTACTACTACTACTACTACTACTACTACTACTACTACTACTACTACTACACAGTGGTCTTTAAGGAGTAATATCCGATTATTGGTACTGAGATTGATTTCAGTTACATGAGAAGGCTCACTCATTGGAAACACTACTACTACTACTACTACTACTACTACTACTATTACTAGGAAAAGTGCAATCTCTATCGAATGATACTAGAATAACAGGAGACGAGGGGATATCATTGTCTTATGTGTAGTAATAGCAGTAGTAGGAGTAGTAGTAGTAGTAGTAGTAGGGGAGGAGGAGGGGGAACAGATTACAATCAATTTGTCTGACAACTACCAAAGGTTTTAGAACCCAACTTGCAGCAGCAGCAGCATTAATAGTAGTGGTAATAGAAGAAGTACTTGTAGGTAACATTACCATTATTATAATTATTATTATTATCATTTCTGTTATTAGTATCATTAGTAGTAGTAGTAGTAGTAGTAGTAGTAGTAGTAGTAGTAGTAGTAGTAGTAGTAGTCAGTTTTATGTTGATATATTAACACTTTCTATTTTGGTGTAACTTAAAGTGGATTCTATTGATACATCAACAATTTCCCACTGGATTTCTTGGTCTCGCTTTAGGTTTATGTTGA
>OZ012701.1:2744161-2764161 GCA_963942565.1 Maea johnstoni
GGATTAGGGAGAGTGATATTGAATTTGTACTGACAAGCGACGGGGGACGAGTTGACACTATACCAGGTATACATTAACTGGTGTCTGCTCTTATCTCGGCTCCTGATATATATATATATATATATATATATATATATATATATATATATATATATATATATATATATATATATATATATATATATATATATATATATATATATATATATATATATATATATATATATATATATATATATATATATATATATATATTTATATATATATGTATATATATATATATATATATATATATGTATACATATATATATATATATATATATATATATATATATATATATATATATATATATATATATATATATATATATATATATATATATATATATATATATATATATATATATATATGCATGCATGCATGCATGCATATATACATACATACATACATACATACATTTAATAATCATTTGATAATCATCAACATACACGTATATGTATGTTGATAATTGATCAGTATATTCCTACGGTGGCCGATATTTTTCAGGGAATTTACAGTAAATTTACTGAGCTCAATGGATTGAAGCAACTTATATATAAGATATTTAGTCAAAATCTGCAGTAGAGTAGTGAATTGTATGTTTATTGACTGTACAGCAAAGTACAAAATCATAGCGAATACAAATGATCATATAAAAATAGAACCTCAAAACAATGGGTACAGATAAAGAATAAAGATAATCATATCTATAGAGTGTGTTCCAGTATCAGGCGCCTAGTATAGCTTAAACACAGTATTAATAATAAACAATTAGTGGTAAACACAGCATGGTAAAAAATAGGCAACTCCATTAGGGTAAGGAAAGTGAAACACAACTATTGTTTAAGGTGGGTAACTTGTATTAATCATTATATAAACACCGCAAGAAAAAGTAACGGTGACTCCATCGAAGGCAACGAAACAGAAACAAGAGAGTTGCTTAAGGTGGGTCACTTGTAAAGGTAATGAACATCGAAATACAAATACTATAAAACAACCTTGCGCATTACGCTGCAGCTACAGGGAAGAGTCAAAGCTGTTCTTCACCGCCATTTTATATGTATATATATATATATATATATATATATATATATATATATATATATATATATATATATATATATATATATATATATATATATATATATATATATGTATATATATATATATATGTATATATATATATGTATATATATATATATATGTATATATATATATGTATATATATATATATATATATATATATATATATATATATATATATATATATATATATATATGTATATATATATATGTATATATATATATATATATATATATATATATGTATATATATATATATATATATATATATATATATATATATATATATATATATATATATATATATATATATATATATATATATATATATATATATATATATATATATATATATATATATATATACAGGGAAGCACTTCTAGGACTCTCCAAGCTCAAAATGCCTGACACGCAATTTGAAACTTGGCGCAAAATAGAATTTCTGCCTGATACCTCGACATGACATAAGATCAGTTAACATTTTTCAGCTTGGATTAGTGCATGATGAGTACCAAGGTAGACTAAATATAAACTAAACATGCGTGTACCATTATGTACACAGATTTCCGATGTTCTAAAGCTATTGAGGTAGCAAGTTTAATCAACTTGCGTTATCTGAAGTAGAAATCCTCCTAAAATACCTTAATGTAGATATCAGAAAATACCGCAAAATCAATTTGGCGAAAGATAATTGCACTTGCATGTCTAAGGCGCTTTTACCAAACCCATTGATCTAAGGTTATGTCAGAGGATTTCTACTTCAATTCGTTTTACTCTGATTGTTACGTAAGTATCAACTTGCATTCCAATTGAGCACTGCGTCTTTACGAGGTGCTCTCATGAGTTTAGCATTTGACTTGGGGTAACGGTTTCTTAACTAAAGGGGAACTAAAGGCTCACATACATATTAGCTTATATGAAAGTAATACACTTCAAGAATAGGATGCTGTCCTTTTTCTCTCAGTGATCACATGAGGGGATAATTTGCGTGTTGCCATCAGCCTGCCCAGCCCCTCAGTAGCAGCAATGTTTTTCAATGGCTATCAGCTGTGACTTAGTGAGTGGCATTGCCCACACCCTGTCCCCTACTCTCTGAGCAGTGTATCATAGAATGCAGTGCTCTTCACAAGAACTCTCTTTGAAAGTTGCATAAAAACCTGTATCAAACAGGTAAATGGTAAAATAATGAGCAGCAATTGGCTGTACGAAAAGACAGGGTAATATAATTATTTTTTATATTTTTTTGTTGGTAAAGTCAGACAAAACAGTGGCTAGCATCACTGACATCCTGTCCTGAAGCATGCAGTTCTATGTTCATACATACATTGATATAGATAGATAGATAGAAAAATTATATGTATATGTATGTATGTGCAGATAGATTGATCAATAGATATATATCATAAAACTCTCCAACTATATTAACCAAAATTCTCATATTCTGAAAAATTAGGGGCTTTATTTATTATTGTTAGAGGCATTCTCCTTGGCCAGCTTAATACATCAAAAAGAGACAGCAAGCAGAGGAAAACATGTGCACTTGATCAGGTGTGCAACTGATCAGGATAGCCACCCCAAAAATAGCTGAGAACAATGCATCCCTAGGGACTGTAACCACAAAAACCACACTTTCGTAAGTGCTGGCTTCTGCGCTGCAAAAACTTGCGGGAAGTAGGACCGGTGCATGCGGCCATAAATGTTGAAAAGGACGGTTATATAATTGTACCTTCTGTTAGTCATAACATTATCTTAAACAGTACGGTTCAGCTGCTCCAAGTAATACCTTAGTGGTTTTTCAATATCCGAAGGCTTTAGGTTATTTATCCCCTCACAACCACTATAGGAGGCGGTGCCGTAGTATCGCAGACCTGCAATAACTGCCGTGTGTTTGTGGCACATATTAGTGTGGGGCAAGTGGCACAACCCTTCAATAACCACCGTGCCCGGCTCGCACAGAACCGTGTTGACTAGCCCTGCTCCATGGGGTGCCACTACTATATCAGCACGAAAAAACATCTCTGCAACTTCCGCAAAAGGAGGGGTGGGGTTATCCTTGAATACCGTAACATTGTATCCGAGCGGTCGCGACATGTCTTGGATACTTTTCAAGATGGCGTCATGATGTTGAAATCGACGCGTGCCCGAGCGTCGAATGAGTACAATGCTGCGTTTCGACCCCTTTGTTGGAGGGTGCTTCTTTATCATCTGAACCCGGAGTGCCCTGGCAAGCATCTGCATACCCAATACCCGCGGGTTTCCACAAGGGGTGCCCTGGGGTACATAGATAATTTTAGCACGGACATTTTTGTCCACGAGTCTGCTCCTATCGATACCCAAGATTGCGAGAAAGTTTCCTATGAGCTTGAAATTCACCGTGTGTATCTTAATGCTTGGGTGCTGTTTTAAGAAGGATATATACGGACCTGCCCTAGTTAAGTCCTCGGCTATAGTGTGGTATACGGCCTCACCCCAGTATTGGGATATGACAAATACCTCATCGTAATACGGAACATCCGGCGGAAATTTTGGAATATTTGGCGATTTGTCTGTTGCGCATTGCATGTGAGCTAACTTCATATTTTTGCTGAATACGTAGCCCAACGGAGAAACGAAACCATCCTCCACAATGTTCATGAAAGTGGGTATCGGGTAGCCGTCATCGCTTCTGATCATGTCTTGCGAGATATCCTGGTTTCGTTTGCCTCGCCAAAAAAGGTCGTCCAGTTTGTATCGCGGTACGAACGATTTCGATATGTCCCTCTCGCATGCGTTTGGATACCACGAAGGGAAATGATGCTTTTCATTAGTAGTCAAGTGACCGTATAAGCGATCATCGCAAATCCAATCAAACGTGTTGTTTAATATACGATAGCTTGTGGCCTCTTTCGGTTTGCCAAAAATGAAGGTTTTAAGCTGTGGGTGAAGTTTTGCCACGTGAAAAAAGTCCTTTGCATCCGGTGCCAAAACAGCAACCTGACCTCCACTGGTGGATTTAGCGTTTGTAGAATTGGATGCACCATTTGACAGAAGATATCGCCTGTGTGATATTATGTCGTGCATAAATTTCTCCAATTCTGCCATCCACTTGCGTTGTTGAGTTTTATCGGAGTTGAGATCACCGTAGGTGTCTAGGATTCCTTGCCGTATATATTCCGGCATGTTGTCTTCACTTTGTGCACTCTGGTGTAGGATTCTACTATGATTCCATAGGTACACCATTGATATTGTGGCCAACATAACGCTTCCTACCACTTTACAACGCCATAAGTGACCCATGGTCAAGTCACTGAGATGCCTGTCCTGATAGCTTTCTCGCTGTCTTTTACCTCTACGAGCGATCTATGGCACTGCCACTGCTTGCTTGCTGTATCTCACAATTGACGGCCTGTTCACGTAGACGAGCGATCTATGGCACTGTCACTGCCTGCTTGCTGTATCTCACAATTGACGGCCTGTTCACGTAGACGAGCGATCTATGGCACTGTCACTGCCTGCTTGCTGTATCTCACAATTGACGGCCTGTTCACGTAGACGAGCGAACTATGGCACTGTCACTGACTGCTCCCTGTCTCTCACCACTGAGGGCCTGTTCGGGTAGACGAGTGGTTTAATGTATAACTGCCTACTCGTTGTTTCTCACCACCGTAGGCCTGGGTAGATAGCCCATTGATACATAGCGTTACCACTGCCTACTCACTGTTTCTCACCACTGAAGGAGGGCCTGCCCTGATGACCGAGTGGTCTAAAGCGTTGCCACTGCCTACTCACTGTTTCTCACCACTGACAGAGGGCCTGCCCTGATGACCGAGTGGTCTAAAGCGTTGCCACTGCCTACTCACTGTTTCTCATCACTGACGGAGGGCCTGCCCTGATGACCGAGTGGTCTAAAGCGTTGCCACTGCCTACTCGCTGTCTTTCACCACTGACGAAGGGCCTGCCCTGATGAGCGAGTGGTCTATTGCGTTGCCACTGCCTACTCGCTGTTTTTCACCACTGACGGAGGGCCTGCCCTGATGACTGAGTGGTCTAAAGCGTTGCCACTGCCTACTCGCTGTTTTTCACCACTGACGGAGGGCCTGCCCTGATGACCGAGTGGTCTAAAGCGTTGCCACTGCCTACTCACTGTTTCTCACCACTGACGGCGGAGGGCCTGCCCTGATGACCGAGTGGTCTATTGCGTTGCCACTGCCTACCCGCTATTTGTTACCACTGACGGAGGGCCTGCTCTGATGACCGAGTGGTCTATTGGGTTGCCACTGCCTACTCGCTGTCTTTCACCACTGACGAAGGGCCTGCCCTGATTAGCGAGTGGTCTAAAGCGTTGCCACTGCCTACTCGCTGTTTTTCACCACTGACGGAGGGCCTGCCCTGATGACCGAGTGGTCTGAAGCGTTGCCACTGCCTACTCACTGTTTCTCACCACTGACGGAGGGCCTGCCCTGATGACCGAGTGGTCTATTGCGTTGCCACTGCCTACCCGCTATTTGTTACCACTGACGGAGGGCCTGCTCTGATGACCGAGTGGTCTAAAGCGTTGCCACTGCCTACTCGCTGTTTTTCACCACTGACGGAGGGCCTGCCCTGATGACCGAGTGGTCTAAAGCGTTGCCACTGCCTACTCACTGTTTCTCACCACTGACGGAGGGCCTGCCCTGATGACCGAGTGGTCTAAAGCGTTGCCACTGTCTACTCGCTGTTTCTCACCACTGACGGAGGGCCTGCCCTGATGACCGAGTGGTCTATTGCGTTGCCACTGCCTACTCACTGTTTTTCACCACTGACGTAGGGCCTGCCCTGATGACCGAGTGGTCTATTGCATTGCCACTGCCTACTCGCTGTTTTTCACCACTGACGTAGGGCCTGCCCTGATGACCGAGTGGTCTAAAGCGTTGCCACTGCCTACTCACTGTTTCTCACCACTGACGGAGGGCCTGCCCTGATGACCAAGTGGTCTATTGCGTTGCCACTGCCTACTCACTGTTTTTCACCACTGACGTAGGGCCTGCCCTGATGACCGAGTGGTCTATTGCATTGCCACTGCCTACTCGCTGTTTTTCACCACTGACGTAGGGCCTGCCCTGATGACCGAGTGGTCTAAAGCGTTGCCACTGCCTACTCACTGTTTCTCACCACTGACGGAGGGCCTGCCCTGATGACCGAGTTGTCTATTGTGTTGCCACTGCCTACCCGCTATTTGTTACCACTGACGGAGGGCCTGCCCTGATGACCGAGTGTTCTAAAGCGTTGCCACTGCCTACTCGCTGTTTTTCACCACTGACGGAGGGCCTGCCCTGATGACCGAGTGTTCTAAAGCGTTGCCACTGCCTACTCGCTGTTTTTCACCACTGAAGGAGGGCCTGCCCTGATGACTGAGTGGTCTAAAGCGTTGCCACTGCCTACTCGCTGTTTCTCACCACTGACGGAGGGCCTGCCCTGATGACCGAGTGGTCTAAAGCGTTGCCACTGCCTACTCGCTGTCTTTCACCACTGACGGAGGGCCTGTCCTGATGACCGAGTGGTCTATTGCGTTGCCACTGCCTAACCGCTATTTGTTACCACTGGCGGAGGGCCTGCCCTGATGACCGAGTGGTCTAAAGCGTTGCCACTGCCTACTCGCTGTCTTTCACCACTGACGGAGGGCCTGCCCTGATGACCGAGTGGTCTATTGCGTTGCCACTGCCTACCCGCTATTTGTTACCACTGACAGAGGGCCTGCCCTGATGACCGAGTGGTCTATTGCGTTGCCACTGCCTACTCGCTGCTTTTCACCACTGACTGAGGGCCTGCCCTGATGACCGAGTGGTCTATTGCGTTGCCACTGCCTACTCGCTGTCTTTCACCACTGGCGGAGGGCCTGCCCTGATGACGGAGTGGTCTAAAGCGTTGCCACTGCCTACTCGCTGTTTTTCACCACTGACAGAGGGCCTGCCCTGATGACTGAGTGGTCTAAAGCGTTGCCACTGCCTACTCGCTGTTTTTCACCACTGAAGGAGGGCCTGCCCTGATGACTGAGTGGTCTAAAGTGTTGCCACTGCCTACTTGCTGTTTTTCACCACTGACTGAGGGCCTGCCCTGATGACCGAGTGGTCTATTGCGTTGCCACTGCCTACTCGCTGTCTTTCACCACTGGCGGAGGGCCTGCCCTGATGACGGAGTGGTCTAAAGCGTTGCCACTGCCTACTCGCTGTCTTTCGCCACTGACGTAGGGCCTTCCCCGATGACCGAGTGGTCTAAAGCGTTGCCACTGCCTACTCGCTGTTTTTCACCACTGACAGAGTGCCTTCCCCGATAACCGAGTGGTCTAAAGCGTTGCCACTGCCTACTCGCTGTTTTTCACCACTGACAGAGGGCCTGCCCTGATGACCGAGTGGACAGACGAAGCGCTGTCACTGCCACTGCCTGCTTGCACTCTTTCACTAGTGGCGGCCGCTCCAGCTAGCCGAGTGGTGTAGGCATTAGGCCACGTGTAGGTAATTGTATGTTTCACATCACTCGCCGACCTTAAGCATTCCTGGCTCTTGACCCACCCCGGCATCCGACGTGCGGTAGGGTAGCACGTCGTCCGTAGGACATTATTAGGTTCAGCATTCTGCCACTCGCCAAGTTGGCAATATTCTAGGTGTATAGGGTAAAGTGCCAGAACAAAATTCTTCGTAATAACGGTTTATGGCAGCGAGTTTATTGATGAAACTGAGCGGCCAAAAAATCAAGTCATGCGTGCGATTGAAACATTGTCTGAAGCTTATATATTGGAAAATGTTTGGGTTATTTTCGCGCCCGTGTACTTTTAGCTAATATGTCGAAAAAGGGGAACGATTTTACGGTAAGTCATTGAATAGCGAAACAGCGAAATATGTATAGGACGTACACCTACGGTATACTTAATACTAGTCTACGCGGCGGAGATGCCTCATTCTGAGAATATCGCTAAACTGGCCATAAGTTCTTAAATCATGGTACGTGTGTGTTATGAATTGTTCAATTGATATTGTGCACGTACGTTGGCATACCCGTCAGCATTCAACAATCCAAAATCAGGATATATCACTTATCAGACAGTTTACTATACTGCGGCGTCTTTTGGTTTCATTTTGTTTAGTTCCAATTCTGGGAGGGGCCAGGTTAGTACTTTGCTTAAGGAGCGGGCCTTTAGAGTTGATAATCATGGAAACATATGTTAATAGGATAACTTTAATTTCAGTTTATGTAGCAGATCACAATTACTGCATGATAATATACACACAGTTTTCAAAAACACGCAGATAGCTTTGGAACTGAAAATGTCTTCATCAACAACATTTACATTGTGTGATCTTTCCAGACATTGTGTGATCTTTCAAGATCAAATACTTACTATGTTCAGCATATTATGAAATTCTTGGCTCTTGGCTAGAAAATAAATTTATTCTTGAGGAATGGTGGATGATTTTTGAAAGTTGGCGAATCAGTAGCTAATCTGAAGATTTCTGACCAAGTTATATAATTCACACCTGTTAACATTCAACCATCCAAAATCAGGATTTTATGCGGTTCCAATCCTGGCCACCAGGGGTCAGATTAGTTTATTAGTTTAGGAGTGGGCTATTATATTTTACAGGTGTTGGCAAATTGATAACTATACAAGTACTATGATTATGAAATAATTTTAATTTTATGTAGCAGATCACACTTGCAGCATGATGACAAATTCCAGTTATGAGAAACACACAGAGATTGATTTTGAACTGAATACATCATACTAGTCCATGACCCAGAGGGTTGGTCATTATCATATTGGGGGGGGGGGGGGCAAATTCTGATTAATGTTTTTGAATTCTCTATATTCTCAGCTTCATGGTATTTCAGTAACAAATATTTTCCAAATCAGACCTTTTTTTCTTTTCCCAGGTGAACTTAGCTTTATATATTTACACGATCACTAATTTGCTTTTACTCATTACCCATATTCCTCATATTTCATAGCTATTACATCTCTATCCATTCCCCTCGAGACATGGATCCGTGCGCCGGCCTACATATTTTGGCGCATGGATCCATTCCTCTACCATACCTGCCTAACCTTTGCGCTGTGTTGCGCCCAGCGCCACTAGCTTCATACTACTTTCCATTCCTTTCATTTCCACTCCTATCACCTTGTATCGGACTTTCTCTGGATGAATAAGAATATATTTATTTACGGATTTCCCGCTCTCAAAATAAATTGGCCACTTTGACATTTTACAATTTTCAGAAGTGTACCCAAATCGACATATATATATATATATATATATATATATATATATATATATATATATATATATATATATATATATATATATATATATATATATATATATATATATATATATTTCTTTCTTGTTTCCCTTTTTCCAATTTCTGGAGGCTCATAGATTAGCCTGGAGCTGGGCTCGTATCTGCAAACGTTCCTTGATAGCCAGAGTCACTTTGTATAGATACACTGGGTATTACACAATTGTATGTAAAATAAGTGACTCCTTATATACAAGACTGTCTATGAGAATTTTATGATCGATTAGATAATATATTGAATACTGTGTATGATGAATATTTATATGACAATATTTACAAGTATATTTATGATTGTAGTTGGTCCATTATAAGCCTTTGTGGCTAGCCGGATTTTTAAAACTTGTTTATGCATGTAATGAATGTCATTATCTGTATTGGACAATAAACTATTTCCCAACAACAACAACTGTCTCACTGCTAAATAGGTCATCAGTACAGAGGCTGCTGCTGCTGTAGTTACTACTACTACTACTACTACTACTACTACTACTACTACTACTACTACTACTGCTGCTGCTGCTGCTGCAGCTGCTGCTATTACTACTACTACTACTACTACTACTTCTGTTGCTGCTGCTGCTACTGCTGCTGCTCAGCATCTTAGCCCTAAATATGCTGCTGGTGGCTAATTTGGCCAATACAAAATGATGTAAAAATCATGAAAAATGACTGAAAACCTGGCATATGGGTACTCCCTTGAGAGTACTCAGCAGGAGCTATCCAATGAATACCAACATGACAGGCTTTAGATAGTTTACAAAACTCATCCTTGTGCTTTGGACGAAAGTAGCCTCAGCATTGGAAGGGTTAAGTACATACCTTACATATGCATATCCAGGCCAAACACACTACCCGTACCCTGCGTGTAAATATGCCAAATACAATAGGCTCAATCAGGTCATTGCGTTGCGTGGGAAACACAACCAATTGTTGGTCCACAATTATCCAAAAAGGGATGGGTGGGGGAGGAGAAATTCTGTATACGTTTTATTAACTAATTACACAGGGCAAAAGGTTATAATTGCCAATATTAATAAACAGCCAAATTATGCATTCTACCAGAATCCTGAACGTTAGTAGAATGCAACAAAACTTCATGGCCGTAATCATCACCTGGCGATGCTAACAACTACATTGGTAGAGAGTGTATACCATTTGTATATCATATATATATATATATATATATATATATATATATATATATATATATATATATATATATATATATATATATATATATATATATATATATATATACATATATATATATATATATACATATATATATATACATATATATATATATATACATATATATATATATATATATATATATATATATATATATATATATATATATATATATATATATATATATATATATATATATATATATATATATATATATATATATATATATATAAGGCCTTCCAAAATAAAAAAGGAAATTCCACTTTTCCTTTTTTGTTCCTTACCTTAGGTAAAACCTGTAGTCTGGGTAAAAATGATGCTACAATCATCAAAAACAACAAAAATCATGCTTACAAATGATATTTATTAACGAATGTCTGCTTATTCTGTATATAGGTGTCTTATTTATAAACTCCATTTGTAAAGACTTCACATATACATGAAATTTCAACGTATACATACATCTGCAACTACATACAATGACCAAATTTTAATCAACAATTGGTTAGACACCACTCTATCCCATTTTCATGAAATTTCAAGACATTTAACTGCTCTCATGTTCCTTTCACTTTAAAAACTAGACCTGCTGACATTGCACCCCATTTATGAAAACAAATCACATTTTCATGAAATTTCAACAGAAACATACAAAATTGACAGATCCTTTTTATCAAAAGTAAAAAACCATAATTCATCCATGTTGCCAATTATAGTTCCACACCAATATTTCGAACTTTACAGTATCCCATTTTCATGATATTTTAAGAAATTCAACCGCTCTCATATTCCTTTCACATTCAAGACGAAACTTGCTGAATCTGCACTCAATTTATAAAAGCTACTCACATTTTCATGAAATTTCAACAGAAACTAACATATGCAACTACATACAATGGCCAAAATAAAGTGGGTAAGAAAGGAATCAATCCCAAAATTTCAAGAAATTCAACTGCTCTCAAATCCCAATTTCATGAAATTTCAAGAAATTCAACTGCTCTCAAATCCCATTTTCATGAAATTTCAAGAAATTTAACTGCTCTCATTGTCTTTTCACATCAAGAAGTATGCTTGCTAAATCTTCACTCCATTTATATAAGCAATTCACATTTTCATGAAATTTCAACAAAATATACACATGAAGTATTTCCGTTTTAAATGACATTTCACCAAACTGTCTAAAAAGTAGATCTATAAGCCCTCACAAAAATGCCAAGAGTGGGTATGCCCTTCAATCAATAAAATACAAAGAAAACGTTTTAATTTTAATCAACTTCATGCCACATCAAAATAGTTGACATATCAACATAAACCTAAAGCGAGACCAAGAAATCCAGTGGGAAATTGTTGATGTATCAATAGAATCCAGTTTAAGTTACACCAAAATAGAAACTGTTAATATATCAACATAAAACTGACTACTACTACTACTAATGATACTAATAACGGAAATGATAATAATGATAATTATAATAATGGTAATGATACCTACAAGTACTTCTTCTATTACCACTCCTATTAATGCTGCTGCTGCTGCAAGTTGGGTTCTAAAACCTTTGGTAGTTGTCAGACAAATTGATTGTAATCGGTTCCCCCTCCTCCTCCCCTACTACTACTACTACTACTACTACTACTACTACTACTACTACTACTACTACTACTACTACTACTACTGCTATTACTACACATAAGACAATGATATCCCCTCGTCTCCTGTTATTCTAATATCATTCGATAGAGATTGCACTTTTCCTAGTAGTAGTAGTAGTAGTAGTAGTAGTAGTAGTAGTAGTAGTGTTTCCAATGAGTGAGCCTTCTCATGTAACTGAAATCAATCTCAGTACCAATAATCGGATATTACTCCTTAAAGACCACTGTGTAGTAGTAGTAGTAGTAGTAGTAGTAGTAGTAGTAGTAGTAGTAGTAGTAGTAGGTCAATGGAGTAGGTCCTGTCCTTGGTCTAAGGTTTGTAACTGACAGTGATTTTGATACTGATAGTCAGATGTGTCATACATTCCCCTCTCCTTCCCCCCTCTCTCTCCCCCTCTCTCTCTCTCTCTCTCTCTCTCTCTCTCTCTCTCTCTCTCTCTCTCTCTCTCTCTCTCTCTCTCTCTCTATATATATATATATATATATATATATATATATATATATATATATTAAATTGGCATCTAAAATCTCAGGGTATGTATATTTTAACAATTCCCTGATAAGATTCACACATAGGCTATATTCTAAAGATGTTTAATTGTTGCATTACACATCCCAGAGCTATGATGCAGAAATGCCTGACAGAACAAATGTATAATAGACAGTTACAATGTTGGTGAATCATGATGTTATGTAATTCAGTTCTCAATTGTGATGAGTAGCCGCCTGTGCAGCTCGTGCCCAAGCCATGTAGGGTAGACCCCCAAGGGGTTACCGTCAGGAAGTGGCAGTTGCCTAATAGTTATTTCTGTATGGGGAAGTTGGTCACAGGCTCTGGCGGAGGCCAGAAAGGGCTGGGTGATAACCTAGTCTTCATCTCAGGCGATGTAAACCCTTTGTGTCTGAGCCAATTGCCCATTTAACAGGGGTATTCAAAGGATATATATGCAAGTTAAAGGTTTATTTCATGTGTTAAAGCTTTACCCATTTCCTTATAATCAGATCAATTGTGAAGGTCTAGGCCATCATCAATAATAGTGAGAGACCATCTTGATACAGATGCTCTAATAGGCTTGCACACAAGCAGGAAATGTTTGACATTTTTCTCCATATCGAATTTCACCAAAGATGGTCACTTTCCAAAGTTCTATGCTGCTCCTACTACTTCTCCTTCTTCGTCTTCTACTACTACTACTACTACTACTACTACTACTACTACTACTACTACAAATAGATAGATGAGATCCAAGGAAGTTGAATTCTCTGATTTCTACTACTACTACTACTACTACTACTACTACTACTATCCCTTCTTAACTTAATAGGAAAATATTATTTGATGGAGCTTGCATTATTCCTAGTATTAAAAGTAGTTGCTGTAATTGCAGAGATGTATACACATACGACCCTGGTAGTAGTAGTAGTAGTAGTAGTAGTAGTAGTAGTAGTAGTAGTAGTAGTATTAGTAGTAGTAATAGTACTTAGTACATTGTTAATTAATTTCAACACCACAACAGTGTTTACACCGTTCTCTAGTTAAGTCGTAAGGCTAGTAACATTACTAGTATGATAGTATCTGGAGTATTTGACCAACTCTTACCCGACCTTCTAAATCACTCAAATACTTTTAGAAAATCTATAAAATTACAGTTGATTACTTGAATCTTGAACTAAGAAAATGGAAAAATGGAAAAAAAACTAAAGGTAAATTTGTGTCTGTATGTACTTTTGATGCGGTCAGAAACATTCAAATATTTCTTTCAATCATTCATCATGTAGATTGTCGCTCACCATAGGCATTTAAAATCCGGATCTGTATGGAATATGACGTTATGGTTACATACACCCTTAAGCACTACTCCTGACCCAAAGTCATTGTTATGGTGACCAGTGCTATTCAGACCTAGTTAAAAGCCCCACCCCAAAATAAACCTTTCAGCAGCATATACTCATATAACAAGTACTATTTCAGGATTCTTGAGTGTTATCAGGTAGGGAATATCATAGCCATGCAACCATCCTTTGTCAACCCATATTCTATTTCATTTCAATATTTACAACTTCTCACTCAAATGCCATTGTCTCATTACTTACACAGATGATGGTCACTGCAGGATCAGAGTAACCTTAGAGATATTATTGACTAGTGCCATCCAGAGGTAGATTTCAGATTTCTTACCGCTTAGGTTTTATTACAGGCCATAACATTGAAAATCTTACTTTCGTATATTTCTTCATTTAAAAACAATACACACCTTTTCCCCTGTAGATCTTACATTCGGCTGGAAGGGTATTTCTTATCAGATTATCCTTATGCATGTCCATTGCCCTAGCCGACCTCTGTCTCTTGACCCTGCATAGAGTGACTCATTTCCCCACAATGGACAGAAAGCAGGATGGATCTCACGGCCAGGAGGACGTCTGCTGGACGTTTCCATATGGACACACATAAGGGGTAAATATTCCATACAGACTGACACCCCCTTGAAATAGGAGACGGCTCCTGCTTGGGCCATTTGCATAATTCTATCTGTGCAGCATGTACATTAGGGTGTGATTTGAGGATGTGAATGGGTGGTGACTGCCTCATTTATGCAGATTTCAGACAAGCACTTCTCCTTTTAAACACCCCATCACACTTGGGTACAAGCATCTGCTTTCATCATGTTATTAAACTAGATACTTTTCATGGAAAAAAATATGTAACATCTAGATATGCGGGGAGTGCAGAATCTACTTAAAGAATATCTTAAAATGAAGATAGCTTGATTAGAATAAATATTACTCTAAGTAATATACATAATCTACTTATTATTATTATTATTAGTAGTAGTAGTAGTAGTAGTTATAGTAGTAATAGTAGTAGTAGTAGTAGTAATAGTAGTAGTATCAATACTACTACTACTACTACTACTACTACTACTACTACTACTACTACTACTAGTATTACAACTGCTACTAATCTGCTGCTTCTAACAGGATAGCATATTCCTAGTCCAGGAGATTATTCTATCTCTAAATTTGGCATGAAAACTTAACTAGGTTGAACCCGCTTCAGTAAAAAATGAGATTTTCCTGCTCTTTCCTATCAATTTTTGTCAAAACCACTGTGGTAAATTCAAAACGACTTTCCTTCACAGAGAAGGAATTCTTTACACCACAATAATCGATTTCACTGCTGCTACTACTACTACTACTACTACTACTACTACTACTACTACTACTGCTACTACAACTCTTACCATCACTACTAGTACCATCACTACTACCACTACCAGAAGTACTACTTCTACTACTATTGCGACTGACTACTATAAGTATTCCTATGACTGTAACTACTACTACCACATGTATAGATAGCTAGACCTGTCTAGGCTAGTGAAATATTGCTGAATGATTTTAGTGAAGGTGGATTATCTTGAGGATTTCATGATTCGCGACTTGAAGTAGATATTCCCATTCTTGGGCTAGATTCAATAAGTGCACTACTCAAAACTGATTACACCTTATTTATATGTCATATGACCTACTGTTAACCCCTTAATCTCTGGAGTTTACGCATGGTCTGAAAAATACATTTCAAGCAGTGTTATTATACTAAAGAACCCATTATCCTTTACTGTAGGTTCCAAATAAATCAGGGTGCCCTCCCATCCGATGACCAGTGTAAATCCATCCTTGCATTTCTTGAGGCTACATGTTGTTGTGGTAAGATCCATGATAGAACTGCCTGTGTTGCTGGCAAGTATATGACTGACCAGTACATGGGCCAAGGCAGGATGCTGTTCTCTTAGACTATTGTGACAACAAGGGATGACCACATACGGTGCAAACTCCCCTAATTTCACCGCTGCGTTGGTCATTGTCATCTAAGGAGGTGGAACTGAATTAAAGCAGCTGACTGAGGGTGTGGATAACAGGCGGCTCCTAGTTCTCCTCCTCCTACTACTACTGCTACATCCAATAGGAAATGAGATTTCCTTGCTTAGTTTTCTCCCTCCTCCTCCTCCTCCCCCTCCTCCTCCTCCTCCTACTACTACTACTACTACTACTACTGCTCTGCTGCTGCTGCTGCTGCTGCTGCTGCTGCTACTACTACTACTACAGCAACAAAAACTGATCATGAGTCTACTACTACTACTACTACTACTACTATATAGAACTTCGCCATGTTCGGCTAATTCCATTGAACCTATATCATTTGGTAGATCCTCTATTACTTGTAGCATAAAACAGGCATATCTTTCCCACAGTTTTCAAAAACGGGACATTGCATGACGATATATTCAACTTTTTCTTATATTTCTAGGGTCACATTACTACTACTACTACTACTACTACTACTACTACTAATCTGAAAAGGTTTGGTTACAGAGCATAGTGTGCCTATGCACCACGCCTTTGGAATGAGCTCCCTAATGACATGAAGACTGCTGATAGTGTGCAAAACAGCTGAAAACATTGCTTTTTGCGAAAGGAGTATTTTATTATTACTACCACTACTACTACTACTACTACTACTACTACTACTACTACTACTACTACTACCACTTGTTGCGTGTACAGCAACATAAATGATCGCACTCTGTATAGCAAAACTGATGACCAAAATGTATAGCTTCGAATCTCAGATATACGAAACATTTGTTGATGTACGGGAACTCTTTCTTTGAATATAAGTTAAAGATTTAAATCCTATCTACAGATTTTAGATTTTCATTTACATGATTTATATAAATACTATTGGTATGTGTTGTGTTATTCTGAAGAAATACTATTGAAGAATACTATATGAACACCCACATGTTCATTCTGCCTTGTAGTTTCGGGTGTTAGGCGGACCTTCTGGTTCTGCTGGCCGGCATATCCCTGCCACCTCCCATGTAGTAGTAAAATGCTATTTCTGTACATATCATCCTAAGCCACTAGGTGGCGCATATCCGAATAACTAACTGGTGTGCTATATGTACCTGAATTAAACCAAGATATTGATTTGATTTGATTTGATTTCATTCGGTCTAGTACGGTGTATATTACATAGCATTTGTCACACAGACAAATCATATATAAAGGTAACTTGTTGGAGTCAATAACTGCTATGCAATGCAATTCTAACCAGACACAGGATATATACACTAAAAGTTAGAAACTTGTTTCCATAGTTGCCCAGTCTACCGATAGTCCAATGGCATCACATGTAATGATCAACACCAAAGCTCAAGATTGACATAACAACAATATCATATAGTATAATACAAACGTTCGGACTAGAATTGATGAATTTCTTTTTTTTATGACTCAGAGAGTACTGACATGAAATGTTTTTTGCATCTCACTTTAAAAAGAGATTTACTGAACGTAGTCAGGATCTCGTCTGGCAAAGAGTTCCAGATTTTGGCAGCTATGTTAAGTGGAAGGACTTTATACCATATGAAACAACGTCTTCTTTTACGACACGGTAGATAAATCGCGAATCTCACCAAATCTTATTGCGAACATCAACAATAAAAAAGAGAATGCTGCGTTTATGAAATTCCTTCATAATAGATGCCCATCTATAGAGTAGAGGGGGTCGACTCGATCATACTTATTTTGGTTTCACAATAACCCTTAAATAAATTATGTTTTAAAGGAGCGTCTTTTGCGTAATGCCATCGGCACAGTGGGTCTCGCTGTTTTGTATTGTATGTTTATTTGCTGCAACAACGAATTACAAAATCATACATTATATGACATTGGAAAAAAACAATCAAATAGATAAATGATAACAAAAACAGACCGAATATTTTGGTTTAATTCGGGCACATAATAAGCACACCAGTTAGTTAATCGGATATGCGCCACCTAGTGGCTTGGGATGATCTGTACAGAAATACATGTAGCATTTTACTACTACATGGGAGGTGGCAGGGATATGTTGCTGTACACGCTAACGCGTTAAATTGGGGTAGTAGTAGTAGTAGTAGTAGTAGTAGCAGTAGCAGTAGTGGAAGTAAAAGTAGTAGTAGTAGAAGAAGAAGACAAAGTAGTAGTAGTAGTAGTAGTAGTAGTAGTAGTAGTAGTAGAAGTAGTAGCAGTAGTAGTAGTACTAGTAATGATAATTGATATTTGATATAGTGGCAGATATATTCAACCTAGATAATGTTCAAAGGTGCTTTAAAGAATAGTCAGTGGACAGATGTTTATAGTACATATAGTCAAAAAAAACTCGAAATAGCAATGTTTTCAGCTGTTTCTTGAAGTTTTGCACACTATCAGTAGTCTTCATGTCATTAGGGAGCTCATTCCAAAGGCGTGGTGCATAGGCTGTCACCAAACCTTTTCAGATTAGTGTGTGATATCTGTAATACGTTCTTAGTGTTTTATCTTAGAGTCCTTGTATTGGGTAGTAGTAGTAGTAGTAGTAGTAGTAGTAGTAGTAGTAGTAGTAGTAGTAGCAGTAGTAGTAGTAGTGGCGGCAGTTATAGGAGTATGCTCAAATCCGATGATTTATCATTAGGAAAAGATACTTTTGGAGCACGCATGTGAATAGAATGTGACCTAGAAATAGAAGAAAAATATAAACATATCGCCATGCAATGTACCGTTTTTGAAAACTGTGGGAAAGATATGCCTGTTTTATGCTACAAATAATACAGGATCTACCAAATGATATAGGTTCAATGGTGTTAGCCGAACACGGCGAAGTTCTATATATTTTGCTGGGAAAGAGCGATGCGAGACTAGAAGTGGGGTAAATGATCCAGATCTGGATAACTAGCGCAATATTAATAAGCAAAATGTATAGAACCTCTGTTAAAAGAAGAATGCAAATAACGCTAAATACGACGATTTAGTTTGCAACTTCATGTCTACACATTCAATCTCTTGAGAGATGAATTATGGATTTATAATTGAAAGCATGTACTACTTATAACTACTACTACTACTACTACTACTACTACTACTACTACTACTACTACTACTACTACTACTACTACAGCAACAAAAACTGATCATGATGAGTCTACTATTACTACCACTACTACTATAACTACTAGTACTACAATGTTTATTTGATGCAACAACGAGTTACAAAATCATACATTATATAACATTGGAAAAAAAACAATCAAAAAGATAAATGATAACAAAAACAGACCGAATATTTTGGTTTAAATCGGGCACATATAGCACACCAGTTAGTTAATCGGATATGCGCCACCTAGTGGCTTAGGATGATATGTACAGAAATAGCATTTTACTACTACTTGGGAGGTGGCAGGGATATGCCGGCCAGCTGAACCAGAAGGTCCTTCTAATACCTCAAACTACAAGACAGAATGAACTCGTGGGTGTTCATATAGTATTCTTTAATAGTATTTCTTCAGAATATCACAACACATACCAATAGTATTTATATAAATCATGTAAATGAAAATCTAAAATCTGTAGATAGGATTTAAATCTTTAACTTATATTTAAAGAAAGAGTTCCCGTACAGCAACAAATGTTTCGTATTTCTGAGATTCGAAGCTATACATTTTGATCATCAGTTTTGCTATACAAAGTGCGATACGTTATGTTGCTGTACACACTAACGCGTTAAATTGGGGTAGTAGTAGTAGTAGTAGTAGTAGTAGTAGTAGTAGTAGTAGTAGTAGTAGAAGTAGTAGAAGTAAAAGTAGTAGTGGTAGTAGAAGACGTAGTAGTAGTAGTAGTAGTAGTAGTAGTAGTAGTAATGATA